>CM053652.1:143998-743998 GCA_028654395.1 Scutellaria barbata
ATCGGGCCATTCTGAATCTTTCTCGACACAAACTAATATTTTGGGATTTTATGAAGATGTGTCGAAAACAAATGCAACTTGCACGGCCCAATTTCCAAATATGTCGAGAAATACTTCTTGCGTGGGTGGTGTCTCGACCAGCCCACCGATTTCTTCGGCACAACCTGATTCCATCTCGACCCAAACTCATGATTTCAATAATAAGGATGATGTGTCGAGTCAGTTTTTCAGTGGCTCGACCCAATCTCAAAAAATGTCGAGCTTTAGTACATCTTTGCCTCCTCTCTCGGCCATCACACCTTTTTCATCGTGCCATTCGGAAATTTTTTCGACAGATCCTCCTATTCTCCCATTTAATGACAATGTGTCGGAAAAAAATCGAATTGGCTCGGCTAGTTTTCCCAAAGTGTCGAGAAATGATCCCTCTTCTCATGCTCTCTCGGCCAACCCTATTGTTTCGGAGGAATTTTCTCCCGTTCCCTCGGGCTCAAACTCATGATTTGACATTTCATGAGGATGTATCAGATAAAAATCAGATTGGCTCGGCTATTTTTCCTAAAGTGTCGAGAGATGCTTCTTCCTCCCATGTACCTTCGGCCAACCCCTTTATTTTTGAGGATTTTTCTCCCGCTCCCTTAGCTCAATCTCATGATTTGGCATGTGCTACTAATGTGTCGAAACAGATTCTGAATGGCTCGGGCAAAAATTCAAAAGTGTCGAGTGCCTTGTCCTCCTTCACTCACGTCTCGGCCAACCCCATGTTTAATTCTGATTTTTCTCCCGTTGCTCCGGCACACACTCATAATTCTTCCCCTTCTACATATGTGTTGGACCGGATTCCAAAAATATCGGCGCCTTCTCCAGAAGGACCGAGGCCTATTGCTCCACCGGGTACTAGTGCCGGTACTTCTCTTCTTTCCTCGACCATTCCTTCTAGCTTGACGGGAGATATCCCTAAGCATGTATCCTTTGCTGAGGCTGTTCGTGGCAAGTCACATATACCGTCTGATCGACCCCCAAACCAGCGTGAGAGGTTCATTTCTAAGGAGGAGCTTCACACTCGGTTTGGTGTTTTGAGTGAGCATGATGGGGATCCTGTGATTTCTATCTCCCGTCCGGAGATGGATCGTATGGTTGCTCCATTCCAGTTCTCTATTGTTGGGAAGTTTTCGAAAGAGATTCCCCATGCTAAGATAGTAGCTCAGTTCTTGTTGGATCTAAAGCTGGTGGGAGGGTTCAAGCTTCACAAGCTGAACTTTCGTCATATTCTGATTAAGTTGGAGCAGGAAGAGGATTTCCTGAGACTTTGGACGAAGGGGGTTTGGCAGTTGGACTCTCATGTGATGAGAGTCTTCAAGTGGACCCCAGAGTTTGACTTGAGGAAGGAGTCCTCTGTTGTGCCTGTTTGGGTGAACATTCCGGCTCCTCCGATTCATTTTACCTGCAGGGAGATGTTGCTTTCGATTGGCCAGGCGATAGGTCGTCCGATTCAGTTTGATAATCTGACAGCTAGGCAGTCGAAGTTTACTGAGGTCCGCATGTGTGTGGAGGTTGACTTGCTCAAGCCTCGGGTGTAGAGGGTTTTTGTTCATGATGGTTTGACTCGACACGAGCTGAAGGTGAACCATGAGTTCATCCCACATTTTTGCACTGCCTGCTCTTTGGTGGGTCACACGGTGGATAGATGCTATAGGAGTGGAAATGCTCCTAGACCTCCTCCTAGGAAGCACCCTGATTTGGCTCCGAAAGAGCCTAAGAGGCCTGTTTCTACAGGTGCTTGGGTTCGGAAGAAGGGCAAGAAAGTGGTGTTGGAGGAGGGACAGTCATCTGGGGTCAGCCAGGATATGCCAGTTCAGATGGAGGATAGAGCTTTGGTGTTGTATTCGGCTGAGGATGTGCATGTTGGGTTTCATCAGCAGGATAGAGATGAGGCTGCTGGTCTGGGTTCGAACCCATTTAGTGTTCTCTCAGAGGAGGATGAGGAGTCAGATGAGGATGAGGAGCAGCCTAGAGAGGAGGCACTGATTTTGTAGCCTGCTAAGGATGATCAGTTGCCCGGTTATCAGGATACCCGAGATCCTGAGTCTACGGATGTGGTTCCCTATGTGGATCCTGATCCGAGACCTGTGAGTGTTATTTTTTCCTCGGAGTTAGCTATTAAGGAGGAGGATGAGTTTATACCTGATGCTTTCAAGGAGACTCAGGAGGAGATAGGGAGGTCACGTCTTCGGAGAAGTGCCCGGCTTGCGGCGGCTGGACGTTCCGTGGATGGGGATGTGACTCCGCACCTTCTTTTATGATGTCTCAGTTCTTAGTTTGGAATGCAAGGGGTGTTGGGAACCTGCCCACACAGACACACTTGCATTTCTTATGTAGGCAGCATCGGGTGCAGCTGCTGGTGATTTTGGAGCCTATGGTGGATTTGGATTCATCCTTTTTCTGTCGTCGGTTGGGTTTTCGTCATGCTTTAGCTAATCAGAGTAACAAGATTTGGATCTTGTGGTCTGATACGCTAAAGATTGATCTGGTTCATGACTTGGATCAGTTGCTTCATGTTCATGTCTCTTCTGGGTTGTTTTCTAGATCCTTTGCTCTGACCTCGGTCTACGCAAAGTGTTCTAGGGTGGAGAGGAGGGATCTTTGGGATGAGCTTAGGGATATTGCGGAGGTGGTGGGGGACACTCCTTGGCTTGTGGGGGGTGACTTCAACTGCATTTTGCATGAGCATGAGAGAGTTGGTGGTTCGTCTGATCGCCGTTTGGATATGGAGGAGTTTGGTGATGCGGTTTCTGATTGTGGTCTGGCTGATGCCGGGTTCAGTGGGTCCCAGTTTACCTGGCAGAGAGAAGTCTTCTGGAGCGTCTTGATCGGATGTTATATTCTGATCGATGGTTGGATCTCTTTCCTATGACGAAGGTGTTGCATCTTTTGAGGACTTGGTCTGATCATGCTCCTATGTTGATCTCTGTTGCCACTCAGTTGGAGCGGGAGCCGTCTTCATTTCGGTTTCAGAGCATGTGGATTCGTGATGTTGATTTTCGTCGGACTGTGGCTCAGGTTTGGGGGTTTCCATGCCGTGAGACTGGGATGCTCAAGCTTCAGATTAAGCTTCGGCGTATGAAGCAGCGCCTCAGGTGGTGGAACTAGAACGTCTTTGGTGATGTGTTCCGGAAGAAGAGTGAGGCGGAGCGAGCCGTTTTGGAGGCTGAGAAGGCTCACGATGAGGGTCCGACAGAGTTGACTCGGACGGCTTTGCGAATGGCGTCTGCTGAGTTGACTTTGTTGCTCCACATGGAGGAGGATTTCTGGAGATAGAAGTCGGCCTGTCGTTGTGCTTTCGAGGGAGAAAGGAATACTCGGTTTTTCCATTCTCTTGTCAAGAGGAGGAGGTATGCTAATCGTATTCATTCTATTTCTCAGAATGGGACGGTTCTTACAACTCCTCAGGAGATTCGTGATTCGGCTTCGGGTTTTTTCCAGCAGCTGTTCTCTGATGAGGGTCTTGTGCTTAGCCAGGTGGACCCCACTTTCTGTCCTCCGTCGCAGTTGGATTTCTCCTCTGTTTGTGAAAAGCCGAGTAGTGATGAGATTAAGGAGGCTGTGTTCAGTATTTCCAGAGATAGTGTCTCTGGCCCGGATGGGTTCTCTGCTCACTTTTTTCAGTCTTGCTAGGATGTGGTGGGTTCGGATGTATGTGAGGCGGTCCGGGACTTCTTTGAAGGTCATCCGATGCCGGCTTCTTTCACCGCTACTACGATTGTTCTTATTCCGAAGATCGCATCGCCGGAGGCTTGGAGTCAGTTTCGGCCTATTAGTCTGTGCAATGTGACGAATAAGATCATATCGAAGGTGATTACTAGTAGATTGGCATCTTTTGTGCCTCAACTGCTGGCGCCTTCTCAGAGTGGGTTTGTTAGGGGTCGTCTGATTAGCGACAACATCCTGCTTGCTCAGGAGATGGTTCACGAGATTGGGACCCAGTGGAGGCATCCGAACCTTATTCTGAAGCTGGATATGGCTAAGGCTTATGATCGGGTTCAGTGGAGCTTCCTGTTTCGTGTCTTGGAGCTTCGGGGGTTTCCTCCGGCTTTGATTGATTTGATAAGAAGATGTGTCAGTTTCTGCCGATTTTCGGTTCTCGTGAACGGGCAGCTTTCTGGCTTCTTTGAGTCGTCTCGTGGTCTTTGGCAGGGGGATCCGCTTTCTCCGTCTCTGTTTGTTCTTGCAGCGGACTATCTTTCTCGTGGTTTGGATGCTTTGTTTGATAGGTACCCGGTGATGAAGTATGGTACCAGAAGAGGGATTCCAGTTTCTCATCTGGCTTATGCGGATGACATTATGATCTTCACGACTGCTTACACTCAGGGTCTGCGGCATTTGAAGGGGTTTTTGGAGGATTACTGTCAGACTTCGGGTCAGATGGTGAGTGCTTCTAAAAGCACCTTCGTAGTGGGTTTGAGATGCCCTGAGGTGGTTATTGGCAGGATTGGGCGGATATTAGGATATGCACGTCAGTTCCTTCCGATTATTTATTTGGGTGCCCCTTTGTATAAGGGGAACATGAGAGGTATTCTTTTCCAGTCTTTGGTGGATAGGATTTCTGATAGGATTGCAGGTTGGGCTCGGACTGCGCTTTCTTTTGGGGGTCGTCTTGCACTGATTAAGAGCACCCTTTCCTCGATGGCTCTCCATTTAGTTCAGGTTGTCCAGCCGCCACAGTACATGATTCGGCGGATTGAGCAGTGTTTTGCTAGGTTCTTCTGGGGTTCTTATGGCCGACAGAGGCACACGCATTGGGTTTCATGGGAGAGGATTTGTCGGCCGACGGTTGAGGGTGGGTTAGGTTTGCGGCGTCTTTCGGATGTTGTTAAAATCTTTCTCATATAAGCTGTGGTTTAGATTTCGGGAGCAGGGCTCCCTCTGGGCGAGGTTTCTGCTGCAGAAGTACTGTCGGCATCAGTTTCCTGGTAGTGTTGGTGTGTCGCCTCATTCCAGCACGGTTTGGAAGAGAATGTGCTCGATCCGCCTTGGGGTTCAGTCTCAGATATTCTGGCGGCTAGGGTCTGGAGAGATGAGCTTTTGGTATGATCACTGGATGGGGGGTGGTCCTCTGATTGATGAGATAGAGGTTTCTCGGCTCCCTGGAGCTCTGGTGCACTGGTTCTGGAGTGATGGTGCTTGGGACAGAGGGAAGCTTCTGCGTGTGGTTCCCTCTGAGGTGGTGGATCGGATTTGCTTGGTCCCTATTTATGCTTCCTCTTTGGATCTTATTCGGTGGAAGGGTTCTTCCGATGGGAAGTTCTCTTTCATGTCGGTTTGGGCGTCGATCAGACCTCAGTTTCCTCCTTCTCCTATTCTTAGTATGGTTTGGTCCCTTTGTCTTACTCCTACCACATCCATTTTCTTGTGGCGGCTTGTCCTTGATCGTCTCCCGGTGGATTGCACGCTTCCGAGTCGCGGCATTTCTTTAGCTTCGAAATGCCTTTGTTGTCCTGATTTTTCTATTTTGAGTCAGTCCTCGGGGGGGTCTCCTGATATTGAGTCGACTAGGCATATATTCTTCTTGAGCCCGACTGCGAGGAGAGTTTGGGAGCATTTCTATACCATGTTTGGTTTAGCACCTCCACACACTGTGCACGTTCACCATATATTGCATTACTGGAGGCATTTTTCCTCTGGAATGCACACACATTGCACACACATCACGACAATTGTCCCTTACTTGATCTTGTGGTTCCTCTGGACTGCAAGAAATGATGGCAAGCACCGGCGGTTACCTGTTCGTGCAGACTCGATCATTTTTCGGGTCCTGAGGCAGATTAGGGTTCTTCATCATAGCAGGCTCCTCAGCAGGGAGAGTTGGGGGGGTGTTCTTCATGTGGCGGCTTCTCTTGGCCTTTTTTATCGTTCCAGGCCCCCTCGGCCTCCGATTCCTCCGATTGTTTGGCGTCCACCTGACCTTGGTTGGGTGAAGCTAAACACTGATGGAGCCTTCCTGAGCATCTTCAGCAGTGTCCGGGATTGGTGGCGTGATTCGTGATCATGCAGGTGATATCATCTTCGCCTTCCATGAGCGGGGATCAGCGATCGAGAGCTTAGCAGCGGAGCTATCAGCACTTCAGAGAGGCCTCTTCCACATTACGAGGCTTGGTTTTTCCCGAGTGTGGATTGAGCTGGATGCTATTCTAGTTGTTCAACTTCTTTCACATTCGGACTCAGGTCATTGGCGTTTCCAGCAGTCCCTCACATGCATCCGAAATTTCCTCTCATCCTTGGAGTTTCGGGTGTCCCATATTCTTCGAGAGGGGAACGCAGTGGCTGACTATTTGGCTAACTTAGGGTGTCAGACTGAGTTAGTCGGTGGATTTCCTCCGGATATATTTCCTCGACGGGTCCAGGTGTTGGCTAGATTTGATCAGATGGGATGGCCGTCGTTTCGAGTTGACCGTGGTGGTGCTTGTCCTTGATGCACCGGTTTTTTGTTTCTTGCTTCTTTCTAGACTTGGTTTTTCTGCTTTGTTTTGGCAGACGTTATTTTGGCCGTCTGTTTGGCCGTTTTTTCTTCTTCTTAGGTGCCTTCTAGACTTAGGTTTTTTCCTGTTTTGTGTTAGTTGTGTTTTTTCTGGCCGTCCGTTTGGCCGTTTTTGCTTTGTTTTTTCTGTTCTTTGTTTTTTCCTTATGGTTTTCTGACGACGTATTTTTTATGGTTGGTTTATCTACAGGTTGGGGGTCTGCCTGAACCCCCCACCCCGTAGGGTGTTTTTCGTTAAAAAAAAAAAAACCCTAAACCCTAAACCCTAAACCCTAACCCTAAACCCTAAACCCTAACCCCTAACCCCTAAACCCTAAACCCTAAACCCTAAACCCTAAACCCTAACCCCTAAACCCTAAACCCTAAACCCCTAAACCCTAAACCCTAAACCCTAAACCCCTAACCCCAAACCCTAAACCCTAAACCCTAAACCCCTAACCCTAAACCCTAAATCCTAAACCCCTAACCCTAAACCCTAAACCCTAAACCCTAAAACCCTAAACCCTAAACCCTAAACCCTAAACCCCCAAACCCTAAACCCTAAACCCTAAACCCTAAACCCTGAACCCTAACCCCTATACCCCTAAACCCTAACCCCTAAACCCTAAACCCCTAAAACTCCTAAAACCTAAAACCCCAACCCCTAAACCCCAAACCCTAAACCCCTAAACCCATAACCTAAAACCTTAAACCCTAAACCCCAAACCCTAAACCCCTAAACCCCTAAACCCCCAAACCCCAAAACCCTAAAATCCTAAAACCCTAAAACCCTAAACCCTAAAACCCTATTTTTTTCCAGATTTTTACCGTTCATATTGCTCAATATTTTGGTGGGTTGCTTGTTCGAAATACCTGTTTTGCGTCGGCCTTTAGGATTGATCTTTAGGCTTCTTTTTTTCGTCTTCCTTATGTGATGGAACATGATGTGTCGTCGCTTGATGATTTGGGTAGTGTAGATGATCTTCTTTCTCTATTAAATTCAAAGATTTCGAATTCTCAATTCCAATTGAAGCTGCGATCTTTCTTGGAGATGGATCGGGATGAGTCATTGCCCTCAAACCCTAATGTTTTTTGTTCTTTGGAGATGGAAAAGTGTGTTAAGGTGGCCCCATCTTCATCGCACATGTCTCATGGTCGAAACCCTAATTTGCCTCAAAACCCTAGCCTTCGAAACCCTAACCCTAGCTCCAAAATTAGGGCTGAAATCCCTAACCATATTTTCCCCAATTCGGTTGATTTTCATATCCCTAACCCTAGCACCGAATCTTGTGGAAACCCTAGCTCCAATTTCGCCCACAACCCTAATTCGCACAACCCTAATTTGGGCGAAATCCCATCCCCAATTGCTGGCCCTAATTCGGCAGCTCCACACTCCCAAAATTCCCAATTAGAAAACCATAACCCTAATTTGATAATTGGGAACCCTAATTCCCAAATTGAAAACCCTAATTCCAAAATTGGGAACCCTAATTCCCATATTAATCCTCAAATTGGGAACCCTAATTCCCAAATTGAAAACCCTAATCCCCAAATTGGGAACCCTAATTCCCAAAATCCAAACCCTAATTTTCGAAACCCTAACCCTAGCTCTTTGGTCCAAAAAATTTTTTCACTCCAAACTCGATTTCCTTCGAACCAGACGAAGCCTAAAGGGTCCCAAACACAACGCCCAGGCCAGATTTTTGAAATTCCGACCCCTCCTCCAAAAGTGTCAAGCCCTAAGGTTGCGATTAACCCTCTCTCGACCAGCCCCCCTAAATCGACCGAAAATCCTCCCGTTGCTTCGGCCCAAATACATGATTCCCCATCTTATGATGATCTATCGACCCAGATTCTGAATGGCTCAGACAAAAATATGAGAGTGTCGAGCAGCATTGCTTCATTTACTCATGTCTCGGCCAACCCTATTTTTAACTCTGAAAATTCTCCCGTTACCTTGGCCCAAACTCATCATTCAATTCATTCTGGAGATGTGTCGGATCAGATCCAAAAAAAGTCGGCCTCTTCTCTAATAGGGCCGAGAGCCTTTGATCCGCCGGGGGTGGGTGTCGATTTCTCGGCCATTCCGTCCTCTTCGACGGGGAATCTCCCTAAGCCCTTTTCCTTTGCTGAAGCAGTGCATGGGAAAGCACATGCTAAGTCTGATCGGCCTCCAAACCTACGTGAGAGGTTCATTTCTGAGGAGGAACTCCTAACTCGGTTTGGTGTTTTGAGTGAGCAGGACGGGGATCTTGTGATTTCTATCTCTCATCCGGAGATGGATCACATGGTTGCTCCATTTCAGTTCTCGATAGTGGGAAAGTTCTCGAAAGAGATTCTCCATGCTAAGGTTGTTGCCCAATTCCTGATGGATCTGAAGTTGGTGGGTGGGTTCAAGCTTCACAAGTTGAACTTTCGACATATTCTTATTAAGCTTGAGCAGGAAGAGGATTTCCTGAAGCTTTGGACTAAGGGGACTTGACAGTTGGATTCTCATGTGATGAGAGTCTTCAAGTGGACCCCGGAGTTTGATTTGAGGAAGGAGTCTTCTGTTGTGCCTGTTTGGGTCAACATTCCGGCTCCTCCGATTTATTTTACCTGTAGGGAGATGCTGCTTTCGATTGGCCAGTCTATAGGTCGTCCGATTCAGTTTGATAATTTGACAGCCAGGCAGTCAAAGTTTACTGAGGCCCGTATGTGTGTGGAGATTGATTTGCTCAAGCCTCGGGTGTAGAGGGTGTTTGTTCATGATGGCATGACTCGACATGAGTTGAAGGTGAACTATGAGTTCATCCCTCATTTTTGCACTGCCTGTTCTTTGGTGGGTCATACGGTAGATAGATGTTATAGGAGTGGAAATGCTCCTAGGCCTCCTCCTAGGAAGTGCCCTGAGTCGGTCCCGAAAGAGCCTAAGAGGCCTGTTCCTACAGGTACTTGGGTTCGAAAGGAGGGCAAGAAGGTGGTGCTGGAGGAGGGGCAGACTTCTGGGGTCAGACAGGATATGCCAGTTCGGGTAGACGACAGAGCTTTGGTGCTGTATTCTGCTGAGAGTGACCCTGCAGGTTTTTACCAGCAGGATAGGACTGACGGTGTTGGTTTGGGTTCAAACCCATTCAGTGTTCTTTCAGAGGAGTCAGAGGAGGATGAGGAGCAGCCTGTTGAGGAGGCACTGATGTTGCAGTCTGCTGAGGATGATCAGGTGCCCGGTTATCAGGATACCCGAGATCCTGAGTCTACGGATGTGGTTCCTTATGTGGAACCTGATCCGAGACCTGTTAGTTTTGTGTCTTCCTCCGAGTTGGCTATTAAGGAGGAGGAAGATGAGTTGCAGCCTGATGCTTTCTTGGAGACTCAGGAGGAGATAGTGAGGTCACGACCTCGGAGGAGTGCCCGGCTTGCGGCGGCTGGACGTTATGTTGATGGGGATGTGGTTCCGCACCTCCTTTTATGATGTCTCAGTTCTTGGTTTGAAATGCAAGGGGTGTTGGGAACCCGCCCACTCAGACACACTTGCATTTCTTATGTAGACAGCATCGGGTGTAGCTGCTGGTGATTTTGGAGCCGATGGTGGATCTGGATTCGGCTTTTTTCTGTCGTTGGTTGGTTTTTTGTCATGCTTTGGCTAATCAGAGTAACAAGGTTTGGATCTTGTGGTCTGATGCGCTAAAGATTGACTTGGTTAAGGATTTGGATCAGTTGCTCCATGTTCAGATCTCCTCTGGGTTGTTCCCTAGATCCTTTGCCCTGACCTCGGTCTATGCGAAGTGTTCTAGGGTGGAAAGGATGGACCTTTGGGATGATCTTAGGGATATTGCGGAGGTGGTTGGAGACACTCCTTGGCTTGTGGGGGGTGACTTCAATTGTATCTTGCATGAGCACGAGAGGATTTGGGGTGTGTCTGATCGTCGGTTGGATATGGAGGAGTTTGAAGATACGATCTCTAACTGTGGTCTTGCTGACGCCGGGTTCAGTGGGTCTCAGTTTACCTGGCAGAGAGGAGAGCTTCTGGAACGTCTTGATCGGATGTTGTTTTCTGATCGATGGTTGGACCTCTTTCCTATGACGAAGGTGTTGCACCTTTCGAGAACTTGGTCTGATCATGCTCCTATATTGATTTCTGTTGTCACCCAGTTGGAGCATGAGCCATCTTCATTCCGGTTTCAGAGCATGTGGATTCGTCATGTGGACTTTCGTCGGACTGTGGCTCAGGTTTGGGGGTTTCCATGTCGTGAGACTGGGATGCTCAAGCTTCAGACTAAGCTTCGGCGTATGAAGCAGCGCCTCAGGTGGTAGAACTGGAACGTCTTTGGTGATGTGTTCCCGAAGAAGAGTGAGGCGGAGCCCGCCATTTTGGAGGCTGAGAAGGCTCACGATGAGGGTCCGACAGAGTTGACTCGGACGGCTTTGCGAAAGGTGTCTGCTGAGTTGACTTTGTTGCTCCACATGGAGGAGGATTTCTGGAGACAGAAGTCGGCTTGTCGTTGGGCTTCCGAGGGTGAAAGGAATACTCGGTTTTTCCATTCTCTTATGAAAAGAATGAGGTGTGCTAATCGTATTCATTCTATTTCTCAGGGTGGGACGGTTCTCACAACTCCTCAAGAGATTCGTGATTCTGCTTCGGGTTTTTTTCAGCAGCTCTTTTCGGATGAGGACCTGGTGCTCAGTCAGGTGGACCCGGATTTCTGTCCTCCTTCGCAGTTAGATTTCTCATCGGTTTATGAGAAGCCGAGTTGTGAAGAGATTAAGAAGGCTGTTTTCAGCATCTCGAGAGATAGTGTTTCGGGCCCGGATGGTTTCTCTGCTGTGTTCTTTCAGCATTGTTAGGAGATTGTGGGTTCGGATGTGTGTGAGGCGGTCTGGGACTTCTTTGAAGGTCGTCCGATGCCGGCTTCATTCACCGCTACTACGATTGTTCTTATTCCGAAGGTTGCATCGCCGGAGGCTTGGGGCCAGTTTCGCCCGATTAGTCTGTGTAATGTAACGAATAAGATCATTTCGAAGGTGATTACCAGCAGGTTGGCCTCATTTGTGCCTCAGCTGCTTGCTCCCTCTCAGAGTGGGTTTGTTCAGGGTCGTCTGATTAGTGACAATATCCTGCTCGCTCAGGAGATGGTTCATGAGATTGGGACCCAGGGAAGGCATCCGAACCATATTTTGAAGCTGGACATGGCGAAAGCCTATGATCGGGTTCAGTGGAGATTCCTGTTTCGAGTTTTGGAGTTGCGGGGTTTTCCTCCAATTCTGGTTGACTTGATCAGGAGATGTGTCAGTTGTTGTCATTTCTCCGTCTTGGTGAATGGGCAGTTGTCTGGATTCTTTCCGTCTTCTCGTGGGCTTCGGCAGGGGGATCCCCTATTTCCTACGCTTTTTATGCTTGCTGCTGACTACCTTTCATGCGGCTTAGATGCGCTTTTTGATAGGTATCCGGTGATGAAGTATGGTACCAGAGGGGGTTTTTCGGTGTCTCATCTGGCGTATGCAGATGATATTATGATTTTCACGACTGCCTACACACAGGGTCTTCGACATTTGAGGGGATTTTTGGAGGATTACTGCCGGACTTCGGGTCAGATGGTGAGTGCCTCTAAGAGTACCTTTGTTGTGGGCTCGAGGTGTCTTGAGGTGGTTGTGGGATGGATTGGTCGGATTTTGGGGTACGCGAGGCAGTTCTTACCGATCACCTATTTGGGGGCTCCTCTGTATAAGGGGAATATGAGGGGTGCTCTCTTCCAGTCGTTGGTGGATAGGATCACGGAGAGGGTTGCAGGCTGGGCTAGGACTGCGCTTTTCTTTAGGGGACGGCTTGCGCTTATCAGGAGTACTCTATCTTCGATGGCTCTTCATTTGGTCCAGGTGGTCCAGCCTCCGCTTTACATGATTCAGCGGATTGAGCAGTGTTTGGCTCGGTTTTTCTGGGGTTCTTATGGCCGGCAGAGACACACGCATTGGGTTTCTTGGGAGATGATTTGCCGGCCGACAGCTGAGGGTGGGTTGGGCTTACGGCGTCTCTTGGATGTTGTTGAGTCTTTCTCGTATAAGCTGTGGTTTAGATTCCGAGAGTAGGGGTCTCTTTGGGCTAGGTTTTTGTTGCAGAAGTATTATCGGCATCAGTTTCCTGGTAGTGTGGGGGTCTCTCCTCATTCGAGCACGATCTGGAAGAGGATGTGCTCGGTTCGTCTTGCGGTTCAGTCTTAGATTTTTTGGTGTTTGGGCTCTGGAGAGGTGAGCTTTTGGCATGATCATTGGATGGGGGATGGGCCTCTGTCGGATGTCGTGGAAGTTTCCCGTCACTCTGGTGCCTTGGTTCACTGGTTCTGGAGTGATGGTGGTTGGGACAAGGTGAAGCTTCTTCGTGTGGTCTCCTCTGAGGTGGCGGATCGGATTTGCTTGATCCCCATTAGGGCTTGTTCTTTGGACCTTATTCGATGGAAGGGTTCTTCCGATGGGAGGTTCTCTTTTGCGTCGGTTTGGGAGTCAATCAGACCTCAGTTTCCTCTTAGACCTATTCTTAGTGCCATTTGGTCCCCTTGCCTTACCCCTACCATCTCTATATTTCTGTGGCGGCTTGTCCTTGATCGTCTTCCGGTTGATGGCAAGCTTCAGGCTCGTGGCACTTCTTTAGCTTCGAAGTGTCTTTGTTGTCCGGACCTTTCTCTTTCGAGTCAGTCTTCTGGGGGGTCTTCTGATATTGAGTCGTCTAGTCATATCTTCTTCACGAGTCCCACAGCGAGGAGAGTGTGGGAGTATTTCTATACCATGTTTGGTTTGGCACCTCCACACACTGTGCACGCTCACCATATATTGCATTACTGGAGGCATTTTTCCTCTGGAATGCACACACATAGCACACACATCACGACAGTGATCCCTTGCTTGATTTTGTGGTTCCTCTGGACTGCAAAAAATGATAGCAAGCACCGGCGGTTACCTGTTCGTGCAGACTCGATTATTTTTCGGGTCCTGAGGCAGATTAGGGTTCTTCATCATAGCAGGCTCCTCAGCAGAGAGAGTTGGGGGGGTGTTCTTCATGTGGCGGCTTCTCTTGGCCTTTTTTATCGTTCCAGGCCCCCTCGGCCTCCGATTTCTCCGATTGTTTGGCGTCCACCTGACCTTGGTTGGGTGAAGCTAAACACTGATGGAGCCTTTCGAGCATCTTCAGCAGTGTCCGGGATTGGTAGCGTGATTCGTGATCATGCAGGTGATATCATCTTCGCCTTTCATGAGCGGGGATCAGCGATCGAGAGCTTAGCAGCGGAGCTATCAGCACTTCAGAGAGGCCTCTTCCACATTACGAGGCTTGGTTTTTCCCGAGTGTGGATTGAGCTGGATGCTACTCTAGTCGTTCAGCTTCTTTCACATTCGGATTCAGGTCATTGGCGTTTCCAGCAGTCCCTCACATGCATCTGAAATTTCCTTTCATCCTTGGAGTTTCGGGTGTCACATATTCTTCGAGAGGGGAACGCAGTGGCTGACTATTTGGCTAACTTAAGGTGTCAGACTGAGTTAGCCGGTGGATTTCCTCCTGATATATTTCCTCGACGGGTCCAGGTGTTGGCTAGATTTGATCAGATGGGATGGCCGTCGTTTCGAGTTGATCGTGGTGGTGCTTGTCCTTGATGCACCGGTTTTTTATCTTTTTGCTTCTTTCTAGACTTGGTTTTTTCTGCTTTGTTTTGGCAGATGTTATTTTGGCCGCCTGTTTGGCCGTTTTTCCTTCTTCTTAGGTGCTATCTAGACTTAGGTTTTTTTCCTGCTTTGTGTTAGCAGTGTTTTCTCTGGCCGTCTGTTTGGCCGTTTTTTGCTTTATTTTTTCTGCTCTTTGTTTTTTCCTTATGTTTTTTGACGATGTTTTTTCATGGTTGGTTTATCTACAGGTTGGGGGTTTGCCTGAACCCCCCACCCCGTAGGGTGTTTTTCGCAAAAAAAAAACCCTAAACCCCTAAAACCCTAAACCCTAAAACCCTAAAACCCTAAACCTTAAACCTTAACCCCTAAAACCCTAACCCTAAACCCTAACCCCTAAACCCTAAACCCTGAACCTAAACCCTAAACCCCAAACCCCAAACCCTAAACTCCTGAATCCTAAACCCTAAACCCTAAACCCCAAACCCTAAACCCCAAACCAAACCAAAACCAAACCAACCAAGTTCGAATGTTCTCTTCTCTCTCTTCCCAAATCGGTGACTCCATTTTCGGCAGCTTTTCCAGCCAAATTCATCGGCCGTTTCTTACGCAATTCATATGGTGATGATCGAAACTTCATGCTCTAAATTTTTATCGGTTAGTTTGTCATTTTTTCTGAATTTTTTCCATTCAAATTGTTGATTTTTGGTTCGGTTATTTTGTGATAGGTTCGAACCCTTAGGGTTCGAACTTTTGGTGCTTGTTTTTTCTTGTTTTTACTATGGTATATGATGTTGCATCTTTACGTGACATGGATGATCTTCTTTCTCTTTTGAATTCATAAATTTCAAAACCTCAATTCCAAGATAAGCTTCGGTCTTTCTTGGTGATGACCAAGGACAAGTTGTCGCCTTCAAATTCTAACCCTAGTATCGATTTCATATCAAACCCTAGCCCTAAGTGTGCACCTCTAAACCCTAGCCCTAGCACCGTGACCTTGAGTGGTGCATCTTCCATGCTAAACCCTAATTCGACGCAAGTTAGCACCGAAAACCCTAATTCCCAAATTGCCGTCCAAGTCACCCAAAACCCTAACCCTAATTCTCAAATTGGGAACCCTAATTCCCAATTTGAAAACCCCAATCCCCAAATTGGGAACCCTAATTCCCAAATTGAAAACCCTAATTCCAAAATTGGGAACCCTAATTCCCAAATTGAAAACCCTAATTTTAAAATTGGGAACCCTAATCCCCAAATTGAAAACCCTAATTCCCAAATTGAAAACCCTAATTCCCAGATTGGCCAAGCTATTCAAATCGCAAACCCTAATGCCCAAATTCAATCTCAAAACCCCCAAATTCGAAACCCTAACCCTAGACCCTAAAACCCTAAACCCGTAAATCCCTAAACCCCAAACCCTAAACCCCTAAACCCCAAACTCTAAACCCCAAAACCTAAACCCTAAACCTAAACCAAAACCAACCAAGTCCAATGCTCTCTTCTCTCTTGTGATGTATCTTCGATTGATATTTGGGGGATTCATGTATGGATGATGATCTTTTGTTATCTTCTCAAATCTAGGGTTTCAAACCCTAATTTTAATGGTAAGTTTCGATCTTTCTTGGAGATTATGAAGAACAAGTTGCTGCTTGAGCATCCCAATCTAAACCCTAACGCCGCTTGTTCCATAAACCCTAGCCCCAATTTCGAATAAAACCCTAATTTGTAAAACCCTATTTTGGTCGAAATTCCTAATTTCGATGATGATTTGATTCGAATCCCTAATTTGGATTAAAACCCTAGCCCTAATTTGGCTGATCATATACCTCAAAACCCTAACCCTAATTTGGCGTATGTTAGCACCGAAAACCCTAGCCCTAAATTCGACCAAAACCCTAATTTGTTAAGATCTAATTTGGTTGAAAACCCTAACCCTAGATCTCACATTGGAAGCCCTAATCTGGACGGCCTCAATTTCCAAATATCCCATTTGCAAAATCCAAACCCTAATTTGAAAATTGGAAACCCTAATTCCCAAATTGAAAACCCTAATTCCAAAATTGAAAACCCTAATTCCCAAATTGAAAGAGCTGATCAAATCCCTAACCCTAATTCCAAAATTAGGGCTGAAATCCCTAACCCTAATTCCCAATTTCGAAACCCTAATTCGGGTTCTTTGGTCCAAAAATTTTTTCACTCCAAACTCATTTTCCTTCGACCCATAACAAGCCTAAGGGTATCCAAAACCAGCGCCCAGGCCAGAATTTCAATGGCTTGACCCAATCTCAAAAAGTGTCGGGCATTAGTGGCTCGGTTCCACCTCTCTCGGCCACCTCCCAAATTTCATCATGCCAAACTGATTTTTTTTCGACCGATCCTAATATTTTGGCAGATCATGATGATTTGTCAGAAACAAATCTAAATAGCTCGGCCAATTTTCCTGAATTGCCGAGAAATACTTCTCCTTTACTTAGGGATTCGGCCATCACCTTGATGTCGAAGACAAATTCTCCCGTTGCTTCAGCCCAAACCCATCATTTCACCTGCTCTAATGATGTGCCGAGTTAGATTTTTAATGGCTCGGACAAAACCTTAAGTGTGTCGAGCACTATGTCTTTTTTCACTCACGTCTCGACCAATCCTATTTTTAACTCTAAAAATTCTCCTGTTTCTCCGGCTCACACCCATAATCTTACATCTCCAGAAGGGCCGAGACCCCTTGATCCGTCGGGTATTGACGCTGGCATTTCTCTTTTATCCTCGGCCATTCCTTCTATTTCGATGGGAGACATCCTTAAGATCGTATCTTTTGTTGAGGCAGTGCATGGTAAGTCGCATAATTCGTCTGATCGACCCCCAAACCTGCGTGAGAGGTTCATCTCTGAGGAGGAACTTCAAAATCAGTTTGGTATTTTGAGTGAGCATGAGGGGGATCTTGTGATCTCTATTTCCCGTCCGGAGATGGATCGCATGGTTGCTCATTTCCAGTTCTCGATTGTGGGGAAGTTCTTTAGAGAGATTCCCCACGCTAAAGTTATTGTTCAGTTCCTGTTGGATCTGAAGCTTGTGGATGGGTTCAAGCTACATAAGCTAAACTTTAGGCACATTCTGATTAAGCTTGAGCAAGAAGAGGATTTCCTGAGGATTTGGACCAAGAGGACTTGGCAGATAAACTCTCATATGATGAGAGTCTTCAAGTGGACCCCGGATTTTGACTTGAGGAATGTGTCGTCTGTGGTACCAGTTTGGGTGAACATCCCGGCTCTTCTTATTCATTTTTTTTGCAAAGAGATGCTGCTTTCGATTGGCCAGGCTATAAGTCGTCCGATACAATTTGATAATCTGACAGCCAGGGCGTCGAAGTTTACTGAGGTTCGCATGTGTGTGGAGATCGATTTGCTTAAGCCTTGGGTTCAGAGAGTGTTTATTCATGATGGTATGGATCGGCATGAGTTGAAGGTGAACTACGAGTTCATCCCTCATTTCTGTACTGCTTGTTCTTTGGTTGGTCATACGGCTGACAGATGTTATAGGAGTGGAAATGCTCCTAGGCCTCCTCCTAGGTAGCACCCAGATCCGACTCCGAAAGAGCCTAAGAGGCCTGTTCCTACAGGTACTTGGGTTCGGAAGGAGGGGAAGAAGGTGGTGTTGGAGGAGGGCCAGTCATCAGGGGTTACCAATGATAGGCCTGAGAGGGTGGATGACAGGGCTTTAGTGCTGTTTTCTGCTGATGAGGGCCCTGTAGGAGTGGACCAGCAGGATATGACGAAGGATGTTGAGCCGGGTTTGAATCGGTTTAGTGTTTTTTCTGAGGACGATGATGACCAGCCTACTAAGGAGGCACTGATTTCGCATGATCAGTTGCCTGGTTATCAGGATACCCAAGATCCCGAGTCTACGGATGTGGTTCCATATGTGGACCCAAATCCGAGACCTGTGAGTATTGTCGACTCTTCTGAGTTGGTTATTAAGGAGGAGGAGGCTGAGGATGTTGAGATTAGGCCTGATGCTATCATTGAGATTCAGGAGGAGAGAGGGAGATCCCGATCTTAGAGGAGTGCCCGGCTTGCAACGACTGGGCGCTCTGCTAATAGGTCTGTGAGCCCACGCCGTCTGCTTTGATGTATCAGTTCTTGGTTTGGAATGCAAGGGGTGTTGGGAACCCGCCCACACAGACACACTTGTATTTCTTATGTCGGTAGCATCGAGTGCAGCTGCTTGTGGTTCTGAAGCCAATGGTGGAGTTGGATGCGTCTTATTTCTATCGTCGATTGGGTTTTAGTCATGCTTTGGCGAATCGGAGTAACAAGATCTGGGTCTTGTGGTCTGATGCGCTTAAGATTGAGATTGTTCAGGAGTTGGACCAGTTGCTTCATGTTCAGGTTACCTTTGGTTTGTTTCCGAGGTCCTTTGCTTTGACTTCGGTCTATGCGAAGTGTTCTAGGGGGGAAATGAGGGATCTTTGGGATGCTCTTAGAGACATTGTAGTAGCGGTTGAGGATACTCCTTGGCTGGTTGGGGGTGATTCCAACTGTATTCTGCACGCTCATGAGAGAATTGGTGGTGTGTCTGATCACCGCTTGGATATGAAGGAGTTTGGGGATGCGATCTCAGACTACGGGCTTGTGGATGCTGGGTTCAGTGGGTCGTAGTTTACTTGGCAGAAAGGAGATCTTCAGGAGCGTCTAGTTCGGATGTTGTATTCTGATCGATGGTTAGATCTTTTTTCTATGACGAAGGTGTTGCATCTTTCGAGGACTTGGTTGGACCATACTCCTATGTTGATCTCTGTTGCCTCTCAATTGGAGCGTGAGCCTTCTTCATTCCATTTTCAGAGCATGTGGGTTCGTCACGTGGATTTTCATCGGACTGTGGCTCAGGTCTGGAGGTTTCCATGTCGTGAGACTGGGATGCTCAAGTTGTAGACTAAGTTACGACGTATGAAGCAGCGGCTTAGGTGGTGGAATTGGAATGTCTTCGGTGATGTTTTCCGGAGAAAGAGCGAGGCTGAGCAGGCCGTTTGGTAGGCTGAGAAGGTTCATGATGAGGGGCCGACGGAGTTGACTCGGATGGCTTTGCGAAAGGCTACGGCTGAGTTGACCCTGTTACTTGTTTCACATGGAGGAAGATTTCTGGAGACAGAAGTCGGCCTGTCGTTGGGCTTCTGAGCGGGAGAGGAATACTCGATTTTTCCACTCTCTGGTGAAGTGGATGAGGTGTGCTAATCATATTCATTCTATTACTCAGGATGGGACGGTTTTCACAGCTCCTCAGGAGATTCGGGATTCTGCTTCAGGTTTCTTCCAACAGCTATTTTCGGATGAGGGTTTTGTGCTTAGTCAGGTGGATCCAGTTTTCTGTCCTCCGTCGCAATTAGATTTCTCATCGGTGTGTGAGAAGCTGAGTAGTGACGAGATTAAGGAGGCGGTCTTCAGTATTTCCAGGGACAGTGTCTCGGGCCCTGATGGTTTTTCTACTCATTTCTTTCAGTTTTGCTGGGAGATTGTGGGTTCGGATGTGTGTGAGGCGGTTTTGGACTTCTTTGAAGGTCGACAAATGACCGTTGATAAACTTGCTCGATATAAATTCAAGGTTTTAGATGGAGGTAAAATATACATCTTTGATATATCGACCAGAAGCTGTGCGTGTCATTTCTTCCAACTTGAGTTCATACCATGTTCACATGCATGTGCGGCAATCAGATACAAAAATTACTAATCTCTCTTGCCCATTTCGTATGTCAAATAACATGATTGACACTACAATGGAGATTGTTATTAATTACACTATTGTTACCTGATTCAACAGTTTTGCAAAAGAGGCTGTGGGTTTCTACGTCGCCCCATATTACACCACAGACTGGTTGCAGAGAATGTGGGGTCGTGAGGTAGTACCGGTGTCTGATCCGCAAGATTGGGCTGTGAATGAAAAAATAAAAAATATGGTATGCGTCGCTCCAAACAAGCCTAGACAGGCTGGCCGACCTAGGTCTCGCAGGATTCCCTCGACAGGAAACCTATCTACTACGACTTGTACTACGGGAAGCTATAGTCGTTGTAGGCGTAAGAACCATAATAGAGCACGTTGTTTTGAACAGGTGCATGTCGACGCGTACCCATTGGCCCCCAATGAGGATGACAACGACGGGGCTAACCTGTATGCAAATCCTATCCTTCGGCGGAAGAAAAAATGCTCAATCTATAAGAAAAAAGATCATACCAAGAGAAAGTATCCGTTATTTGTAGCATCCACTTCGTTGTGCAATGAGTGATTGGCGAACATCTACGATAATAAACATTAGAATCACTATAGTTTGTATCCACACATTGTAGATTTTTTGAAATAATTGAACTGCACTTGAAATTTAACATATGATCGGCAACCCAATATAAAATGACCCCCATAAATATCAGTAAAAAGAACCCACACTCATGGAAAAATATATATCCCGGCCCAAATGGCTGAAACGGGATAAAAAACACTGAATATCTGAGTGACTGATCTAGCAATACAGTGAAATCTGGTGCAGTATGAAATCAAAAATGTCAGTCCTGAGTACAAGCAAAACAAACAAACGATGTACTAAAAGAGAAGGTAATCTAATCGACTACATCCTACTCCGTGACGGTGTCTGGATCAGTCGAGAACCTGAAAATAGTCAAGGCCATCATCTTCCTCGCTTCCACGATCCCTCTCCTCCACAAAGGGCTAGGCCATCGCCAACTAAGAGCACTCTCGATGGCCAACAATGCAAATACACCGCATGTGTGATCCTCATGTTGTTCGTAACAAAATGACTCCTGACCCGACACCATCGCAAACTCATTCTCACAAGGCTGCAAAGGTGTACCTTCACTTGCTAGGTGATTGTAGAATCTAGTGTACTCAAGAAGGGCAGGTAATACGCGTCGAATGGGCAACGTTTGCTTGTAACGGTGTATAGCCTTGTAGTCATCCCAAGTCCATCTCATGCTATCGAACAGCACAATCTTCATCGTCGGCAACCAGATCGCACACGCTACCCAATGGCCATTTAGGTTCATGATGGTCAGCAACTGTATAGAGAAAAAAAGACAGGAGATTCAATGATTGTCAGCACATATATTGTGCTCGTGCAATTTAACAGATCTAAGAATTACAACTTACAGTTTCACAATTTTTCCACCACAGCCTCACGCCTCGCCACTTGGGCTTCACCCTGATCACGTAGGGGACCAGTCTGTCGAGCTGCTCAGGTGTGAAAGTCTCATTTCGCAACGGTTTGAACTTCACCGCATCCAACTCACCCCTGTGGGTTTCATTCCAAATTTGTTCACATATAGTCTGAAAACAACTCAAATAATAAGCACACACGAATATATGTAACTACAAACTGTATAGTGTTGCAGTTGAAGATACTTATAAAGAAATGAGAATCCAATATCTGAGTGGTGTGTACAACTACAGCATGGAGCCGAACCCCCGCGAACAGTGGCTTGCATTGGAGAATACCTACGTAGGCGTCCAATGTCTGATGTAGGTACACAGTACAAAATAGTGTCTCTTATAATAATAAGCACAAGTGATAACAAATAAGCTTTAATAGAGAAATGAGGAGCAGGATTGTAAAAGTCAGAATCTAAACCTCATCTGTCATGTCTTCCTCAGGATCCAGAAACGTACTGAAAAACTCAGGGCCCACTACAAAACCTACTCCAACGTTGCGGATGTAAAAGAAAAAGAACTTGAGGAGAATACAATACATTTATTGTGGTTAATTGTAACATACAATTGAAAGCATGGCATACTTACCGGTCCGACTCCGCCTTTTGGGCTACAGCAGTAAGCCCGTCCACAATAAACTTTTCTAGGTCAAGCATTCGCACACCTGGCCTCCTGACAGAACCACGTACGAAAGGACTACGTACATATCGAGAAGGCGCTCTCTCTCGTACATGTCGAATACCGGCACTCATCTCGGAAACGTCGGACATAGAGGCTGCATCACTATATTCCACCGACATAGGTGATATGGGGTCCTGTACACCACTAGCTCCTGCCTCCCCCAAATCGAACGACACCACAGAAGTCTCAAATGCGACCTAGGCTCCTGGCATATATGCAGTAGGTGTCTCGTAATTCACATGGTAAGATGGTCGGGACCTGTAAAATATGCGGAGCTCTTGGCCAACGATGGACGGAATCTGCTGCACAAAGTCCTGTACGTGACCTCGAAAGTCAGTATAGTGCTGATCAATATAACCTCGCATCTGAGTATACTGCTAATCAATATATCATCCCATGCCAGTATCCTGCTGATCGGCGTGACCTCGCAGGTCAGTGTATTGCTGGTCAACGTATCCTCGGATCTCACCAATGAGAGTGTCGAACATTCCATTCATCCGCTGTATCAGGTCATCGTGCGTACCACTGTGATCAGGATAGGCCGTGTCCAGAGAATGATGATCACGAGGAGGACAGTAGCCAATCGGTGAGGCATGGTAAGGGGTCTCAGGCTGTGCAGGTATTTGAGGAAATGGATCAGTGTACACGTGTCCCGGCCCACTGTACACGGGCTCTGACTGGACAAGTGGGTCATCAATAGGAGGCTCTATCGTAGTAGTATCCTGGCGTGTCTGACGTGAGGTCCTACTACTCCGTCTTCCCAGATGGACTGACGTGGATGGACCCACAGCATCAGATACCAATCCCCGGGCACGTCGAGTAGCTGTAACTGTTGAAGGTGGACGACCTCGTCTCCTTAGAGCATTTTACACACCGGCATCCAAGTCAGCGTCAATGTACTGCCAGAATGGCTGACAAGTCTCCTCAAGAGTCGGATCTAGAGACTCCACGCACTCAACCTACATCACAAGGCTCGAATGTCATCAAATTACCAAAAAATGAACTCGCAATTATAATGTCGAAATAAGAAAAAAAATAAAAATACCTCACCGTCCAACGCATGTGTGACATCGAATTTGGAATCGGACTTCTTTGTCGACCACTTCAAACATCTGCGTATGTGATGACTCGTATCCAATCGCCGCCTAGCCAACTGCGCAGCTACGGGAATGGCCTCATACGCCCATATCTTGACAGTCATCAGATCGAACAAATGTTTAAGAAAGTAACTCTTAAATTAGAACAGCACAAATACGAAATAGATTAGTTTTAGTAGATAAACTAATTATACTTACCAATAGCGCTGCTGAGAACCCGTAGAAGTGGTAGTTTTTTCCTCGCACACACTCATCCTGGTTCACGATAGTAGTTGGCACTAAGTTCATGTACTTCAGCAAGGTCAGAAACGATAGTTTACCCCAGGGAAAACTTTCTCATCGCTCTTCCTGCTCGACTAATGCCCACACTCAGTTATCCATCGTTGCCCTTCTAGAATCAACTCCGAGCAGGATATAATATACAATGAGGATCTTCGAAATCTTGATCACGTCATCCATGTTCCTTCGGTAGTCCCTTTGTTGAAATCGCTTGAGAAGGATCTGAAGAGTCACGTAAGTACTATCATGATGGACTCTGTAGTACACTCCACCATCCGAACGATGGTGGTCCCCAGTCGGTCTGAAGTCGGAGTCGCCGAATCTCAGACCAGTGATAAGAGCGAACTCTCTCTTCGAAAATCGCGTAACACGACGGGAATCACCAATACCAAACCATCTCTCGTGCACCGACCTGTCCTTTCCTGTCAACTCAAGTGATATAAGAACATAAAGAAACGACTTGCATGTCTCAGTCGAGGTCTCCCATAACAGAAAGTGGCTGAAACACGTCCGACAGAAATCGATAAGGCAGTCTCTCACATGCTCTCCTAAAGCTACCTTAATGTCCTGTAGTATACTCAAACGAGTATACCCATTAATTTTAGCTAAACGGTTCTGACAATCCGGACGAACCCAACGCAAATCCATCTACATTATTAACACAAAAATCTTATTAGTTAGTACTCAAAAAATGTCTTAGGCAGCAAATGTACAAACATTTAGATTGATAAATAGTAAAACAAAAAAACTGAAAAATTGCGTCCAAACCTTAAGCCGTATACCCTAAAAATAATAATAGTTATAACATAATCACTTTTAGATCATGCAAACACGTGATATATTCATAAGAAAATAAAATCAATGCAAATATTGCAAATGCATGTTTTACAACACATGACAACAAATTTAGTCAAAAAATGTCTACAAAATTAGAGCATATGAACAAAATTACAAGTTAATGTCTACAAAATTACAAGTTAATCAACATTGTATTCAACATATGAATTTCATCTCCAACATAATTTAACATATAAACCCTAAACGGCAATTATTTTTTGGAAAAAAAATAGGGGTTATTTTTTTTCCAAAAGTGCCGTGTACTTTATAAACATCATTTTGCAACAATTTAGTCCACATTCAATAAATTATTCATATACACCCTAAAAGGCAATTTTTTTTTTAAAAAAAGGGGGGAAACGGCAATTATTATAATTGCCGTGTCCCCTATTTTTTTTTCAAAAATTGTCGTTCAACTACATATTATGATTTTTGCAACATTTTATTCCACATTCAACATATTATTCAACATATCAATTTCACCTCCAACATAATTTAACATATAAACCCTAAACGGCAATTATGTGCAAAAAAAAAATAGCCCATTAGTATTTTTTTTCCAAACGTGTCGTGTACTATTTAAACATGTAACATCATTGACCCAAAACATACATGTCATTTGGCATTCACTTCATACATTCATTCCATAATACATTTAAAACATAGCATATTGGCATTCGTAAAGAATTTGGAATAATACTTGGTTTGAAAATAAATAGTAGAAATCATTTAGAAATATAGAAAAGACTACAAGAAATATAATGTATCATATATAGTGTATTTGCTTATCTAATTGCTAGAATAATTATTAAAAAATTAAACAAAAAGAAAAAAAATGTATAAGGAAAAGAAAAGTCCACTTATAGTCTTCTTAATTATCCATAGATATCTCTCCCTCTCTCTCTCTCTAATCTTAGTCCTTAAGTAAGATAAGAACAAGTAGATAGAAAGAAGTAATAGAAGAAGGGAAAAAGAAAGGAAGAGAAGGGTATCAGCGAAGGTGTGCCAAGAAGAAGAAGAAGAAGAAGAAAAGAGTAAGAAAATTATGTTCTGTTTTGCTTCGTGATTTTCATCTACTTCGAGTTCGATTTTGTTAAGGTGTTAAACACAAATCTTGTAGAGAATTATGTCTTTTAGCTGGTGGTAAAATTTCAAAATATTTGGAGTTAAACTTGATTTGTTATGATTTTTCAAACAAAGTAAGAATCTGAAAGTTGCTCTGTCGAAAATAATCCGTCCATCATATTGTCGAATTTTCTGGTAATTTTAGAGATGGATTTGGGGAAAACTTAAAACATGAAAGTTATAGCTCTATTTCTTAGCTAAATCCAGAAAAAAAAAACCATGAATGATTTGGTTAAGTATTGAGGGATATCTTGGCAAATTACAGAGATTGGTTTCATACGACTCTGTTTCGAAAACTGTTATGTGTGCTGTAATTGTAGCTTAATTTTAAGCATGATGGAGTCGAAATTAGGGAAAATGTTAAACATGAAAGTTGTAGAGCTATGTGTTAAGTTTCTCCAAAAGTTTACCTTGGTCAAATTGGAATTTTATAGCTCAAGTTATAGGGTAAATACGGAACATGGTCGAATATGTCGAAAGAATATTGGTTGCTAGAATCTTGTATTATACGTATATATGAAATAAATGAAATTAAACATACATGCATGACATTTCATTGCATGATAGAACTAGACGATAAGGGGATGATAAGGCTAAATTACATTGCATCATATAGGGTCGCGAGCTATAGAAGGGGAGGAGGAACCAAAGTGACGAACGGACCACTTATCTTAGCCGGGTGAGTGTAAACCATATATGTGACTTATACGTTATGTGATTTATATGAAATTTTGTTATGTGAGTATAAACCGTATATGTGCTTCGTATATGTGATTTATACGTAATGTGAGGATGATATGCAAGGTTGTTATATGTGATCTATAAGAAATATGTATTTATATGAATTGTCATTGGATCAAAGGATATATTGGTAAATGTATATCGGATTATATGTTCAGAATGATTGATATGTTGCATTACATATGGCATGAAATTAAAAGGTCAGTGACTGTCTTGCTATGGATCTGTATACACAGTGGAGACCTTCGGGTCAAATTCATATTGAAGACCTACGGGTCTATAGCACAGTGGAGACCTTCGGGTCATAATCATATTGGAGACCTACGGGTCTATAGTACAATAGCATATTGGAAATCCCAGAACAGATCCAAGCTTGAGCAGTTCACAGAATAATAAATCGGACATAGTGGCATTTGCACATATATGATTATATTGTTGATTAATGTTAATGATTGTTAATTATTTGTTATTTAATTAAAGTAATGGTTTATATTCACTGAGTTGCGACTCATAAAAATCGCATTTTTTTTTAGGTTCGATAACTCTTTTGGCGTTGATTGTATATATAAATATCACGCTATACCAGGTCGGCCGGCTGATGCCTCATGCAACCTTCTCCTCTCCCTCATTTTGCATTTTGGAACGCATGTATCATGTTTGTATTTAATATGTATTACAATGGGATTCTGGTTATGTGATATAATCTTATACGATATTAGTCGTTAAATAATATTTTTATGCTTATATGGATAAATGAAACGTCAGTATAATTTACCTACATGATAAATATTAAATTGAGAGATATACGCCATAGGGGTATAGGGTGTTACAAAACATCATTTTGCAACAATTTAGTCCACATTCAACAAATTATTCATATACACCCTAAAAGGCAATTTTTACAAAAAAGGGGGGGAAACGGCAATTATTGTGAAATTGTCGTGTCCCCCTATTCAATTTTCAAAAATTGCCGTTCAACTACATATTATGATTTTTGCAACATTTTATTCCACATTCAACATATTATTCAACATATCAATTTCATCTCCAACATAATTTAACATATAAACCCTAAACGGCAATTATTTGAAAAAAAAATAGCCCATTAATATTTTTTTCCAAAACTGCTGTGTACTATTTAAACATCATTTTGCAACAATTTAGTCCACATTCAACAAATTATTCATATACACCTTAAAAGGCAATTTTTTTTAAAAAAATGGGGGGGGACGGCAATTATTGTGAAATTGCCGTGTCCCCCTATTCAATTTTCAAAAATTTCCGTTCAACTACATATTATGATTTTTGCAACATTTTATTCCACATTCAACATATTATTCAACATATCAATTTCATCTCCAACATAATTTAACATATAAACCCTAAAAGGTAATATATGTACCCCAATGTTTTTTTCGTGATTTGTTTTTCCAAAATTGCCGTTCCCTATTGGAAAAAAATGTGAAACAATTTATTCCACATTCAACATATTATTCAACATATGAATTTCATTTTCCAACATAAAAACCATAAATTGTCAAAAACCCTAAATTGTCAAAAACCCTAAAAACCCTAAATTCTCAAAACGATTTTGTCAACACACTTTCATTCATACACTTGCAACAAAAATTGTAGAAAAATAAAACATAATTGCATCCCTAATTTCATGAATTAATGGGAAAACTTTCGACAAAAAAATACATACAAAAAATTGTCGTTTACTAACCCGATAAATGTATGCAATTTTCCTACGATTTTTGAAGTGAAAACCTCTCCAAGCTTCTTCAATGGCCGTTTGTAGTGAGGGAGGAAGAAAAGGTGAGAGGAAGAAAATGAAAGTGCCGTGTCCAAATAGGTAGAAAAGGGAAAGAAAGTTTCAACAAAGTATCAACAAAATTTCCATATCACATGATAAAATGACAAACAACTTAACTTTGTGTCATTGTGTCATGCATGCCATTGTGTCATATATGTCATGCATGTGCTTCTTACTTTTGTACTTTCAATGTCCATTCAATTGACCAAATTGTAATTTAGGGAAATTGTAATTTAGTGCATTTACCTTACAATTTATATCTATTAGGGTATTAGGGTACAAAAGTGTATTTATTATAGGGTACAAAAGTGTATTTATTATATCAATTGTGGTAGATTGAACACATCTCAAAAATATTTTATAAGTCTTATGATTTTTGATTTTAATATAATGTATTATATTATATAAGTGTAGGCTATAAGTGTGAAATCATGCAATTAGCAAAATAAGTTAAAAAAAAATACTACACGACAATTTCAAATAAGTAACTATAATATAATAATTAAATAAGATGGTAAGGCATAAAATTGCCGTTCCCACTTGTAATTATATATAATATAATAAGACATAAATAATTATTTAATTTGTATACAATATATAATAAGAGCTAAAACGGTAATTTTGAAGAAATTGAAAAATTATTACTAATCATTTAAAATTATTAATAATTAGAATACAACTTTCAAAATTAGCTTTTCAATAATTTTTTCACTAAATATAACACTAATTATATTTTACACAATTTTTTGAAAAAATAAAGGGGGCACGGTAATTATTGAAAAAAATGCCGTGCACCTCCTAAAACTTATTAAAAATTGCCGTTCGGTAAATATATATTAGTGCCAATATTTTATAAGTCTTATTATTATTTTTGATTTGAATATAATGTATTATATAATATAAGATGTAATTAGCAAAATAAGTAAAATCAAAAAAAAAAAAAAAACTACACGGCAATTATAAATAAGTAACTATAATATAATAATTAAATAAGATAACAATTTTTTCAAAATTTCCATTCCCACTTGTAATTATATATAATATAATAAGACATAAATAATTATTTAATTTGTATAAAATATATAATAAGAGCTAAAACAGCAATTTTGAAAAAATTGAAAAATTATTACTAATCATTTAAAATTATTAATAATTAGAATACAAATTTCAAAATTAGCTTTTCAATAATTTTTTCACTAATTATAACACTAATTATATTTTACACAGTTTTTTGAAAAAATAAAGGGGGGCACGGCAATTATTGAAAAAAATGTCGTGCACCCCCTAAATATTATTAAAAATTGCCGTTCGGTAAATATATATTAGTGCCAATATTTTATAAGTCTTATTATTATTTTTGATTTGAATATAATGTATTATATAATATAAGATGTAATTAAAATAAAAAAAAACTACACGACAATTTAAAATAACTAACTATAATATAATAATTAAATATTTAATTAGTGCAAAATTATTACTAATTACAAGCCAAATTAAACAAAATACATGAAATAATAAATTTATTACTGATCAACTGACACATTCAGTACGTCTGTCGCATCTGTTCATTTTTATCAAAAAAAAGGGGTAGATTGGGCTATAAATATACGGATTAGGGTATTCATGGCATAAATATTGTTTGAGGGCTATTTTGGCTATAAATTTAGTGAAAATGGGTAGATTAGGCCGTTTCCTCTAATAATAAACACATTTGAATGTATATATGAAATAAAATTTTCAAATACTCTTTGGTTCTCAACCAACCTCTTTCATCTTCTTACAAAACCAATTGAAATAGGTAATCAAAACTGTCTCTTCTTCATCGATAATCTTACCTATTGATAAGATTATTGTCAATTCCACTTTCATATCTAATCATTTTGCAGGTGATATAAGCAGTCATGGAGAAAGATTCTTCCAAAGACAATCAAATTATGCCTACATACAAACCCTTAGCAGAGGTCGATTGGAAAAGTGGTACGTGCTATGTTAGGGTGCGTTTGCTATGTTCATGGAAAGCGCAGAACTTCAAACAAGATCGACAATTGATGAGTGTTTATTTCCTACAACTGGATGAGAAGGTATATTTATATTTGTAATACTTTTACATTATAGTTCTGTAGAACAAATATCATATTTGTCTAAAGTTGGTGTCATGTGTGTGGTCTTATTGATCATGCATTGATTTCATTCACATTTTGTTGCTTGTTTTCTATCTGATTTGATAAATATATAATTTTTTTTAAATGAACTCAGCTCATTTTATCCCTGTAAAATAACACTACTTTACCCTCAATGATAATAAGATCGAAGTATGTTAAGGTCATGTCTTTGATTTCAAGGATATCCAACAGCTAAACGACAGCAAATAGCTAACCAACTCTTCCAAATTAAAGGAAAACAGTTATCAAAAGAAAGAATATATACAGATAATTTTGAAAAAAAAATCGGCAGAAGTTAAATCAAATCCAGGGAAGAATTTAGAAAAACGAGAACCATTTTCACCTCTTGATGAGTTGATCTTGATTTTGGTGGCCCTGTGTGGTTGTAGATTAATGTATGTCTTACTGATGATGATCTTACATAAAAATTATCATGAAATTATTGTGGATTTCTAATGATTTGGTTTTGAAAAAAATTGTTTAAATTTATATACAAATAATTTCATTTGTTTAAAATTCAGGACACACTTATACAAGGATCTATCCACCATCAACGAGTACATCACTTTAAAGATTCCATAATCGAGGGAAGTGTGTTTGATATTAGTCGATTTGATGTAGCTAAAAGTAGCAATCGATTCAAGTTAACAGATCACATGTTCATGATCTGCTACACGGATAAAACCACAATGGTCCCGGTTGAAAATGATGACAATTCTATTCCTCACTAGAAATTCCGAATACAAAATTACAAGAAATTCTTGAGTCTCGCTGATAGGAATGAAGAGTTACCAGATTTCGCTTCCATGAGTTTTAATAGACATTTTTTGTAATATTTTCTAAAATATCTTACTTCTTATTTATATGACATATTGCTATAAATTTCACATGCGAAATTGCTTATGGATATTAAAAAATGATTACAAGTTTGCAAGATTTTGTGCTTCTAATCCTTCATCATAGAATAATTTGCTCTTCTAACATCTTATTCTTAATTGAAGATGCAATTGGAATCTTATGTAAAGTTGAGATTCCCGAAATAGAAAAAGAATCAAGTAAGAGGATCCATCTTCGCCTAATGCTAGAAGAGGAAGTGTTCCACATAACTACAGTTTTATATAATAATTTTTGTTACTTTTTAGACACTAAAATCATGTGAACATCACAAAAAATTTGCCACATTTGTGTCTTATACATAGGGGTGAAAAAGTAAAGGTAACTGTTTGGGATGATTTAGCTTACACTTTTCTGTGAAAAATACGCGAATGAGAGGTCCAAAAATATTATTGTGATTTTAACAAGTTTTAATCCAAAGATATTTGGAGGTAAGCTCTCAAAAGTTTAAATATATATATATATATATATATATATATACTTTGATTTCAATTACTACTATAAGAAATAAACTTTATATAATGCTGCATTATCTTATTTTAATTTGCAGGAACCCTCTTTCTTAGCACAACATCAGCAACTAAATTCTATCTAAATTCTGCATTTGATATTGTTCAAGATTTGTGAAACAGGTATGAATATGAAATATTCAGCGTTTATAATGTCTACGTAACTCACTATATACATCTTTTTTAATATATAAATATATATATATATATATATATATATATATATTTGAATAAATTTTATATTTTTATATATGTTTTTTTATAAAGAAATTAGCTAAACAAAAAAACTACAATATATATACATAAAATAACAAATATATAAAACATAAATAAACAACAACTGTAAATTAGATGAGTTATGAAGCCCGTGCAACGCACGGGTTCAAACCTAGTTGTAAAAAAAAGTATTAAGAAACGACAACGCCAAAAAGCGTTGCATAAAGGGTTGTAAAATTGTAAAAAAAGTATTAAGAAACGACAACGCCAAAAAGCATTGCATAAAGGGTTGTAAAATTGTAAAAAAAGTACTAAGAAACGACAACGTAAAAAAGTGTTGCATAAAGGGTTGTCGTTTTGAGAAAAAAATTCGCTATACGACAACGTATCAAAAAGCATTGCACAAAAGCGTTGTCTTTTTAAAAAAATGCCATTTAACAACCCTATTAATAAAACGTTGTCGTTTCCATTTTTTGCGTTGTCGTATGACGAATTTTTTTTAAAAAGACAACGCTTTTCGAAAAAAACGTTGTAAATTCCAAAAGACAACACAAATTCATGAAAAGCGTTATTAAATGGACGTTATTGTATGCAAAATTTCTTGTAGCGTTAAGACATTATTCCGCATGTTACCTGTTCGTACAAGCACTAGCAAGAAATTACACCAAAACATAACATAAATAGAGGGCAGAAAAGGCATATGCTGGATTTTACTATAGGCTAACATCTTGTAATTTCACTCATGTCTCTGTTGTTGCAAGGCTTGGGAGCTCACAGGACTTCCCATGAATCTCCTTGGAGGAGATCCCTCAAGAAGGGGCCTCCCGGTTCCAATGAACGAGGTCCTTCTTGCACCGCTGCTCGTTAAAAGAAATTGGAAAGTCCAGTATAGGACCTTGGGTGCAAACATCCTGTATAAGAAGAATATGTCATACCAGCTAGGATATTTCACATATGGATCTCCTCTGCAGGCCCCTGAGACGATTAGCCTTGCAAACTCCTCAACTGGACCACCAGACACATGCACCTTAAGGGGAAATGTGGAGATATTGTTACTCAATCAAGGAGAGAATGTGTATACATGCTATCCTGAATGTGTCTCATATATGGAGAATGGCATGGTTTACAAACTTACTTCTCTTTCTTCTTTCCATTGCATCTCCGCTCCTTCCTCAACCATGAATTTTCCTCTTGTCATTTCAGTTCCCATCCAACCATGTGTTGCAAGTGTTATTCCGACCTCATCCTTCACTTCAAACCGAAGTGTCTCGTAAAAGTTTATCAGTGCTGATTTTGCTGCCTATTAGTACATACATAAAAATAAGAAACCAGAAACTGTTATCTGCTAAATAACATGATCATGTTACATGGGCAATTAATATTTGATTATTTGAGATTGAATTATCGAGATTATCTCAATGGAAGTTTTTTAGGAGGGGGCATCTGATCTGAAGGTTTTCAGAGAACACTGCTTTAAAGCCCATTATTTGAAAAACTCACAGCGTACAAGCTCATCCTTGGTAAAGGTAGCCAATTCTCGACCGATGCGTTGACAATCACACGACCATTGCTTTCCCGTAGATAAGGAAGTGCTACATACGTTGGATAAACATTACCCCAGAAGTTTATGTCCTGAAAATTGAGCAAGTCCTATGAATATTATAAAATGGATTCATCTTGCAGAAAAATTTCTTGTGAACAAGTTAAACTATACTTGTCTGTTCATACCATTAAGATAGGGAACACATTCGAGTCTGCAGCTTCCTCAAAGTAGAAAGTATGACCTAAACTTGCAGTATTTACCAGATGATCCACTGCAGAAACGAAAAATGGTGAACGCGCATATATTTATAGATTTTAGGATCCAAATATTCCAAACCAAATGCAAGTCTAATTTTTATAGTGATGGATTATGAGCTTAATTACGACGGCCATATTGATTGATCGTTTCATTGATAAACCTCCTGCAATCATCCTCCTTCACAACATCAGCTGCAACTATCATCACATTCGGTGCACCAAGCCTTCTTGCATTCTCACTTATTGCTCTCAACCTGTGTTCTCGACGGGCAACCAATACAAGAGTGGCCCCCCTCTTTGCGTACTGATATGCAATGTGCTGCAATTACGTTCGAGAAGCAATCACCGGTTAGATGAGAGTAGATGTAGTGATTTTACTCATATATGAACATGAATAAATTTGAAGATAAAATCATCAATCATACTAGCTAGCTTTCTGAAATATGTATTTTTATGAGTGAAACGCTATCCACCAAACTATTCATTCTCATTTTTGCTGCTGCTTAATTAAGTCACCAAATGCCAATCTTTCATCAAAAGTCTCAACAATTTCTGAGTCGATCTTATCCCCAAAATTATATTATAATCTCTTGAAACACTTAACAACACCCCACGCATAGTAAATCAAAATTCTGAAAACTCTGCTAAATTTATTAATTTACATAAATTTTAATTATTTGTGTAATTAAAGTTTTTATGAATGCAAAATCCTCGGTTTAACTAATTAGTTCAACAAATTACTCAAATTTGCAGATCAACCACTACATCTATCATAGATAAATTATACATAACTAAACAACTAGCATGATTTTAATTATATTATTAAAAAGAGAGGTTGAATAATTACCTCTCCAATCCCAGAAGAAGCTCCCGTGATGACAACCACTTTATTCTCCATATCTTCAGTATTGAAGAAAGAGTTGTAAAGCCATTCACATGTGTTGATGAAGGTGAGAGTTGGCCATGCAAATGCCAGCATCACCAGACTTGCTGGTGGCACAAACAAATTCAGTGCTGTGTTGATCAAATCCATAGAACTCTAGAGAGAGAGAGCTAGAGATCAGGATGAGAGAGAGAGAGGGGCTGTGTTGAATTTGTATCTGGTGTGTAGTGGAAGAAGATGAAGAGGGATGGATGCATGTAAAAGAGATGAAGGTGTACACGTGTTGTTTAGCAAGATCAAACGTTGTGAGTGACTAATGGAACACTTTTTGGAACTTCTTCAATTTTCACTTGTTTTAGCATTATTTTTTACATTTGGACGGAGGAATATATGCAGATTAATTTCATATTTTTCATCGAGTAGAGTATTATTTTATTTTTAATTTTTTTTACATGAGAATCAATTTTCTATTTTCCAATAAAATCATTGTACGCTCAAATATCAATTAAATAAATATCTGAATATCATTACAAACCATGGTCTAATAGTTAATATTACTGATTATTGTAGAATAGTCTTGTAAATTGAATCTTGATTTAGTCATGGTCAAATTTCACCTATTTGATAACAAATCTATAATTACTTCATTATATTGTACTTATTTCCATTTATGTATGTATTACAAAAGCTAAATCTATAGTACAAATGTAAATATATGTATATATGAAATATTACTCTCTTTTACAAACATAAAAATTAGCACTCTATCGAATTGATTATTCTTCGGATAAAAGAAATCAACTCCGAAAATCAAGAGAGTAACTGAATTGAAAAAAATAGTAATTCTTATTAGCAAAAATCAGAAATTAAAATATTAGATGAAATATATTTATTGTATTAATCGTCAAATAGAACTAAACGAAAAGAGTATGTATTAAAATTTTCAGGGGCCAAAATGCAAAATTCAATATTAATACATTGAACAGTTCTTTTCTCTCAACCCCCGAAATTCCAAACATCAATCAAACTTGCATCTGGGATTCGCCGACCAATATGGGCCCCACCATGTTTATTGCCACGCACGTCTCCAACTTCGAAAGTGCTTCAACTCAAACAAAACTTTGCCAGCCTCACAATCAGAGAAAGAAGAGAAAGAAGAGAGAGAGAGAGCCTGGAGAAGAAGAAGAAGAAGCAGCAGCAGCAGCAGCTAGAGCAACCATGTTATCATGCAACAATGTTTGCCTGCTGCGTAGCAACTCAGCTTCTTGAAATTCCCATTCAAGGTACTATATATATAAATATATATATATATATATATATATATATATATATATATATATATATATATATATATATATATATATATATTTAGGAGTTGCAATATTAGTATTAACCATGAAACAAAGGGTCACCCGCATTTCCAGGTGTCCCCGCAACTGCAAGAATCCATGACTCTCTTATTGATGATGATGCAAAAAATTTAATTTTTTCCAAGACTTAATTTTCTTACTTCATTCCTAATTCCCATCAGATTACTACATTACTATGCTTGAAAATATAAATTATAGAGTCTAAAAATTAAATGTGTGTTATTTTCTGACATATGTAAGATATGTATATTTTGTTTGTGCGTTTGTAAACCTTTTTCCATTTAACATTGGTTCTGCTCTGGGATTTTAACCTTATATTTATTTGGTGCTTGTGGTTTTGACATTTTATTGTTTCTTTCTTACGAAATATTTCTGTTGTAATCATATTTCTGGTCTCTTCTTAAATTGAATATTGTGATGTACAGTTTTTGAGCCCTTTTTATGTGGATTGAGTTGTGAGGTTTCTGAGAAGAATTGTGTTTCTTGTTGACAACAGAAGAACTTGTGTCTATGAAGTTTCAACTTTTGTTGAGAATAATCATCTCTTTGAAGAATTCTATGGAGGTAAAAGAACTAAAACATGATTGAGATTCTTGTTTTTGAGGTCATTCTTGCAAAATTGCGTGTTCCAATGGCTGATTGTGCGTGACAAAGAAGAAAGTTGTTGAGAAGAATGGGTTGCATTTGTTCAAAAGAACCTAATGTGCATGATTATTTTGCTGAAAATGAAAAGGAGAAAGATAAAGATGTAAGCAAATCTTCACTGCACGGGCTAGAGGCTACCGAGAGAACAAGTTTTCATAATTCTGAAGGTTCCCTTCATTCAAAATATCGGAAAACTTTAGAGTCGAATGGAACTTCTCTGAGGCCTGCGAATGTGGAGGAAAATGGGAAGACAAGAATTGTAGAAAGGCCTAAAAAGGGCCATCAGAAGCATTCAACAAGTGGTTTGGGAAGAGTAAATGGAACAAATCATGAGATTTCTAGAGTTATAGGTGTGCCGCATAGTGCCAAAGCTGAACAGCTTGCTGCTGGATGGCCTTCGTGGCTTGCTTCTGTCGCAGGGGAGGCCATTCATGGATGGACTCCTCGAAGTCCAGATTCATACGAAAAAATTAACAAAGTATGTTCTATAACTTCATTTTATTAGTTCCTATCTAATCTTCAGATTTAACTTGCTACTGTAATGAAGTTTTAGTTTTATCACATCTTTCCTGTAACGAAAGTATCCATGTTATTTATCCAGAGGTTATGCTAGAAGTGGATCAAGTTAGCTGTGAGTGATATATGTACTTATCATTGAGTATGAGTTATAATTTGATCATTGAATCGTAATATTCTTGATAGAAATTCACTTGTAACTCAAAGGAAATGTATTGGGATGACATTGTTATGTGGCTTTGTGGCATTTCGGTTATGAAGCTTCTACTTAATATTTACATTTACTTCAAGAAAATGTCCATCTTTATGCAGATTGGCCAAGGAACTTACAGTAGTGTTTACAGGGCTCGTGACTTAGCAATGGATAAAATTGTAGCCATGAAAAAAGTAAGATTTGTTAATATGGATCCAGAGAGTGTTCGTTTCATGGCGAGAGAGATTTGCATCCTTCGTAGGCTAGACCACCCAAATGTGATGAAGCTTGAAGCACTTGTGACATCAAGGATTTCAGGAAGCTTATACCTCGTATTCGAGTACATGGATCACGATCTTGCTGGACTTCTTGCGTCGCCTAAGGTCAAGTTTTCAGAACCACAGGTGTGTATAACTTCTTCATTTTTGGATTAAAGATTGATTCTATTTCTATATAATCGTACTGCAACTTTTGTTTTTCTTGGTAAATACAATTTCAACCATGCTTCTCATATGGGGAACTTTGTATCATGGCTGCAGATTAAATGTTATGCTCGACAAATGCTTTTGGGACTTGAACATTGTCATAGTCGGGGTGTTCTTCATCGAGATATTAAGGGTTCGAATCTTCTAGTTGACGATAAGGGAATTCTCAAAATTGGAGACTTTGGTTTGGCTACATTTCACGAGCCTGGCCAAAAGCAGCCATTGACTAGTCATGTTGTTACTCTCTGGTACAGAGCCCCCGAACTATTGCTAGGTGCAACACGTTATGGAGTAGAAATCGATATGTGGAGTGCTGGTTGTATTCTTGCTGAATTGTTTGCTGGGAAGCCTATCATGCCTGGAAGAACAGAGGTATCACTAAGTCTTTTTTTACAGAATTTCTGTCTGAATCCTAGTTTTCACCTACTAAAATAATACATATTTCAGGTGGAGCAAATGCATAAGATATTCAAACTATGTGGTTCCCCTACCAACGAATACTGGGCTAAAACCAAATTTCCTCATGCAATTAGTTTTAAGCCACAACACCCTTACAAGCGACGTGTTGGAGATGTATTCAGATACTTTCCTTCATCGGCTTTGGCTCTCGTTGAAGTGCTCCTCTCTATTGATTCAGAGGTCAGGGGCACAACTTCTTCTGCACTCAGAAGCGAGGTATTTGCTACCTCTGATTAGGCTTTTTTCTATTGGAAATAATTATTGTGAATTACTAGGATATGCCTATGACACAGCAAATTTGTATTTTCTTGGTTTCAGTTCTTCACATCAAATCCACTCCCCTGTGATCCGTCCAGCTTACCAAAGTATCCTCCGAGTAAGGAATTTGATGCCAAGCTACGAGAGGAGGAAGCAAGAAGGTGGATATAAGTACTTCCACTGTAGATCTTTTAAATTATGGCAGCTTCACTTAATTTTCCAAAAATTCTGTTGCTTCCCTTTTACCTGATTGTGCTGCTCTAAAAGGAAACAACAATCAAAATACCTTCTTAAATATAACTATCAAGAATTGTTCCTGTATGTATATTCTCATATTTATGCCTTGTGAATTGTGAGTAGAAGGCTTGCCTGATTTTCTTTAACTTCAAAATGCTTGTTCCAGATCATTCGTCTAACAGAATTTGTTGTTGATCCTTATCCCAGGCGAAAAGCAGACAATGTGAAAGGGCATGGAGCTGAATATGTAAGTAGTGATTCGTGCTGTTCAAGAAGGATAGGCTTTTTATTATTTTCAGTTTTTTTATATATCTTTCCCTGTATCCATCTCCATCTCTCTCTCGACCATCATAACAAACTCAAATGTCAACTTAACAGGGACAATCAGATAAGAGCACCATTGAGAAGAAGAATGGAATTTTGATGAATGGATATTCGCATTCTAATGTTGTGATTCATCCGCATGGTGTAAGATACTCATCCGCTGAAAAGGTGGAGGACAGTGCTGATCATTCAATCACAGCACAGACAACATTAAGCTCTTCTCGACCCAGTGTAGAACTCACGAGACAAGGTTCTGAACTGCATGGTTTCGCGGTAGACTCATCCAGTTATCATTGCAAGGGTGCTGACGCAACATCTAATAGTAATTCCATAGTAAGCTATTTCAATGAATATGCATCTTTCTTCACGGAGTACGTGTGTATTTGCGTTACTAATTAGTGTTTGAGATCTCTAACATCTTCAGAACTTGACGTGTTTATTTTACAGGGTTATGTACCTAATAGAAACCGGATGTTTTGCTCGGGACCATTAATGACTCCAGGGGGTAACATGGAAGACATGCTAAAGGAGCATGAAAGACAGATTCAAGAGGCGGTCCGTAAATCACGTCTAGGCAAATCCAGGGCCCAATAGAGTTGCTATGACGAAAGAACTGACAAGATGTCAAAAGAGTAGAACCTTTAAATTTATAGCGAACACAGCGAGTACGTTGCATTGCAGCCATTGTTCATTCCGTTGGATGTTTGCTAGCTTATGAAACAAAGGGCTCGATGAGCTTTCATTTGAGGAACTTCTGAAGGTGCAGAATAGAGTAACGAGATGAGTTTTAGGTGGATTTGTGCCTCATGATGAGGGGGTTGTTTTGTACAATGTTATCTGTTGTTGCAACATCTCCAAAATTTGTAAATTTATTTCTTTCTCAAGTAAGACGAAAGATGCATCGGGCAGTTCGTCTTGTTTTGGCCCCCTTTTTTGTTAGGATCTAGTCCTACTACTGAACAAAAGTCATAGCAGATGGATTGAGTCAATAGTGCAATCCCACATTGAGGACAACATGAGCTTTTTAAAGTCGACGAATTTCATGAAAAACATCGGCTAATACAGGATGATGAATCATACCATCCTAAAGAAGTCTATTGATTAGAAAATGATTTAATTAAGTAATAAATGAATTATTTGTTTATTTTTTTATTATTATTATTATTATTATTATTATTATGTCTACAACAATTTCTAAAATATCACCTAATATAATAAAATATAAGAAAATATTGTTCAACTTCCTTAAACCAATCAGACTACCACCCCCCCCCTCCTTTTAGAAAAAAAACATTTAACAGAAATTAGATAATTGAAAAAATTATTGCCCAATTAACAGAACCTTCTTTCCTCTTATAGCTATAATTATTATTATTCTTATTACACGCAGAGTACATTTCGCTTTTTAAAATTCCAACGCTTCCTCTCTCCTCTCTCCAACCATTTTCATATGTCTTCCAACGATTTGCAGAACTTCAAAATCAAATTTGAAATCTCTCTCAAACCCTAATTTCTATACAATCTATACATGCGCATATAGATATAGTCTTCGATACCGCACTCGTGTTTCACTGGATCTCCTCGCATCTTGGATCTGCGGATTGGTATTTGATCCGGTTGATTTCAGTAGCTCATCGATTCAATTTTATTTGAGCCGTTGATTTCTGGGGAGGAGATTTATTGGAAGCGATGGAGGCGATCGAGGAATTATCCCAGCTCTCTGATTCGATGCGGCAGGCGGCGGCGCTGCTTGCCGACGAAGATGTAGATGAGACGTCGTCCTCTGCTTCTTCAAAACGCGCTTCTACTTTTCTCAATGTTGTTGCTCTCGGGAACACTGTGAGTATGATTAATCAGAGATTTGTTGGACTTTGTTCTTTTTATTTACTAAATTGGTATTGTATGGAGTACTTGAAAGTACTGCTAGATCCTTTGTGCTGGGTGGTTTTGGATCTGGAGTGTTATTTTCTTTAATCTGTTATCTGAATTAAAATTGTGTTCTTATGATCTCATAATTGGAATTATATATTCTGTCGTGTTTTGGCATTATAATGAACTACTTACTCTATTTTCATGTATGGAAGCTGGACTGTTGTAGATCATACATTTTGTTAATGATCTGGATGGAAGAATGAGATTTAGATGCAGCAATGTAAGCGACTTATATAATGCAAGACCAGTGATTCCTGTTTTTCTGTATGACATAATTGTTTAGATCGAGATTCTGTCTTAAGAGAGAGATAACACTGACACAAATCTTACAATCTTCAATTGTGATTTTTAATGAGCAGAAGAGAGATATGAGAATTTTACCTGTTTTTCTAACCACAGATTAGTATTCTGATGCGCCTTTATTTTGCTCAGCTTTCTGTAAGCTTTTGAATTCCTTCAAAGACTGGCATGAAGGAAGTTAGTTGCTGGTTAAATGCACTTGCAGTCATTTAATAAACTTTTTGATTGATTCCTGGTTTGATTGAGCTCTCTGTTTGAGTTTTTCCGGACCCTGTGATTATTGCTAGCATAATGAGTTTGAAATGGCCTGAAATTTTTACATTACCTCTACCATTTCCATTTGCTCTTTCTCTCTCTCTATATCTATCTATCTCTATCTCTCTCTGCTATATATTGTATTTTTAAGGCAATGATCTCATATCAAGCTTAGTGATTCTTACTTTCAAAGAGAATTTAGGAGTCCTTTAGTCATACTCTCTTGTCAGATGACTCATCACTTTATGCAGTTGTGGTATCAGTTTCCTTTCTTACTTTCCTTGCCACATTCTTTCAGTTTCCAGCATCCATTTGGATTAGCTTCTCCATAAGAAACTTCCTACCATATTAATTATTCATACCTCTCATGGATTCGTAAATGTTTTGTAATTTTTTGTTCTCGTTGAGTTTAATTTGCATGATACATATTAATTTGAAGTTCTTTCGTGAATTATGAAGAGCTGTTATGTTGCATTTCCAGCATACATCTGATTAAAATAATACATTGTTCCATTGACTTGATGACAATTTCTAAATATGTTTCCAGATAAAAGCTTAGGTTTATGTGGATCCATTTTTTTACTGGTTTGATGGAACTTTACAATTCCCTTGATAAAAACATGTATAAATAACTGAACCAGCAGAATGTAGATAAGTTTGCCAATGTTAAAATATATTAGTAAAGACTAGAACGTTGGTAAAACCTATTGGTTTGTCTCTGATTTTCCTTTGTAGCCATACATCTGCTTTTCTATGTGTATGGGTAGACTCTGGGAAATGGGAACTTGTAATGGGGCTTTCTTGGTGAATTGTGATTTTTATCTTATCCGCAAAACAGATGCTCAATAGTGTTGTGACTTAGCAGATGGTGCCTGTGCCCTGTACTGAAAGTTCACTATCTCCAAAGGAATGTACAACTTTGCTTCTGAATACATAACTGAATAAGTTTGATTGTTAATTAAACATAATATTATGCATTTAAATCTATCTTATTTGAAGCCATATTACAGCATGTTAGTTTTGTTATGAATGCCTCAATGGGACTGCAAAGTAAGACTCTGAAGGTAGGTTAGCATCATACGAGGTTCAAACAAGGGTTGACCTGTCCCTGGATTAGTCAGGCATATCTTAGTCATCACCAAAAATTCTAATTAAAGGAGAGGGGGAGAGGGGGGGGGGGGAATTAATGTAAAGGTGTTACCTTTGTACTTAAGGACGTCACTGTTGTAACTGTGAAAGAACTTCTGACTGGGATATTTTATCAGGGTGCAGGTAAGTCTGCTGCATTGAATAGTCTAATTGGCCATCCTGCCCTGGTAAGTGTCATCAGCTATTGAACTCATAATGAAGTTACTTCGTTAATTTAACATCATATAAAATGTTTTTCTTATGTTACAGCCAACTGGTGAAGGTGGTGCTACACGTGCTCCAATAGTTATTGACTTGACAAGGGATGGCTCCCTAAGCAGCAAATCCATCATTTTGCAGATTGATAGTAAATCTCAACAAGTTTCTGCAAGTGAGGCCTTTTACTTAACTTTAAGCCTAAAGTAGAGTTCTATAGACATCAGTAGGCATTCTATTTAAATTGTGAATGAGAACAGCATTTTCATCTTGGTTGTCTGATTTCTTGGAATTTGTTCTTTTTGCATCTTTTGGTCTATCATAGGTGCTCTTCGGCATTCATTACAGGACAGATTGGGCAAAAGTTCTGGCAAGAGTCGAGATGAGATATATTTGAAGCTCCGAACAAGCACTGGTATACTGTTTTACAAGTTACCTCATTTACCTGTTCGATAAATAACATTTGAGGCTGTTTATGCATTTGCTTTTATATGGCAAATCTAGGGCACTTTGAAATTTGAAAAAAAAAAAATTTGTTTGTTCTGAATAGAAAAATGAATTTTGCGCAAGTTTGCTGTTTAATATCAAGTCATCTTCCTGCCATTGCTTCAGGGAGAATGATAGAGTATACTATGTTCTTTATCAGAGATAGATTGGTATCTGGATTTACTATGTTCTTTATTGTTTTTCTTCACTATATATCAAACTCCTTTTCGTTATCTCACAATTATGCTTGTGCTTTTGCTCTTTGAACTATCTTCTTATTTTTCAGCTCCACCATTGAAGTTGATAGATTTACCTGGGGTGGATAAGGGGAATCTCGATGATTCATTGGTGAGTGGATTCTGACCCTTTTCTGCTGTTTTACTCCATAGTGCATTTGAAGGTTTTGCATAGGCATTTCCCATTTATAGTTTTAGTATGCATGGGGAATCGAGATACTTTGAGTACATAAATTTGTGACTCTTACTTAACTAGTTTTCAATTGAATTCATAGATGGCAAAAATGATTTCCTTGATGTATTGAATTGCTGAGAGAATGGCAATTTAACTAATTTTGAGTTGGTTAATGCCAATGTTAATTCCAAGTTTGTATAGAGCTTGTGGCATTTGAACATTTGCTAAACTGAGTTGAAGGATATTCAGTTTGATACTAGAATATTATTCTTGATTTTCAGCAGTCTGATAAACCATTTTCTCCTTGTAGAGTCAATATGCAGAACGCAGTGATGCAATATTGTTGGTTGTAATACCTGCTTCTCAGGCCCCAGAAGTTGCCTCAGCAAAAGCAATCAGAATTGCTAAGGAGCTTGATGGGGAATGTGAGTCTGCTTTGTCATTATGTCTTGATTTTTTAATTCAACGGATATAAAGAAGAAGAAAGAAAAAGAGTTCGTCCGTTGTTTGTGTTTTTTGTTAAAGTATATGTGTGATTTTACTTATGGCTTCTATTAGCTTATGTCTGCCATTTGTGTTTTGTTCAATTTTATATGTGATATAACTTTTAGCTTCTATTCTAGGTACAAGAACTGTTGGAGTTATTAGCAAGATAGATCAAGCATCTTCAGAACCAAAGGTCCTAGCTGCAGTGCAGGCTCTTTTATTGAATCAAGGACCCCGAAGTACATCTGACATTCCATGGGTTGCTTTGATTGGCCAATCTGTAGCTATAGCATCTGCACAATCAGGGAGTGTTGGTGCTGATAACTCTTTAGAAACTGCATGGCGGGCAGAGAGTGAAAGCTTGAAATCCATCCTGACTGGAGCCCCTCAAAGTAAGCTTGGGCGATTGGCCTTGGTAGAAACCCTGGCGCAACAGATTCGAAGTCGTATGAAAGTCAGGCTTCCAAATCTTCTCTCAGGGTATGATACCTTTTCAAGCTTATTGTGCTTTGGTACATTTGTGCTAACCCAATCCTTTAGAGATTATTTGTTTCCTGAAGTCACATACTAAACTGTTACTTCCTGTCGTTTTGTCCTTTTTCCTTCTAGACATAAGTACTGTTTTATTCTCTTGAAAGGGGATTTATCCATGCCTGTGATGGTACTTATAACTGCTGTTGGCTATGTTGTTATTCTTTCAAGTATGCTTGTTTTGAGTTGATGCCATGCTTTTGTGCTCTCTCTCTCTCTCTCTCTCTCTCTCCCCCCCCCTCTCTCTCTCTACCCCCCCCCCTCCCCTTTACATCTGCTGCATTAAGTAATTTTTCAATCTGTAAATTCAGTTTGTGGCTGAACAATGTTGTACTTGTTCTGGTTCCATGCATGAGGCCTGTATATTATTGCTTTATTTATCAGTTTATGTGAGTATATAGCACCTCTATTGACCATAAATTGATTTTAAAATTCCTGTAGGCTTCAGGGTAAGTCCCAAATTGTACAGGATGAACTAGTCAAACTCGGTGAACAGATGGTTAACAGTGCTGAGGGTACAAAGGCTCTAGCGTTGGAGCTTTGCCGTGAATTTGAGGACAGGTTCCTCCAGCATATCACAACTGGAGAGGTGAGACGGGAAGCAATCTGTATTCTGGTTAAGCATGCAATTGGAAGAATTCTTTCTAGTAAGCATAAAAGGCAAAGGTCACTAAAAGATGTTCACCATTATGCACTTGCAAAAGTATAATTAGGGTGTTATTGGCATTTCCAATCTCATTGATACAGTGGTTACTTGATCTGATGGCGTTGATTAGTTCTTGTGTGAAGTTATCATAAATTGGTTTAATTAACAAGGAGATATTTTGATCTCATCCCTTTTACTTCCACATCCCTGTTTAATGAGCTATGTGATATATATATTTTGTATCTCTGAGAGCTTTTCAAGTGGTTTATGTTTTCATATATGGTGTTCATATTTTTTAGGAAAGAAACAATGGGTTCGTGAAGCAATTTTCTTTCCCTGAATGTGGTTTTTATTTTTATGATTTAGTCTCTTATGATGCTCATGTATCCTTTATTGTTTACCATTTTTCTTTTGATCCGTCTTTAATGTTGTTCTCTTTGATGTTGTTGCCAAAGATATCATTATCTTTTGTGTGAATTAATTTACCTCATGATGTTATTCTTTTGTATTTTCGGGGTTATGATATAATTGTATAGCTTGTATGTGTCAGTATTATGCAGTGTTTTCTAAAAACTGAACCAAACTGGGAGGTTAAAAACTTGAAATGGTTATTATGCTGGTATGGTTGCTCTCAAAAACAGGTTGTGACTAAGCTGTGTCAAAAAGGTCAAAACCAGTTGAACAAAAGTGACCATAAAAACTGGACAGGCTCCATTCCAAGAGTTATTCACTTTTTTTTTTTTTGGTCCTTCTCCCTCGCTTTTTCTGTTCTCTTCCCCTTTCACAATTTTTATGGAAAAACAAAGAAAAATAAAGAAAGGATGGTGAGGAAGGAAAATGGAGAGAAGTTTGATGTAACATTGTTGGTGTTCCTGTATGGCTCAGTCTGTTGGTGATCCTGTATGGCTCGGTCTGTTGGTGAGGCCTTTTGACACTGGACCTGGATTTCTTGCTGTAAGATCTCACGTCCTCATGTGGAATTTGAGAGGCAAAGATTTTTTTTTTTCAGCTTTGCCAAGATACCGTTAAAACTCATGTTAAGATCTAAGAGTAAGGTGCAACAATAGGATATAATAGCTGGTACTAGCTTAGTTAGAGCATCTGTCAAGTTTGAAATTTGTGCTATTCCTGCATTTGATGTTTATAATTATTATATTTCTAACATATTCATGTATCTAATTTGTTTTGTAATATGTTCATGGCATAGACATGCGTGTGTGTATTTATGTATGTACTATATATGCGCACATATTGTGCCACTATCGGAGTCAACTGGTATTCTGGATACAAGTTAATTGATTGGATCAGTTACCGAAGGACCAACCCAATTGACTGGGCCAGATTGACCTGTAGTCTCTGTTTAGAATCACTTGTGTCAAGATTTTGAATTACAATACTTTTCCAGGGTAGTGGATGGAAAGTTGTTGCTAGTTTCGAAGGCAATTTTCCCAATAGAATCAAGCAACTACCCTTAGATAGACACTTCGACATCAATAATGTCAAGAGGGTATGACTTCTAAACCATTGTAACCAATAATTCTCCACAAGTATTTATGCTTGTCCGGTGTTTACATTGATGATTGTACATCTTACCAGATTGTGCTTGAAGCTGATGGTTATCAACCTTATCTTATCTCTCCTGAGAAAGGATTGAGATCTTTAATTAAAGGTGTTTTAGAGCTTGCTAAAGAACCATCACGTCTTTGTGTTGATGAGGTAAACCACAATAGTTTTCTCATTTGTTTGATTTTTGCCTCTAGTAATATCTTAAATCTTAAGCCATATGTGATATCAATTCACTAATCATGATCCTAAGTTCAAAGTACCTCCTTTCGTTTTGGTTGTTGCATTTGTGATTTCTTAATCCATGGATGATTTCTTTTGTTTTCTGAATTTCTATAAAATCTCTATAGGTGCATCGAGTACTTGTTGATATTGTCTCAGCTGCTGCAAATGCCACACCTGGTCTTGGAAGATATCCTCCTTTTAAGAGAGAGGTAATGATGGAACTTTACTACTTTAGATTACATCAATCAATCTTTATGTTGTATAATCCATTTGATCTTCATAGCATATATTTTCTGCTGTATGTATAGGTGGTAGCAATTGCCTCAACCGCTCTGGAAGGATACAAAACTGATGCAAAAAACATGGTAGTTGCGCTTGTTGACATGGAACGGGCTTTTGTTCCTCCCCAACATTTTATCCGTTTGGTGCAGAGGCGGTATGTTCAAGAGCTGTCATGTTTTAGACAATTTCATACTTATAGTGATTTCTTTTAAATTTGGAGAAGCGATGGGAAAAAGTTATTCATTATCAAGCTTGCTCTTGATTGAATATCATATTGTGTTTCCTTTTATGGTTATTTTGATGTATAAATTGCACATTATTCCACCATTTCTCTTTTGTGAATATTGGATATTTTTGTATTCACTTGGTTTGATGGTTTTCCAGAATGGATAGACAACGGCGTGAAGAGGAGCTGAAAGGTCGATCTTCCAAAAAGGCACTTGATGCTGAGCAGTCCATACTAAATAGGGTATACAATTTTTCTGAATTCTCTATACTTGTCTTTCCTCTATTTTAGGTTACTGAATCACGTGGTTCTCTGAGTTTGATCACATTTGTGTTGAGAATTATGGCAATAATTTCGTTTTGTTAAACTGTACTCCTCTAAGTGTCTTGAATGCTCCTCCATTCAGGCAACTAGTCCTCAAACTGGAGGCCAGCAGAGTGGGGGGAGCTTAAAATCGATGAAGGATAACAAGTCCAGCCAACAGGACAAAGAAAAAGATGTGCAAGAAGGACCTGCCTTGAAGACCGCTGGGCCAGAAGGAGAAATAACTGCAGGTTCTAGCAAATCGTTCATGATTTGTAGTTTTTTTCACTGTCATATACTTTTGACTCTTGGTATGGGAGATTGAGTTTGATAAATATAAAGGCCTGTCTCACTTGATATGTGAATATTTGGTACTGAGCTTTGTGGTATGTAAACCATTAAAATTGTTGAGAATTCAATTTTGTTACTGCGGTGATGGTTCTTCCTGGATTGGAGCTTTCCAAAAGATTCAGCAATGCTACTGCATGGATATTATTATTTGTGCTCCTTGTATCTTCAGGTCATTTAGCGGCAATAATGAACAGCAATAATATAATTTTATTAATATTCCTAGGAATGGAGACCTGTTATTTTATTTCAAGCGTATTGGAGTCACATAAATGTATTGATGAAAGTTCTCTTCCTTTCTCTTGCTCTTTGATGTATTGATGTCTTAAATAACATGTTTATCCCTTTTTTTTTTTTTGAAGTTTTTTATGCCATGTAGGTGTATACTGAGTTCAATGGTTTTTTTAAATAATGTTGTGTGATGGATAGTTTTCAAGGACAATTTGTTTATTGATCTTCTTGTAGGTTTATACTCAGGTATTATTTGGAACTAACCCCCAATTTGTTGTGCAGGTTTTTTATTGAAGAAAAGCGCCAAAACCAATGGGTGGAGCAAAAGATGGTTTGTTTTAAATGAAAAAACAGGAAAAGTGAGTGGCTCTGGTTTTGAAAATCTTTTGAGCATGACTAAATGTTCCATGTTTCCTCATCCCTGTTAAGAAAGATAAATGTTGGGTGGTGATTACTTTTTTATCTGTCAATTGTGCTTATTGACGATCATAAACTATTTTCTGGCCAACTCCTTTTAGCTCATTATGTGCATAAACTGCTTTGGCTTTTTGTTTCTTCAATTGCAAATATTTGTATCTTACCACTGGAAGTGTTTGTGATTGCTAAATTGATATGCATATTTTTCCGTGGTTTTGCTACTTTGTTCTAGCATTAAGTTTTTGACAGTTCTTTTCAGTAGCTGAATGAAAAGTTTTAAAGAGGTGCTATTCATAGCATGCTAATAAACATTGCTCTTATGTGATAGAAAATTAAATTGCGAGCTTTTGTTTACTATTTAGGTCAATTCCATAGGTGGGATTATTATTCGTTGCTGATCCATTCATTATGTTGAACCTGTCCTGCAGCTTGGGTATACCAAGAAACAAGAAGAGCGACATTTTCGTGGTGTGATCACGTTGGAGGTATTTACTTCTGACATTTATCAATTAGTTTTCAAATGCATAGTTCAATAGTTAGCTATCATTGAGGGAGTTAGTTTGATTTTATAAAATGATCTGTAGAAATCTGACAGTGTCATTACATGTGATCTGATAATAAAGCTACCAATATAGATATTAGTGATGAATTGAGCAGAATGTGGCAACTCTGGAGGTACAGGGATTTACAATTGTGAATCAGTGACAAATCTGGATTTCATTTCTGGATGAGGCTGTACATTAGGGGATAAAAACAGGCAACTCCAGTTCTATCACATTATCATGGAGAGAGATACACACAAATAGGTATCCAATACGGGTACATATGAAGTCCGACTTATTTTTTAAAATTTACTATACACGGAGTATGGCTAACAAGAATCCAAAATTAGGATGAAGGTACTGGGTCTTTCTATATATACACAGAAAATATAACTACATGAAAAAGAATATGTTTAAAATTAATAAAAAAATTATATCATCTAAACTTTTTAGTGGAAATAAAATTTCAATCATACCACAAAGTTTAAAGTTTAAACTCACTAGCTCAAAAAAAAAAAAAAAAATTAATAATAATAATACACCACATAACTTGAAACACTTGATTATAAACTCTAGAAAGGGTTTAACGTTATATTTTAATTTAGTATGAAGTGTCCACTTTTAGGCTGAAGGATCCGGTACAAGATTCATACCCATACCAGTGTCATAACCAAAGGACGCAGGTATCCTTCATTTCCCAAGAGTCTGAGCATCAGAGATTGGAGGTCACTGGGTCCAAATAGAACAATGCAAATTGGGAGATAGCCAATGTTTTAACTGGATTTCAATGGACCCTAATTTGAGCAAACTAAATTGGTTTTTACTCAAGGAATGGACTAAAAACACTCCTAGAAGCTGAAATTAGCATATTAGACATTGAGAAGACACTGAAACATTGTGGGCTGCCCTGGACTAAACTGACAATGAACTGGTGCGGGCCATAAGTTGGTCTTTTGGCCATTCTAAGTTGTTTTATACTCATGGCTACTCAAGAAAATCTTATGAGTTCAAGTAGTCTATGAAAAGTGTTTTCTTTTTAACTCTAAATTTCTATTTATCTCGAATTCAAGTGATATTACGAAGAAAGAGGATGCACATGTAACCATATCGATGCTGAGACGGCAACATTTTCTCTGAACGTACTTCTTTGTGGCAAACTATTAGAATTCGTACATTTCCTTTGTGGAGACTCAATAAATCAGTTTCTTTTTCTAATGGAAAAAGTAGACATGAATAGTGCATATGGAGATACCTATCATGATAAGATGACTATGTTTTAACCATGGGGAAAAAGTTGTTGGTAATCACCTGCCAATATATGGTCATCTTTCTGGCTGTCTTAATGGAGTTTTGGACTTCGTTTTATTTTCATTTCATATGGTTCTGATACGTATTAAAAAAATTTAGGAGGCCCTGGTTTTTGCCTCAATATCCAATACACATCCTTTTCCTAGAAATTTGTTCACATGATATAGTATCATATTAAGTAACCTTCCATGCATGGTTGATATTACCAGGAATGCAATTTAGAAGAAGTTTCAGATGAGGAAGAAGCTCCTTCAAAGAGTTCTAAAGACAAAAAGGCAAATGGCCCAGATGCTGGAAAAGCACCCAGTCTTGTATTCAAGCTAACTAGCAGAGTTCAATATAAGACTGTTCTTAAAGGTTCTGCCAGGAACCTCTTCTCTCTCTTTGGAACTTTTCATTTACAGGCAAGAACTAACTAGAGTTTTACTGTTTCTACAGCTCATAGTGCTGTTGTCTTCAAGGCTGAGTCTATGGCAGAGAAGACCGAGTGGTTAAATAAATTAAGAAATGTAATCAGTTCTAAAGGAGGCCAAGTGAAGGGTGAATCTGGCCTTCCAATGCGGCAAAGCCTTTCTGATGGTTCTCTTGTAAATATCCCACTAACTTCCATGCTTTCCAGATTCATGATGCATACATGTTCATTAACAAGTTTTATATTGTTCTAATTGCTGTGAATCTGGCGTATTGAACTTACAATTCAATCTGGTAGTTTCACATGCTATTAATAATTGAAATGATTTAGTTGTGAGTGTCATTTTATTCACATCTTCTCCACATAACAGAATTTTTTAATTATTGTTCAATTACCTTTTGGCTTGCTTTGCTATTCTTGCATGGTAAATAAAACCCTGTGTACATGGTTTGTCTATTGTTGGTTGCCACATCTAGGATACAATGGCCAGAAGACCTGCAGATCCGGAGGAAGAACTTCGATGGATGGCTCAGGAAGTGCGTGGTTATGTTGAAGCTGTTCTGAACAGTCTTGCTGCCAATGTCCCAAAGGTCTGGGTTAATGGGAATTATTCTTATCTGAAGCCACCTATTTCATACATGAAAGCTTTGATTTGATTTGATTGCAGGCAGTTGTTCTTTGCCAAGTAGAGAAGGCGAAAGAAGACATGCTTAATAAATTGTATAGTTCAGTCAGGTTAGTTTCATTTTCTTGCCTCTGATTGTTCCATGGATCTCTGCAATTGGAGATTTTCATTGACAGAGAAAAATACGCATGAAAAACATTTGAGAATACCCAAGGAAACTCAATTTGTCAAGTTAGTTCGGTGCTTCGGTTTTATGATATTATCTACTGGAACAGTCATCTGCTTTTAAACAAAACATTAAAAGTATTATAATCTTCAATGTAAGTTCTCATTTTCATATTTAATTTGGAATGATAGTGCCCAAAGCACGACTAGAATAGAAGAGCTGCTTCTTGAGGACCAGAATGTGAAGCGGAGGAGAGAACGCTACCAAAAACAGTCCGATCTTCTTTCCAAGCTTACGAGGCAATTAAGTATTCATGACAATCGGGCAGCAGCAGCCTCTAGCTTCTCTGATGGTGGGCCAGGTGATCTATATTTTCTACTCTCTTGTGGGAAGAATTTATCATATATTGCAACTTCAACCCTTTCATCCTTGCTGTTAAGATTGGATAGTCTTGTCTACTATTTTACTGAAAATACATTCTAATTTGGCCACTCAAACAGAAAACGCTAGTTTAATCTTAAGAATATACTGCTGCCATATTGCAGTTACCTTAGTATGGTGGTAGTTGTGAATTTGAAAATTGTTGGTAATAATTCATCGATGCCTAGTCAAGATACTGAGACAAGCATACAACGATGAATGGGCATTTCTTACCCCTACAATATCATAATATCTGCATACATTTTATAATCTATATATGCTATGAATATGTAATTAATAACTCTTATAACTAACTAATCATTGATGTAATTTGTAATCTGACAAATATATGTTGTTCAATATGTGTGTAATTTGTATATTCATATTGAATGCATACAAATTTATGTTTGTTGTTATTGATGTGAATGTGTCTTAACATGTAGAATTATATTAAATGCATTTTGTATTTATGTAGTGGTGATCTATATCAAACTGCAATTGAACTGTTCTAAGTAAATATCTAAAATTTATCATATGGTTTTGATAGTGAGTAATGAAAGCGACATTAATCCTTCCATATCTTTACTGCATATGCATCTGGTGATTGGAGTATGTATTTACAACTAATCAACCTTTTTGCTTTGAAATTTTGTAACGTGATGGTGTCTCACATTGTGAACTTATGTGTTCCTGTATTAAATCGAGCAGAGAGTGGTCCAACAGCTAGCGGTCCATCTTCAGGCGATGAATGGAGATCTGCATTTGACGCTGCTGCCAATGGTCCCTCTGATTTGAGGTCCAATGGTCATAGTCGCCGATACAGTGACCCTGCACAAAATGGTGATATAAGCCCCGGGCCAAATTCCGGCAGCCGTCGCACCCCTAATCGATTGCCTCCAGCTCCTCCATCTTCTGGCTCTGGTTATAGATTTTAGAATAGATGGATGATTTTTACGATTGATTCTTGCATTCTTGTTGGGTGGTTGCTTATTTTTGAACAGTTCATCGAGCCCGCTGCTCTCATCCATCCCATATCTTGATATAGTAGCCGTAGAATCAGTATAGCTTTGTAGATAAATATTATGACTAGCGTTGGCCTTTGTTCAGTTGTGTTGCAGTTACTGAATTTTGGTGTATCGGCCTATACGTTTAATTGAAATTTCTCTGCTCAATTGGGTGTCTTGTTTTATTGTTACCACTTTGGTACACGTTTGTACTCTACAAGACAATATTAATATACTCCATTTTCCTGCTGCTTATTCCCCCAACCATCTTTCAAGAAATAAAGCTAGCATTCTTTATGTTTTTTTCTTCCCTTCAGAATGTTACGGTCATGTAGAGTTTTGACTAATTTTCACTTTCATCTACATTGATTTACTTTTGTAAATGTCCAGTTAATGATCATCATTGTTCTTTTTTTGTGTTTTCTTGTAACAATGAGAGTTGTTTGATATGTTAAAATAGATTATCGAATGCACTGATTGCATTGGGACACGTACATGTGGAAATTTGGGACACCCAACTTGACAAGTTGGGCAGGGAAATATGCCTATAGGGCTATAGGGACGACCGGTCGGGTTGATGAATGGCCTAAAACTTGCCAGGCCATCAAATCCCTAACCCAGCCCAATCCATCCCACACAAGTGGGCCATCAATTTTAACCTCAATATATTTTTGATTTCTCTGTTTTATCCTTAATATTAATTTTTTTTATAACAATTATATCTCCATCACCTTCATCATCTCAACTGTCTACCCTCTCTTTCTCCTGACCAAAACATCATTTGTTTCAATCACCATTTTCCCACAAATCGTAAATTTCAATGATTTGTCACACAATATTTAGATACATTTTATTTGAAATTATTTTGGATTTAAAAAATTTCTAAAAAGTTTTCTATCCCTCTACAGCTATGACTCTTTTTCTACCTTTGGTGTGTCAATTAAGTTGTACTATGTAAATACATAAAAAATTATATATTTGTCTTGTGTTCCCCAATGTGGGAAAGATTTTTTTGGTTTTTTTTTAAGGAGATATATTTAGTACCTGGACAAACTCAATTTTTTTAGAATATTAATTATTTTAGTGAAATATTTTGAGATACTAAAAAGATGTTGAGGAATTAAATGAGAAAAGAGATAATTTTGAATAATTTTAAAAATTAGATGGAGTTTGGATAAATCTCTATGTGCCTACATTTAAGAAACAACATAAAGTGGTGGTTGGAGGCTATATAAAAGTAAAAGAAAAAGGTTGGCTTAAAAGGTCACATGTATAATATCTGTAGTGAGAAATAACGTGGTTGTCAATAAATTACCCCACACAAATATGCTTTAAGGGAGCAGCCCTAACTCGGTGAGCCCAGTAGGTTTTTGGTATGAAGGAGAAAAAATGCAGTCTCAATTCTCCATCATAATGTTTCATTTTTTGTTTCAATGCATTTTATCTAATACTTTTTATATGTTAAATTAATAATGTCATTTAATATATATAATGGTTATTTTGAAATAAAAAATAAATTACGGAAGAAAAATTGATAGCCAAGCTACTGGTCATTAATTATCTTCAAAGATCCCATAATCCAATTGGTTTATAGCAGCAATGTCGATGATTCTTCCACAACTATAGCATTTCTCTTTTGCCTACATTATTACTCCATTATTATATATGAAATTTTATTCGTTAGGAGTAATCATCATGTTCCTTTAATCTTCAACAGAATTTCTGATTGTTTTGTTATTGATGTGATGACACCCGGATGACTTTGTTGATTTAGACTATATTTATAAGCCATATTCACCCAACTCAATTTAAAAATTAAAATAATAATTTGTCACTTTTCCACCTATACAATTCATAATTCAATTTAATTTTAATTTTTTTTCATAATTTATTAATAACATCAACCCAACCTAACTCAATATTCTTTTTATTATTTAATAATTGTATATTATTTTGTAAATATTTTTTATTATTATTATTTTTGATATATTTAATCTGTAATATATAAAATATTTTTTTATTAATGACATCTTTATATATAAAATAACATTTAAACACAATAATTAAATCGAAATTACAATAATTGAAATACGAAATCGAAAAAAAAAGTGTGATCTTGAGATTGTGAGACAAGTGAGAATAAATTTTGGACTGGTGAGAAAATATGTCAATATTGACTTGTAGAGATTTTTTTATGAATTTTGATATTTTTTTATTTTTTTAAATAAAAATTATTTTCAATATCAACACTTTAAATTATATTCAAAAAAAATTTATCGATACCAATATAATAGTGAGACGTAATTTTTATGGATTAAAAGTGAATGTCATGACATTGATCACCATAACACCAACTTTCTTTTACCTATTATTATATTATTATTTATGGTGACATTTTTAATAAAAAAAATTAAATAAACGTTGTCTCAGCGCAAGTGCTATATGCATGTACCACGCTGGTGTTCCCGAATCATTCATTTACAACAATGCTGATGTCATCCTTCACAGAATTAATATTTCATGGGAAATACAATACTATGCCACGCAGACCAAAGGATAAACATTAAACCTTGACATTAGTAAAATCTTAATGCACATAAATCAATTTAATTCCATGCTATGCGTGTAGAGTAATATTGTCTGAATTTTGAGTTGAAGTAATCCATTTATTGTTACTACGAAGGAATTTGTGGTTACCTAATACTCTAATTAAAGCACATAAGATACCCTTCAAGTCATTTGACTAATTGGATTTAATTATACATTGATTACCTCAATGTCACCTAATATTCCGCCAACTTTATCTTAAATAATGATTACCAAACATTGTGAGGAAATTATGTCTTGCACGACCTAAAACATTATTACTTCTTTTTTCTCATCAACTCTTACCTTTCATTTTAACAGGGGAATATTTTCAACAAAACACAATCTCTCTCTCTCTCGAAACATGAGAGGTAAACCACAAAACTCCAAAAATCATAAGCTCATCTTGATTAGCTGTGCCCTTCTTCTCCTTCTCTTCTTCATAACCAAAACAAGTTTCTCGTATTCCCAACAGAATCCATCACTAAGTTCATCAATCCACTCTTTCAACTCATCGCATTCAGACGAACAACAACAACAACAATCAGATTGCTCGTCTCTTCAAAATCAAGGACCAACATGCAACAAAATTCCACCATCTTTAGCACACGCATTAGTTCACTACGCAGCCTCAAACATCACTCCACAACAAACACTCAAAGAAATCTCTGTCTCCCTCAAAGTCCTCGAAAAGAAATCTCCATGCAACTTCCTAGTCTTCGGATTAGGCCATGATAGCCTCATGTGGACGTCTCTAAACCATGGCGGCCGCACTGTCTTCCTCGAAGAAGACAGCTCCTGGATCAGGAAAATCCAGAGAGAAATCCCATCTCTGGAATCCTACCATGTGGTCTACGACACTAAGGTAACTCAAGCTGATGAGCTCCTCGAAATTGGATCGAGGGATGGCTGCAAAACCATTGATGATCCAAGGTTTTCGAAATGCAAGCTTGCTCTAAAGGGATTGCCTAATCAAGTGTATGATGTAGAGTGGGATATGATCATGGTGGATGCTCCCACAGGATACCATGACGGGGCGCCAGGGAGGATGAGCGCGATATATACAGCAGGATTGATGGCCAAAAACAGAGAAAAAGGCGAAACTCATGTGTTTGTGCATGATGTAGACCGAAAAGTGGAGGACAAATTTTCTAAGGCCTTTTTGTGTGAAGGATATTTGAGAGAACAACAAGGGAGAATTAGGCATTTTACTATTCCTAGTCATAGGACTATTTCTGGGACATCATTTTGTCCTTAGCCATTTTACACCAAAGTGAGGCAGGCGAACATGAATGTGGTGGTTATAAGACAAAAAATTGAATGCAATTTCATGCAAGTTTATCCAATTATTATACAGCATAGCTATCACGAGATATCATTGCTTTGTCACCGCTGTTTTAGCATAAATGTTGATTCATTCGTGAAATACAGCTAAAAAGATTAACCAACTTATACTTTTTCTTGAATTTTATCACATAAAGTTGCAAAAAAAAATTCACTATAAAAACCCCCCCACATACAAAATATTAACAATCAAGAAAAATATATACTACATTTTTGTTGTATTAGCAATGTCAAACTCGAGTGATTTTATGATGTTTGTTTTAATAAGTTTATGGTGTTTATCAGCAAATAAGGCCTATTCACAGCCTAAAAATGAAGCCCCTCAAGTACCGGCTCTTTTCATATTTGGAGATTCTTTAGTTGACAATGGCAACAACAATGGAATCCTCTCTCTTGCAAGAGCCAACTACATGCCTTATGGCATCGATTTTCCTCAGGGAACCACTGGACGTTTCACCAACGGCCGTACTTTTGTCGATATTTTAGGTGATACGTGGTTTTTCTCGAACGAAAACATCCTAACTTTAGTTTGTATATATCTTAACTTGTATGTTGCTCAGCTCACTTATTAGGATTTCCGAACTACATTCCTCCCTACGCAAGGGCTCGTGGCCAAGCATCACTTCGTGGAGCAAATTATGCATCGGGAGCTTCTGGAATCAGAGATGAAACGGGAAACAATCTGGTATGTAGGTACCCAATGTTGTTGCATTGTTTCCACATATGTATTGTATAGTAATCACAATCCGATCGTTTCAGGGGGATCACATGTCTATGAACCAACAAGTTGATAGCTTTGCAAGAACTGTGCAACAGCTGAGAAGATACTTTAGAGGAGATCAAAATGCAGTAGCAACCTATCTCAGCAAGAGCATTTTCTACTGTGGATTGGGAAGCAACGACTATCTCAACAACTATTTCATGCACGATTACTACTCGACGAGCACTCAATACACTCCAAAGGCTTATGCTGATTCTCTCATCCAAGATTATTCAAGACAATTAACTGTAACATCCAGGACTTGGAGTTTTTTTAAACACGAGTTATAGATCACGTGCGTTGCATGTGGAGATCAATTCAAATTAGAAAAAAAAAATACAAATATCTTATATATAACATTTTTTATATTAGAGTTCTAATTATAACGGAATTTTATAAAATTTTGAATTAGTTAAGATTCTAATATAAAATTGTTTAAGTATGAAAATCCTAAATTATTATTATAACCTTAAATAATAATGTTTAATAGGGATATATTCAGCAATTCATATTTTGTAAGAAACATCACACTTCTATATAGATAACAGATATATTGTTCTTTGTTTTTCATTTGACAATGTTGGTGTTTATGTACAGACACTGTACAATTTGGGAGCTCGGAAAGTGATAGTAACCTCAGTTGGACAAATAGGGTGCATTCCATATCAGCTAGCGCGATATAATGGCAATGGAAGCAGGTGCAATGAAGATATCAACAATGCTATTATCCTCTTCAACACCAACCTGAAACGGCTGGTTGATCGTTTTAACAAGGGCCAGCTCTCTGGGGCCAAGTTCGTTTATCTAGATTCGTATCTAAGCAGTCAAGACCTTGTCCAAAATGCAAGAACATATGGTATACATACATACACAAATAATATGAAAGTAGTGTATACGTACACAAAATTCCTGATGGAATTGTTTTGGTTGTAGGATTTGAAGTTGTGGACAAGGGGTGCTGCGGGGTTGGGAAAAACAATGGGCAGATAACGTGTCTTCCCCTTCAAACTCCATGTGATAATCGAGACAAGTACTTGTTTTGGGATGCTTTTCATCCTACAGAAGCTGCTAACATTTTGCTTGCTACAAACGCATACAGTTCAAAGTCTAAGTCATTTGCTATTCCTATGAATATACAGCAACTGGCTATGCTCTAGGATTAGTATCAAACAACCATCTGCAGCTAAGATTGCTGTCACTGGTTTTTCTGTAATTTTCCCTTTCTGTTCAATTCTGTTTCTTATTTGCAACTTTTGCTATTGATGGAATTATTCTTGGATAATAGTTAAGCATGTTTGATAACGATCGAGTTGCATTACTTCCTCAAAAGTCTGATCCCAAAACATTCAATTGCTTAATCTTATTGAGTTGATTTTTCTTGGGTGATTGATTATATATATTGAGACAGAGCAAAAAGATGGAGACTTGAAGATGAATAGTTCTGCTTTCACAAGCTGTTTCGACACAATTAAACAAAGTTAGCAAATCACATCAAGATTGAGAAAAGGCAATATATATATGGTGGTCCAAAATCAAAGCTTGGCAAGTTGCTCTATGTTTATGGGATAAACGAAGCTGGTGTTTCCATTGAACGCTTTCTGTCCAAACAAGATGTTGACAGCTTCCGTTGGATGAAAGGCATCCCAGAAAATGTAGTGCTTCCTGTCCGAACATGGCGTCTGAAATGGAAGACAAGTGATCTGCCCACTGTTCCTCCCAATGCCACAGCACCCTTGGTTGACCACACTAAATCCTACAATAAATTTTAATTAACAACGAATGTCAGGTCCCAGATTTATTTTGATAGAGAATTAGATAAACATGAATGAATTAAGGTACCGTATGAATCAGCTTTGGCAAGGAGATCTTGAAACATGTTCTTGATGTCAATGTAAGAGAATTTTGAGGCAGGGAGACTGGTGCTCAGATTGTTGATCATGGCCTTTGTGTTGGCGTTGAATGGAAGAACAAGTTGGTTAACTTCATCAGAGCATATGCCATTGTTGTTTTGGGCTAAAATGCTGGGGATGCAACCCATTAGTCCAATCCCAGCTATCACAAACTTCCTAGCTCCAAGATTGTACAACCTCTGCAACATTATTAAGTTTCGTCAACAGTATCAATAAGACATGCATGCACTATTATATCATAACAATTAGTGGAAATTAATTCCTGTTGCTGATTTCTTACAGTGAGTTGCTGAGAATATTGCTGAGCCAGGAGATCTGCAAACTGTTGGGGGTTGTACTGACTCTTGGTGTCGTAATTTGGCATGAGATAGTTGTTCAGATAGTCATTGCTTCCCATTCCGACAAAGAAAATGGACTTGGCTAGAGCCTGACTCACATCTACTACGCCAAGATTGTTTTTAATTTGATCAATAGTGTCCTCAAAGTTCTTTATTTGCTGGTTGAACGGAATGCGGCTGACCTGAGTTGCCACAGATTAATTAATTAATTCAGTCTCTAGCTAGTTACCAACAACAATTATGTCTTAATTACTTACAAAATTTCTTCCAGTATTATCAAGAATTCCAGCAGCAGCAGAGGCATAATTAACTCCATATCGAATCTGATCACCAGAAGCCTCAGAGTGTGCGGGAATCAGCGGCAACCCAAGCAATTCGGCTGCATTTTCATCTCAATATAATTCATATTACACCACACAAAAAACTAAACCCAGAATAATAATTAGCAACATACCAATAGTATCAACCATGGTGAAACCATTGGAGAAGCGACCAGTGGGGCCGCCATTGAAATCAATTCCATAAGGAAGATAGTTGGCTTTTGCAAAAGATGCCAAAGCATTGTTATTACCATTGTCTATCAATGAATCACCGAAAATAAACATTGCAGGAACCAATTCATCCCCTCTAATTACAACACTTGAATTTAACAGAAAAAGAATCAAACAAAGCACACAGAACTTTGCCATGAGAGAGAGAGATAGGGACTGCTGGTGGTGGTGGTGGTGGGAGAAGGTTTAATAGGAGGAGGAAGGCGGTGCTTAGTGGGAAGGAGTAAATGAGTTCACCTGTATAGTGTTTGTTTGTAGTAATTACATGCACTTATTTCAGACTGCATGCTTTCGTTTTTTTCTTCTTTTAACGCCTCTTTAATGATATGGTTTTGCTCTTTTGGATTTACGTTATTCATAATCTCACAACTTCTCGTTTTACGCGTCTACGATTTAAACTAATTAATCTTTTATTTTTCAACCCTATTTCAGTGCTGCTCAAATTATATACTCATTTTATGCACGTACTTGTAAAATATAATTAAAATGGGAGTTAAAGATTATATATGTTAATAGTCTTTTGTGTTTGTGTTGCATATTTATGGCCATATTACAATTACCTAAACAACAAATGTTGCAAATTTGTCCAAGTTAGAAAGATTTTGGTTGCAGAAAACTTGTATTAATGCAATATTAATGTTTGTCCTATTTGGGAATTATTATCGACACACGTAAACACAAATAAATGATTAAGACTGGGATGTGTTGGCAAATTATTCAGCTAATTGTTGGTGTAATTTTCATTAGTAATTGATTCCATACACAATTTGTAAGTTTCATTAGTAATTGAGTTAGAAGTGATTTTTTATAACTTTATGTATATCAACTTATAATGAAATATGAAACAAAATACAAGATGTGTTATAAATCAAAACTCAATATGAATGCTCCCACAACGCTTTAAACAAACCACACGATGATATGGATACGAAGGCTAATTATTAACTTATTTGGGACACACGAAAAGTTTGAAAATGTATATAATCTCCTTGAAAAACCTTATTTAACATGAATCTGAGGTACTCATTTTACATGGATGAAAACAAAGAATGAGCTTGAAGGTAGAACCAAACTTGATTTATTTATATTGAATGTTATTTGTGTCTGACCTGATTACACGGAAAATGCAAAGGAGCACTAGAATTATGAGAAATGAGATCTCATGTACCAAACATTCATATATCACACGTGTACGGTGTACCACATCCCAAAACTATTTATATTGATTTTTAATAAAGCGGTTACAATGTAAAAGAAAAAAAATCAATATCAGAATTACGTAGTTTTGATGTAAGACAGATTTGATATAGAAAAAAAAGATCAATATCAAAATTACATAATTTTAATGTGACATATAAGATGAAACACAAATTTTGACGATGAAAGTATGGAATTATAATGGTTTCACAAATTGTCACCCATACGCATAGTAAGCATATGTACACGGTACACCTACAAATAGAGTGATAGGCTCCCCTTGGCGGCTCAATTGACTTCACCCTCATAGAACTGTAGATTAATAACTCAACCAACCTCACTCATTCCTAGGAATCTCCCTATGTTGTCTGGGAGCAGTTGAGAGACGTGGGTCAACTCTCAACTTATACTAACTGAACACACAACATTTAATATTTCAAGGAAAATAATACCACTCCACATTAGTATAATAATAATCTCGTTTTATGAGCTCAATAACCAGGTTATTATTATATTTTCATTCTCAATATTCATTTGAAAATATAAAAGCATTTAATTCAAAAATAGTATATATAGATCATGGAGTATAATAATCTCTCAAATTCCTAAACTGGTGCTTGTTTTGAGATAGAGCGAGCATTATCACACCTTGAGTTTAGTTCTGCACAAAATAACATGCGGGGAAAAAGAATCATAAAGAAGCGATGGTGTTTCAAACTCCTACAAAATTGAAATGTTTTTCTGGTGATTAAGAAGGAAGAGATAATCTAAACATCAAAATAAAAATTCTGTTCCAAAGTTTGAGACGTGGACAAAATTCAGAATTCAGATAGACTGAACCTCAGAATTAAATCCTCACTTGAAGCTCTTTGCATCCAAGAGTGCCTCGCCCTCAAAAGGCTCAGCATCTTCAATCATCAGAATTAAGGCTCAGCATCTTCAATCATCAGAATTAAATCCTCACTTGAAGCTCTTTGCATCCAAGAGTGCCTCGCCCTCAAAAGGCTCAGCATCTTCAATCATCTGACTCACTCGCTCCTTCTGGGCTTCATCAGTAATGTCTACTTTAGTCCACTCATACAATTCCATATCGTAGCACTCATCAATAACAAATTGAGGAATTTCAGTTCCTCGAAAAAGCCACAGCCCCTTGACCTTATAAGGTGCCTCAGAACCAATAATCAGCATCTTGCCAAATGCATACTTCCGCGCAAGATCCATTCTTTGGAGAAAACCACCCACCTTATTCAAAGTGACAAAAGAGACTGTGTTCTCATCATTGTATTTGTAGTCACAAAACCAAAGAGAGTACCCCTCTGGATCATACATGTCCCAAAACCCTGCAGGGGAAACAATCATCCTTGAAAAGACAATGAAAGTGGATCACTTTGGTCCATTATTACAACCAGGTGACAATAACTAATCATCACGAATGAATATCATATTATGTTCCTACCACCAATCCTACCAAATGCATGTTATCATATATAAACTCTGCTCTTTAATATCCACAAAGAGAAGCTCTGAGAAAAAAACACATTTCTGCAAGTACACAAACACAACATGTACAACACCTAATTTATTTAACAGTATATCTCTAGATATGTTTGTGATCTTTAGTTCGTCTTTAACTACTGAAACACATAGTATGACAACATAAGAACAGAAATCAGTTGCAAAAAGGAGAAGGAACTCATGGATAAGAAATTCTAGGGTACACAACATACATCATGATTGTCTCCAAGTAGACTAGTCAAAAACGCAGAACAAGTATATGAAGGTTTATTTTGTAAAGGTACCTTTGATGGCAACCTCTCGGAAATTGGTCTTAGTGTTAGAGTATAGCCTCTTCCAGTCATCAAGTATCATCTTACTAGGGGGCAAAAGATCCAACGGGTTCTTTGCCTTCAGCTTGGGTGCTTCTTCTTCCTCCGCTATTTCCTTCGGCTTCACATCCTCTTTCTTAACCTCCTTCTTAGGTTCTTCCTTTGGCTTGGGTTTCACAGGTTCTTTCGGCTGTGTGGGTTTTTTGTGTGCAACAGGTGGAATAGATTCTACTTGTTTAATATCACCCAAAATTTTCTTGAAATTTGGCTGGTTTACCAAGGTCCAAAAGTACCTTTCCACATTTGGGAATTGTGAGGTAAAGCTCTTTGTCATGATTGCTTTAAATCCTATAGTTAGGTTACATGTCATAACAATGTCGGCAAGTGTGACTCCATGTCCAACCAAGTAGGTGTTCGAGGCAAGGTGGATATTCAATGCTTCCAAAGCTCTTTTCAGTGCAGTAATTGCAACCTCCTCAGCCTGCGAACATGATAGTAAAAGATCACATTAATTATCGCAAAAGTAAAAGATCACATTAATTATCGCAAAGATTTTGAAGTTTAAGCAGGAGAAATCCATATAGGTTCAAAATCACAGTTGCAGACTTGACATACTGGGGGGAGATAAAGACCAAAACCAAATCGTGGGTACAACCAACGACCTATATTAGCATCGATCTCTGTAGCAGAAAAGTCAATCCATTGCTCAATTTGCCCCTAAAAATCATGTGAACAAAATAAAAAGATACAATGATCATACAACTAGAGTTGGGAAAGAGTACATTTTACCATAAATCAAAAGATGAAGTTCTTCTCTAGCAACCAAACATTAAACACTTACATACTCAATCAAGGAAGAGCCATAGAGGGAGGTATCAGGCTTCAACCGAGCCACTGTATAAGGTTTCAAGTAACATGTTGGACCAAAATGCAATATATATTTATGAAACAAAGTTCACCAAAAGTATAGGTACCATATCGTGCAATAGCATTGCTTTCAAATATTGGGCCATCAGGAGTTTCAAGCACAGGAACCTGCAAATCAGAAATTGAAATCAGTAGGCGAAAAAAATTCAGCACGATATGAAAATTCCTTTAACACATCCCATACCTTTCCTATAGGATTCATCTTGAGAAATTCTGGTGTCTTATTTGATACACCCATCTCAAAATCCTTTACAACTTCAACCTTTATGCCATTATATTCTGCTGTAACAAGTGCCTTTAAGGCATTTTTGTTCGTACTAGAGGCATGCAAAATCTGTAGAAAAATATAAAGTTAAAAACATGAATTAAACTAGAGGTAAATATATACTCCAAAACTAACAAGCAACTATAGAGAGATTCTTTGATTACAATACTGATGACCCCTTGTAGCTTGGTGAGAGCAATCCCAATTGTAAGCAAGTGATTGATATACTGGTTAAGTTTCCTAATTATTTATCAATATTGTACTCGTAAAGCTCATTCAGTCACAAGCTGATAGAAGAAGCCCAAAGGTCAAAATAAATTTGTAGCTAAGCTAGGATAATAATAGGCTTCAAGAGGTATAAAAATTACAGCAAGGGACCAAAATCCACAGAAAATCAACTTAGCAGTAAAAAAAACTGTTGGGTTATGGAGTAAAAAATACTGTTGGGTTATGGAGACTGATCGACTGTTTCATGTCCACGATCATGGAGACTCAAATTTTTGGGTCTTTTAAAGCAGCATTTGAGATAAGGCTACAGCCCAGTTTTGGGTATAAAAAACCATTTGATTCATTGTATTTGTTAACATACAAAAATTAGTATCCTGGCTTAGTAGTGCCCCAGACGTATTCATTCCTGACGAACTTGGTCAACAAATTGTTGTTCATTATTTTTCGCTCATATCAAATTCTCCATAATTGCACTTAAAATCCTAACAACCAATCAAACCTATGAACCACCATTTAAACCAGTTAAAATGTAATCAACAACAACAAAGAAACAACTCCATTAATTAGAAATAACTCTACATTAGCAATCAGTCTAACCATCAATCAACCAATCAATACATCGATGCTTGACAGATCTGCCACAAACATCATAAAAATCTCTATAAAAAGTAACAAAAATGACTAGAAAATATAGGTGAACTCACCAGAGCCATGGCTTCACCAGATCAAGCTATTCACTGTTAAACCCCTCAGAACCCTAAAAATCAATGACGAAAAACAATTACCTATCAATCATCAAAATTTAAGCTAACATCGGAAATATAAAGATAAAAATAAGTAAAAACATTCAGAAGATTTGCAGAGAAAGTGTGAAGGATTTACGTGATAAGCTAGAGAAGCCGCGTGCTCTGACGCAGTGGCGAAGATGAGTGACGTGTATAACGAGGAGAGGTTTAGGGTTTAATTTCTGATTGTTCTTTTGTAGGAACCAATTTTAGGGTATTTGCATTTAAGTACCACTTTATAAATATTTCCTAAATCAACTTCCTAGTTTCCGGAAACTTGTTTGTGAAATCAAATTTTGCATGATATATCATATCTAGCTAGGTATTAACTTTAAAAAAAAAAATTAGACTTTCATATTTTTAGCCAAAAAAAAAATCAAAGCCAAATACAAAAATTTCAGTTAAAACTAAATCGATAAAATTGGGATCAGTTTTCATTTTTAATTTTTAGTTAAGTTTTGATTTAGGTCGGTTGGATTTGTTTTAATTAAATGAATACACCTATTTTAATTCTTCAATCAAAATCAAGCTTAATTGCATACAGTGCTGCTCATCTATCCACCGTGGACCAGCCCACGACTTATGTGTTAAAAATCTAAAATATCTATTAATTTCATTTTTTATATAACAAGAAAATATAATTAATACACGTTATCAATAGGCGTATTAAAAGTTGTATACGGTGGATATTTAAGCATTTTTTTAATTCCATATCACCTCATGTTTTCAAAACCTTAATTAGGAGAAAAAACGCAATTTTTTGTGAAATTTCAGTTTTAACCTGACTTTTTAAAATTAGTAAGAAGATTTAAAGGAAAAAAAAAAACAGGTATTTTACATAGTTTTACAAAGCTATGTAAAGTTTTTTTTTTTTTTTCTATATTTGAAATTGAAGTTTTTGTAAATTTTTTTTTTTTATTTAGTGTAGTACTCATGTGACCGTTTCATGATTTAATTATCATAAAAGCGATCAACCAGAAAATAGTTATTAACTTGTAAAAAAAAAATTACATTATGAATAATGAAGTTGCTTATCACAACATTTGATTTAATTTATTTAGATTTGGTTTTGCGTTGTGTAAAATATCACAATGCATAAGAGAAAGCCTCTCTATGCATGGGCTTATTGTCTTATAAGGCCACTTCTGAATTTAAGGCCTACCTTCATTTTCTCTCCTCTCAATTGGGGCCGGTAAAATATCTTACAAAAACTTAACGACATCTACTCCAATTTTATTTATGTTTTCAATTCTAATTTAGATTTCATCTTTTATTTCGAAACTATACACATTGCAAATAAAAGAAGAAACCCGTGTAAATTTAAGTAAGATATTATTCCTAGATGTAGAAATTTAATTATGGGTGATCCCTACGGGCCACAAATTGAGTAGTTTTAAAAAATTGGGTCATATTTAGAGAAAGGAAAAATAGGCCCTAATAAAATTTCAAGTCTTTATAGATAAATGCTTCAAAATGCAATTTTTGGTCTAATTGAGACATTTAATCGTGTGTGTATGCGTGTTTATATTAGTAAGGGTCGTAAAATGCTAAAATTAGTAAATATCAACCTTTTAAATCTTTTTCCAACCCAAATTAATATTATGTACAACGGTGGAATTAGTCGGCAATTCTTTCAGGTGTCAATTATGCGGCCAACTTGAATTTTTTTTTTTTTTTTTTTAATAAAAGGACGCAAACAATGTCATTTTATACTAGTTTTTCACATTAAATGTGTTCCAAAAGAATTCATAAATTCATGTATTAGGAAATATGTTAAACTGGAATTATAGAAAAAAAAACACTAACTTCCAAATTACACGATCTTTATAACAACATTAATAATTTTATTGAGATCACAAGATAAAAGAATTTAAAGCGATGTTTATTATTTATCCTCATCTCTCGATTATTTATTGTAATGTTCGTATGTTATATTATATTAATTTTCTACCGTACATCACATTACGTTGTTGTTGATATTAATCATATAAATGCAACGCATAAATAACCAAATTTCATTTCATAATTTGATCAATTTTATAATATTTTAGTTAATCGTAGTGCCGAGGTCATATATAAGCTCTAATGTTCCTATTGATTATAACATGTTAAAAAATTGTTCAAATCCATTCTATTCAGATACAACCTAGACATTTATGATTGTTACATATTCCATCAATTTAATTACACTAGCTCCCAATTATTAATTATATTTTGTTACTTCACAGGAAAAAAATGGTTACTTGTTAGTGAGATTTTGAAATAAATTTAAATTAATGACATGTGAATGTTGATAACCATAATACATCGAGAATATTATAATTTACAAACCATACATTTTCAAATAGGGACCAAAAATTACTTTTCATTCGACCAAATAGTAAAAAGTTAACATGTTGGGCATGTATTATATAAAGGGGGGAAAAACATTCAAAAGTTGAAAAAAAAAATTCGTTTTTCCTTATTAACAAACACTAAGAAACTATTTTCGACCATGGTCAATCAAAGTTCTCATCCTCATCTTTCATTTTAATATCTTCATTATGAGGAATGTATCGATATTATTATTTTATACCGAAATATAATATATGTATATATTGACCTACTCAAAATATAATGAATTTTGTATATGGTACTCTTATTAAGCTTGAGGTTTTTTGTGAATTTCGGACGTTAATATATGTGCCTCTTTTAGAAACCAAAATGGAGATTCTTATTGGTAGTTTAGATAGCTAATCTCATTGATTAGGATCAATATCACGCTCAGGGCTTAACATTATTATGTAAGCACAATCCAAATATATTAGAAGTAAACAATACGAATATGCATTTAATACCGTGGGATCCATGTCTAAATCAATACAAAGTCCACACATAAACGAAACCTAAATAACAGCCTACTATTAGGTTGAAAACTGCTGCTATATATAGGTCCACTACAATTACTGATTAGTCTTTTTTAATTTCTATAATTTAGATAAAACATTCATCTCACCTTTAAAACTTAATTCTAGCTACTTCATCTTCTAAAGATATAGAGAATATAGTAATAGGAGAATGCTCACGGTGGTTACGCATACCATGCCGATCGAGTAGATCTACTTTATACCATATATCCAACCACATCAAAATAAAGGGTTGTGTTGGTTAACTTCTATATATGTACGTGTTGATCCATGTGGAGGGATTTTTAATGGATTGATTTGTCCCACCCTATTTCTCTCTCTCTCTCTCTCTCTCTCTCTCTCTCAAACACATATGGAGGATATATATATATATATACATGAACAATCATGATGAAAATTTCTAATATAATGCAAATATTATATATACAATATTGAGGTGTATCATTTATCTATATGAATGATGACATTCTAAAATAATGACTCTTTGTTGTATGAAGTTTTTGTACTTTAAATGTAACTGAATGCGAATGCATAGATAATTAATGCCGCGTAATATTATATACTTAAAAAAGGGCCAAACATAGTATTGCAATATATTTAGAATTTCAGTTTACAAATTGGCCAAACATAAGTAATAATGATCACAAGTATTAAACAACAAGAACAAATATTGTGTATATTAGTTGGAGTGTGTATTATTGCAAAGGATGAAGGTGGTTTGTGGAATGCACCAAGCCCTAACATTTTGGGCTGCCTCAATTAATTATTGCTCCTCTGCATGTCGCTATACAGATTTATAATTTTTTCTCTCTAAAGGAAATAGCTTTTGATAAAGGGCAAAGTGGTCCATTGAAAAGGAATGAATCCATTGCAATTTTTGGTGAGAATTGCCAATGTACATCTGTTAATTATCACTAGCCCATATTACCACGCATCCTTTATATTTGGAAATAAAATGTCATTTTCTTCTTCAGCCAGCCAGCCATCTCTCTCTCTCTCTCTCTCTCTCTCTCTCTCGATATACGTACATAGAAAGATAGAAAGAAAGAAAGATATGTACATATATATATTATAATTAAGGAGTTGATCATCAGAAAATTGGAGTTAAGGCCGGCTGGTTTGGAGGCCGGGAAGCATTCTACTGGCCGGAAAATAGCAACAAGTGAGGTTTGTATATATGTATGCCAGAAAGCTGACCACGATCCATCAACAAAAAAGGATTAAAAAACTTTGTATCTTCAACATTGTTAGTAACTGACATTACTTTTCCCTAGCTCTCATGCAATATTTGCTAACATATTTCTCTTTGCAATTAAATTGCGTAAAACCTAATTTTGTACGTATTTAAAGTAGCATGGATCTCGTTGATCTCTGATGAAGTTTAATTTTTTGCATGAAATACTTCTCTTTTTTTATATATAGCTTTTGAGTACCAAAAACACTTAATTAGAACAAATATATATATATATATATATATATATATATTGCAAGAAGAAGAATTAATATATTTCTCGATCTGAAGAAACTCATGTGATCAATGAAAAGGGTTGGAAAATGGGACGAGGAAAGATCGAAATCAAGAGGATTGAGAACAACACGAACCGACAGGTTACATTTTGCAAGAGGAGAAATGGACTCTTGAAGAAAGCATATGAACTGTCTGTTCTATGTGATGCAGAAGTTGCCTTGATCGTATTTTCAGCTCGTGGACGCGTCTACGAATTCGCCAACAACAAGTAATAATTCTTACATCTCATATTTTTTGTTTTCATTTACCTTAGTTTTTTAGTCCTATATTCATATATTCACTGCCACAATTTTTTTCAACATTTCTTCTTCTTCTTTTAGCTATATATTGATTTTAGGGTTTCATTTCTGATTTCCTTTCTCCTGAAAAATATATACATATTATTGGGAATTTTATAAACTAGAAATAATATTTTTCTAGCTGTAATTTTTTAGGTGTAATAATTCTATACTACTCATTTTCATAATTTAAATATATTAACCTAATTTTTAAGTCCTCAATTATATGATGTATCTGCAGTATACTGTGACAATTTCTTGAATATTTTGCTGGTTAAATTGGGCGTAAATATTTATATAAGGGTTCCGTTCTTGATTATTAATATTCTCTTACAAAAATATTGGGAATTAGGGCTTCACGAGAAACTACAGACTTCTTAATTATATACTTTAAATAGGAATTTTTGTCAAAGCTTAAAAAGAAAACTAAATAGGAATTTTTTGTTAAAGCTTGAAAGAAAACTAAAATCTCTTGACATTCATGAAATAATTTTTTTGCCTACATCATTACATGAGAAAGGCAATGTTTTTATGGTGTACATTTTAGATGTATTTTTGCTGCTAGTTGGATTAAATGAATTAGGAAATATAACTTATCTGCATTAATGATGATATAACTCCTCCAGAGAGAGAGAGAGAGAGATTGAGGCATTATTACACTGAGAGATAAAAACATCATAAGCACGCATATCTGGCAGATTACAGATTGTTATCTGATGAAAAAGCAGGTCTGATTCTTTCACGGTTTTGCTGTTTAACACTTGCAGTTTTAATCATGTTTCTATTTCCAATGTTTTCCAATTATGGCTAACATTTGAAGCTCCACAATCTTTACTGCTTTTTATGCAAACAGATTTGATAGTGTTTTTACTTTTTCTTTAAAATAAATGGACAAAAATAGTGACAAGTTTAATTTGCTTATAAATATATTTGCTTTATAGAACTAAAAGAAATAACGACTGCATTAATTTAAATAAATCCAGTAGTAATTTACAACACAGATGATTCAGGATTTTAGAAGCTTCATACCACATATATTAGTGAAAGATGCACGAAAGGATGCGATATAGATTATTTAACTCAAGATTTCAGGATCATATATAAGCCATGATAATATATTTCTTTTGTTTGTATTACAAGAAATGATGGATAAGATGAGCATGATGTTGTGTTTATCATGCATTTGCAGTATCAGGTCAACTATAGATAGGTACAAAAGGGCAACTTCAGATGGTTCAAATGCATATACCACTCAAGAAATCAACACTCAAGTAAGCCTAGCTTGATGAGTGAAGGTGATCACAGTAATTTCAAGTCTTATTATCCGTTTGCATGCAATTTGATTACTTGATCACTTAATTGCAGTTTTACCAACAAGAATCCAAGAAGCTACGGCAGCAGATACAGATGATGCAGAACTTCAATAGGTAATTATATATTGATAGTGCATGATGGGTCAATGCAAGGATTAATAATATAAACTCGTCCACAGGCATCTTACAGGTGAGGGCTTAGGGTCCTTAAGCGCCAAGGAGTTGAAGCAGCTCGAAAGTAGGCTTGAACGAGGCATGACTCGAGTCAGGGCCAAGAAGGCACGTACTGCTTCAATCACAAGCCTATCATTTTTCCTACATATATTGCATGTGCTAATTAATTCTTGGTGTCACATTCTTTTGCTTCAACAGCATGAGCTGATACTTGCTGAAACTGAGAGCTTACAAAAGAGAGTAATATTCTTCAACCCACACCTAATAATTAATTCTTGACAAAAAGAAAACGAGCCTACAAATATTTTTTCCGTTTTAATAGGAAATTCAGCTGGAGCAGGAAAATGCTTGCATCAGAGCAAAGGTATTATAATATTAATAATTAAAAGGAAAACTACAGTACTGATCTGATGATTTTATTTGGTACATACACATATATATATAACAATCAGATAGCAGAAAATGAGAAGCTTCAGCAGCTAAGCATGATGCCGGGTGGACAAGAGTACGCCATTCAGGCTTATCTTTCTGGGAACGTGCTCCAGCTGAATATGATGGAGACTGTATCTGCATACGATCCCATATCCGATAGGAAGACTCTTCCTCTCGGGTATATATATTTCTATGTATTCATCATCCTTGATTCACCTTTCTACTTCAATTAACATTGCTTTTAACCTCATTTCCTTTTCTCATTCCATGCAGCTAATGCTTTAACGTGAAGATTTGTACACATCTGGTGGTGATATCTGCAATTTATGTGTTTCATTCTACTACCTAACACACCATTGTGGATTTTTAGTGACATAAATCTACTACAATAATGTGTTGTGTTTTCTCTTTTCCTGGTTTTATACTCTACGGCAATTATATTGTAGCCTTCAAGAATCCATTGTACTTGAGCTAGATAATATATATATACGTGTTAGAAAAATCAAATGCTATATCTATACTTTTAAACAAGCCAAAAGCACTGTGATATCATATACTCATTCATATAAACATACAAGTGTCAAGTAAGACGTATTAAGTTTAGTATACCCACAGGAGTAAAGTAAGATTATACAATAGAGCTTAGTAGAGTGTGTATATATATGTTATCACAAAATGGCACATCTACCACTTTCAGCTTGCTTACGCAGCTCCTCAGTCTCCCTCTGAGCTCTCTCTAAATGCTCTCTCAGCTTACGTATTTCATCATTTGATTTCATCTGAGCAGCTTGAGCCATTGCTTCTGCCTTAAGTCTAGCACTTTGCTCCTCTGCCAGTTGCTGTTCAAGCCTATGTGTCGTCTCCTTCAGCTTCGACTCAACCTATCCAATACATTCAACAAGATATCAAAGTTGCAGTGAAATAACTTGAGATCTAATAGAAAGAGTGTGTGTCAAAAAAGATGCACAATAATTGTACCATTTCGGTTATTCTCTTAAGCTGCTCTTCATATGACTTGTGGAACTGATCCTTCAATACAGAAATCTCCTGTTTGGAGTACCCGTCTAAGGAATTAACTTCAGCAGTTTGATCATGCAGTTTCTTTGCTCCTTTCTGTTCAAGATTTTCAGAAATAGGCATCATAATCTTTAATATCTGAAACAATGCGATAAGATGCTGACTGATCAGCTAAACCGCACTCACCTTTAGTTCAACAAATAGCTCATCTGTATATGGTTGCCCACCATTATTATCCATCACCATATTTACAAGAAAAAGAAGCTGCTTCAGTTGTTCGGATTTCTTGGCTACCTCTTTTGTCTTGTTATCAAAGAGAACACATCTATTCCCACACAATTTGAGAGTTTCCTACGTGAAGATAAGAAGCCATAATCATACAAATCAATACGTTCTAAGAATAAACATTTCAGTACCAATTTCATACCAAATGCCATCACGAGACAAGAAAGAGAGGGACTTGGTTGTCATTCTTTACCTTCAAAGGGTCAGGGCAATCACGACCCAAGTAATTATCCAGAGTCTCTTCATTCTCTTCAAGGTCATCACCACCGGTGAAAACCAAAATCATATAATCACTGATTTTGCTACCAAAGAATTTCCGTAAGCTCTCAACAGCAGCTTCTTCTTCTCTTGAAAAGCGAGATCTCACTGACAGTACGACAAGAACAGCATGGATACCATCCTTTGCCATGTTGATGCATTTTACAATTTCTTTTCCAATAAATTCGGGTTCAGCAGAAAAATCAAACAATCCTGGATATTTCAATTGGTTTGAGTTGAAGATATATTACATAGTGAAATAAACCACAATTACAGTAAATTCAGAGAATCTATCTATCTTCATTTTGTCTATTTCCCTTGAAACCACGTTTTTTTCTTTTTTATATCGTAATACAGATAATGTTAACGTTACGCATATCTACATAATCCTCCAAAACAGGAAGCTAAATTTGAAACACATTATACCTGGTGTGTCAATGACATTAATAATCTGCCCATCTTCCAATACAGTCCTCTGCAGCTCACATGTACTAGTAACACCAGCAGAGCTAGACATTGACCTGAATGCCCGTCTTCCAACTATACTATTGCCCGTTGCGCTTTTCCCATTGCCGGTTCTTCCAACCAAAACTACAGTTTTAACTTCACTAGATGGTGAAGGAAACTCCCAATCATCATCAGCTGCACTTCCCCCCATTAGGTCAACTTAACTGCAAATACATCAATAAACATACACATCAACTACTCAATTTCCAGTATAACACACTCATATGCTGCAAAGTACAATCCAACAACTTTCATCACAAAAAGAAACATACAATCACACAATCCCATGACTGCAAGACTATGAACATATATAGTGAAACCTCGCTAAATGAATATTTTTTTCTAGTCCCAAGAACATTCATTTATAGAGGTTTCACTGTACAACACATATTCTTTCATAAACGTGGGCCCCCATGAGAAAAAAATCGGACATCCTGCATCCAAGAATAGCCTTATACACAACATACAAAATTTAATTATGATAAAAGGATCAACTGCTATTATATAACAGAAACCCCCACATTAAAAGGCCTCAATCAATTATCTGAGCTATACTCACTAAAAAGCATTATAACGGAAAAGAAATATCGTTTTGCCTAAGAAGAACATAGTGGTATATATATCCTTATATTAAAACACACACACATGTGTGTGTGTGGAGAGAGAGAGAAAGAGAGAGGTACCGGGTATACCCTAAAGCTCAAAACCCTTCACACCAAAAAAAAAAAAATTAATAATAAATAAATAATGCATAACTTCCGACATTAAATTGCAAAAAGATCCATCCCCAACATCGGATCGGATAACATAACTATGCAAATAAGTTGAATCAAAAACTTATGAACAAAGCAAACTCAAAATCACTCTTAAAAGAAAAACAGTAATTGAAAGTGACCTGTTCAAGAGAATGGATGAGCAAGACCAGGAGAAGCCAAGATAACAGAGGAGATATCTCTTGACTCTGTATTTTCGGACTGTTTTATGCTATTGAAATATATTCTTTGTTTACTCAGCAAGATTCTGTAGATATTTATTAGAGCCTTCGATTTTCTAAGGATTTCCATCTCGACCGTTCGTGGGAGGAGAAATGCGGGTTTATTAATTTTTTTTTGACAAATAGAAACGAGCAATGATGTTAATGAACTTGTTCATTAAGTTAGAGTTGCAGTCACTAAAATACTACAATTTATATAATTTATTACTTTTCTATTAAAATGAGTTTTATAACACATTTTTTTTTTTGGATTGGTTTTTTATTGCTGATAGAAAAGTAATAAAATTATTATACAATTTGTATAAACATAGTAATATTTATGGTGGTTGTCTCCCTGAGTCTGAATTTTTTATTATATTCGGTGTTATATTTTGTGTTACATAATATTTAATACACGTCACATATTAATTAATGATGTCATTGAATACACGTGGTGAGTGATAATTGATTTAGAATAGAAGATGTAACACCAAGTGTAATAGAAGATCTGACTTCCGTCTCCCCTGACTATCAGAAGTAATGTCTAATTATTATATTAATCCATTATTTATTAATTATTTAGTTAGTTATTTGTTATTCAACACTTATAAAAAATATGCTTATGTCCTTTTGATATAATTTATTTGTAATTATAGTTATTATAATATTGATTTATTTTCGATGAAGTGTTTATAAAGATATATATTTTTAGTTATAAATAAAAAAATAAGGAATTCATGAGGTGTTGATCAACATTGGTGAAGTGATTCAATATGAGATTGATTATTTATTGTATTCCTTGAGCGATATTACATTTACCAAAGAATGGATAAAGAGTGATGAAATACTTGTGTCATGGGGCCTAGAGGGATGCCATCGCTAGGCTCACAAACACAATCAATCTCTCTCTGGATACATGCACAACCTTTTCCCTATTAGATCCTAATAACTACTCTATACACACACACAAGAGTGCACCAAATTAAATGATCACCTCTACTGTTTGTTGTGTTGGTGTTAGTGTTAGAAAAAGCTGATGCTGCTAGAGCTTCTCTATGCACCAATTCTTCCGAACCCCTTTTACTCTTTGATCCAATCCCACCAATTCTGATATCCTTCTTGTTCATGCACATCAATGTATTCCCCATTCTTGCAGAAAAGATCGAATTTTTAACACACCCGGATTGTTTATACACTTGTAGAGAGAGAGAGAAATGGCAATTGAGAGAGAGAGAGGGCTAATAGATTCTTGTTTTTACACCGATTCCCAATTAAAGACAAATAATAAGGGTAGCCTCTCTCTCTCTACCTAATCTACCCCAGAATCTGGAAATCGGCATTAAATGGTTGAATGTTGTGACAGATTGTTGTTGGAATGGAGTGCTAGTCAAAATAGGAGGTATTGTTTCTTAGTATGACGATTAGGTACTCTCTAAAAAGAGAAGCAGAAAATAATAAACTCAATCCAACATATTAAATAAGCTTGAACGAAAGATTTCGTTTATTGAGACCAAAAATAAGGTCAACATAATATAATAGAGAAAACGACTCAATGTAACACTTTTCTCTATATTAGTAGCTCAATTATCCTCATTTAATATTTTTGTCCTCAATATTTTAATTTTTATATTAATGTCTCCATCTATCCCTTTTCTTGACAAAAATGAACATGATGGGATTGAGGGACTGACTGTGTCAGTTGGAACATGAAATAATAAATTTTTTATTAGTAATATTTTTTAATTTTCATTCTAATTAGTAATAATTTTCCACTAATTAAATCAATACATACACGAAATAATAAATTTTTTATTAGTAATAATTTTAAATTTTCATTCTAATTATTAATAATTTTAAATAATTAGTAATAATTTTCCATTAATTACAAGTAAACGACAATTTTTTGAAAAAATTATGGGGTACACGGCAATTTTTGTAAAATTGCCGTGTACCCACAAATTTTTTCAAAATTACCGTTTATATATTACTATGGTGCAAACAACAATTATAAGTCTTATTATGTCTTATTAGGTCTTATTATATATTAGTATGGTGCAAACGGCAATTAAAAATATGGTGCAAACAGCAATTACAAATTAAATAATTATTTATGTATTATTATATTATATTTAATTATAAGTGTAAACGGCAATTTTATGCCTTATTATATTATATTTAATTATTATATTATATTTAATTATTTAAAATTACCGTGTAAATTTTATGTTTTTTGAATATACTTATTTTGATAATTACATCATTTAAAATTAACGTGTACACTTATATAATAAATACATTATATTGAAATCAAAATTCATAATAAGACATAAAATATTGGCACTAATATATATTGAGGGATAAACGGCAATTTTTAAAAAAAAATTGAGGGGTACACGGCAATTTTATAATAATTGTCATGTACCTCCTAATTTTTTTCAAAATTTTTTGTAAAATATAATTAGTGTTATAATTAGTGGAAAAAGGTTGAAAATCTATTTTTTAGGGCTACCCGGCAATTTTAGAAAAAAATTAGGCGGTAAACTGTAATTTTAGGAAGAAAAAAAAAGGGGTACACGGCAATTTTACAATAATTGCCGTGTACCCCCTATTTTTTTTCAAAAATTGTCGTTTTCTTATAATTAGTGGAAAAAGGTTGAAAAGCTATTTTTTAGGGCTACATGGCATTTTTAGAAAAAATTATGGGCTAAACTGCAATTTTAGGAAAAAAAAAAAAAAAGGGGGGTACACGGCAATTTTACAATAATTGCCGTGTACCCCCTATTTTTTTTCAAAAATTACCGTTTTCTTATAATTAGTGGAAAAAGGTTGAAAAGCTATTTTTAAGGGCTACACGGCATTTTTAGAAAAAATTAGAGGGTAAATTGTAATTTTAGGAAAAAAGAGGGTACACGGCAATTTTACAATAATTGACGTGTACCCCTATTTTTTTTCAAATTTTTTTGTAATATATAAATTAATATTTGTAATATATAAATTAATATTGTCGTGTACACTAATTAATATATTATAATTAATTAATTAGTAATTACTAATTAATATTGCCGTGTACACTAATTAATATATATATAAGTACACGGCAATTTTTAGAAAAAAATGTGGAGTACACGACAATTATTGTAAAATTGCCGTGTATCCCACAATTTTTTTCAAAATGGCAATTATATATATTAATATATTAATAATATATATTAATATATTATGTATTAATATATTGACGTGTACACTAATTAATATATTATAATTAATTAGTATATTTTTAATATATAAATTAATATTGCCGTGTACACTAGTTAATATATTATAATTAATTAATTAGTGAATACTAATTAATATTGCCCTATACAATGGAATATGGCAATTATTAATTCATATTGCCATGTACAAATTTTACAATATATTAATTTATGTGTACATTAATTATAATATATTAATTAGTAATTGCCGTGTACACTAATTAATATTATAAAATATTAATTAGTAATTGTCGTGTACACTAATTACAAATTTTACAAATTAATAATTGTTGTGTGAATTAATTTATGTGTACACGGCAATTTTAACAAAGATTGAGGGCTCAACGGCAATTTTGAAAAAAAATTGTGGGGTACACGGCAATTTTACAATAATTGTTGTGTACCCCACAATTTTTTTCAAAAATTGTTGTTTTGTTATAATTAGTGGAAAAATGTTGAAAATCTATTTTATATACAATTAATAATTGTTAATTTACTTGTTAATAATATTATAAATATTGTTAATTGTTAAACGCCAATTAACTTGTTAAACCCATTTTTAATAGTATTATATACATTTGTTAATTGTCATTTATTTTAACAAATATTTGAGGGCTAAACGACAATATTTAAAAAAAAATTGTGGGGTACACGACAATTATAATAATTGTTGTATACCCCACAAATGTTTTTAAAAATTGCCGTTTATGTATTAATATGGTGCAATTATATATATTTCATATAATTAATTTATAAATTATATATTAAATTAATTCATAATGAACACGGCAATTTAATATATATTAAATTAATATATATATATATTGGACACGAAAATTTAATTTCATGCTATGTAAACGGCAATTTAATATATATTAAATTAATACATAATTGACCTATTAATAGTATTAGGAGAGAGGCAATTAATATATCAAATTAATACATAGTGGACATATTAATAGTATTAGGAGAGAGAAATTGCCGTGTACTATTAATAGTATTAAGGAGAGAGAAATTGCCGTGTACTATTAATAGTATTAGGAGAGAGAAATTATCGTATACCATGCATACTATTCATTGTACTATTAATATATATTAGGAGAGAAACGGCAATTTTTAAAAAAATTATAGGGTACACGGTAATTTTATAAAATTGCCGTGTACCCCATAATTTTTTTAAAAATTGTTGTTTATCCCTCAAATATTTGTTAAAATTGTTGTTTCTCTATAAATTTTAATTACAAACCTACTTTGCTTCTAAATGGGGCTAAACGGCAATTTTTAAAAAAAAATGTGGGGTACACGGAAATTATTTATATAATTAAATATAATATAATAAAACATAATAAGACATAAATAATTAAATATAATATAATAAGACATAAAATTGCCGTTTACACTTATAATTAAGTATAATATAATAAGACATAAATAATTATTTAATTTGTAATTGCTGGTTGCACCATACTTATAATTGTCGTTTGCACCATACTAATATATAATAAGACAATTATAATTGCCGTTTGCATCATACTAATATATAAATAGTAATTTTTAAAAAAATTAGGGGGTACACGGCAATTATTGTAAAATTTCCGTGTACCCCTTTTTTTTTTTTCCTAAAATTGCAGTTTACCCCCTAATTTTTTCTAAAAATGCCGTGTGGCCCTAAAAAATAGTTTTTCAACCTTTTTCCACTAATTATAAGAAAACGGCAATTTTTGAAAAAAATTAGGGGGTACATGGCAATTATTGTAAAATTGCCATGTACCCTTCAATTTTTTTTAAAAATTGCCGTTTACCCTTAATAATAGTATTATATTATATAATTTACATAATGTTAAACGGTAATTAACATTAATATTTACATTAATGTAATCACTTATAATTTTTTTTTTAAATTGTCGTGCAGCACTATTTGGGAGCAAAGTAGGTTTGTAATTAAATTTCATGGAAAAACGGCAATTTTAACAAAGATTTGAGGTTAAACGGCAATTTTGAAAAAATTATTTTTTTATAAAAATTGCCATTTACGTGGAATATTATTACTAATTTTTTAAAATTATTACTAATCAGAATGAAATTTTAAAATTATTACTAATAAAAATTTTATTATTTCGTATATGTATTGATTTAATTAGTGAAAAATTATTACTAATTATTTAAAATTATTACTAATTAGAATGAAAATTAAAAAATTGTAATATTGTAATTATTAGAATGAATCACTAAATTTAAAATTATTACTAATTATTTCAAATTTAAAATTAATAATTAGATCACTTTAGTCAACTGACACACACGTCCATCATGTTTCATTTCTGGTCAAAAAAAGGGGTAGATTGGGCATATAATTTAAGAAATAGGGTATTTGGGGATATAATTTAAAGAGAAGGGTAATTGGGCCCAAAATATAGCAAATTGTGTCAAATTGGGCCGTTTTCTCTAATATAATATCAGATTATTTTGAGTTCTAACTCCTATTTTATTCTATTAGGTTGTGTTCATCATCAATATATTTTAAGTTGAAACAAGTTCGTTACAATTTTGATGCAGAACTTATAGAATGGCTAAACTTACTCTCCTGATTTCTTTTCTTATCACGTATTTTTTGATGTCCATAATTAGCTCCTAGATTAGCTGCTAGATTAAAGAGTTTCCTTTCTTATATAGTCTGTTTGCCTATTTAAACTTACCTCATTGTAATTGTAACATACAGGGTTTTGTATTTACAATGAGGTAAGCTTAAATAGGCAAACAGACTATATAAGAAAGGAAACTCTTTAATCTAGCTAACTATGAACAACAAAAAATACATGATAAGGAAAGAAATCAGGAGAGTAAGTTTAGCCATTCTATACTCCCCCTCAAGATGGAGCGTGTAGATTTCGCATGCCCAGCTTGACAAGTAGGAATTCAAGTTGTTGTGATCCCAACGCCTTGGTGAAGAGGTCGGCTATTTGCATCTTTGTGTCAACATAGAGTGGTTCAATCTCTTGTGACTCAACTCGTTCCTTGACAAAGTAACAATCCATCTCCACATGCTTTATTCGTTCATGAAACACCGGATTACTTACGATTTGTCTAGCTGCTTGGTTATCACAATAGAGGGGTGTAGGTCCGCTTTGTTCTGCTTCAAGCCTCTTTAGAAGCCATCACATCCATAGGACTTCACTAGTGGTGGTTGCCATGGCTCGGTATTCTGCTTCGGCCGAGGAGCGAGAAACGACTGATTGTTTCTTGGACTTCCAAGAGATAGGTGCTCCCCCTAGGAGTAGAAGGTATCCAATTCGTGACCTCCTTATAAAGGAACATCCCAGCCAATCGGCGTCACAGTACGTGACCAAGTTTGTTCCTCCATTTTTAGGAAAGAAGATTCCTTGTCCCAGGGTAGCCTTTAGGTACCATAGGACCTCATGGCTGCATCCAAATGTCCTTCTCGAGGATCAAAGACAAATTAACTTAGGACATTTACCGAGTATGTGAGGTCCGGTCTCGTGGCTTGGAGGTACAGCAACCTTCCTACCAGCCGTCTATACTTGTTTGCATCTACACGAACATCTCCATTGTTATTCTCGAGCTTTAGATTTTGCTCCATGGGAAAAGAACATGGTCTACACCTTAGCATTCCACTATCTTCCAAAATGTCCAGGGTGTATTTTCGCTGACTTAGGACTAATCTGTCTTTCGTACACATTCTAAGAAAGTATTTTAGGGGGTTGAGATCCTTGATGTCAAACTTGTTATCAAGGTAGGTCTTTGTTTCTTGTATTTTGCCTTGGTCATTTCCTACAACGATAACGTCATCGACATATATAAGGGCACCGACAAACACCTTCCCCCTTTTGTAAATGAAAAGTGAGTGGTCTGTAAAAGATTGTGTGAAATCAAGTTCGAGTAAGGCTGATGTGAATTTTTGATACCAATTTCTCGAGGCTTGTTTCAAACCGTATAACAATTTTCTCAACCTACACACCTTCGTTCCTCCCTTTTTGTCGTAACCGTGTGCAATTCTCATGTAGACTTCTTCGTTTAAATCCCCATGCATGAATGCATTATTCATGTCTAGTTGGTGAATAGTTCACTCTTTCTTAACGGCAATAGCGAGTAAGCTTCTAACTGTGACCAATTTAGCCATTGGTGCGAACGTGTTATGGTAATCGACACTCTTCATTTATGTGTAGCCCTTTGCGACGAGTCTAGCCTTGTACCTTTCTATTTCACCATTTGGTTTGTACTTGATTTTATAAACCCCTTTCGAGTCTATGGCTCGTTTCCCATCTGGAAAATCTTTTATGGTCCAAGTAGCATTTTCTTCGAGTGATTTTATCTCTCTTTGCATCGTATCTCTCCAATTTTGATCCTGCACGGCTTGTTTGAAATCTTTCGGCTCATCATTGGAGCTGATGGCTGCCCCAAAGGCTTTGTGTGAGTCGGAAAATTTATTGTAAAAGACAAAGTTTGCCAGGGGACATACCGTTGAGGAATGTTGATTGGAGGCAGGCTGTGCATAGTCTATGGATGGGGGAAGTCGTACATCGTAGTCATTGAGATATGCGGGCCTGAACTTGCTTCTTTTTTCTCTTTCCTGCCCAATATTATTATCTTGCACTTCGACTCTTTCATTCTGATTGAGTTCTGAGTCTTCCGGCTCATCACTGGCATTATCTTCCGAAGGGTGTGGGCCGTCATGGCTAATAGGGGAATCGATTGGGCCGTTAAAGCCCCAATCCTCCATCTCGGCTTGTTCAAGATTGTCAAGGTAGTTTTCATTTACTTCATTTGGCTTGTTAACCTTATTTTTTTCAAGGCCTTGGTTTTCGATGAATGGATATTGGAAAACATCTTCCTCTTCATGCTGCACCTCTATAATTTTTGTAACGAAGGGAAACATGTTTTCTACAAATTTCACGTCCCTAGATACGATGATTTTTCTGTGACTCGGATCATAAATTTTATACCCCTTCGTGCCACTTGGGTAGCCCATGAAAATACCTGGTCTTCCTCTCAATTTCAGAATTGTCACATCTGGTTTCGAAGCTCCGATAATAGGCCATACAACCAAGAATTCTCATGTGATCATAACTCGGCCTCTGATCATATAACAATTCATATGAGGTCTTATCTTCAATTACCTTAGAGGGAAGTCTATTTATAATATAAGTTGCGGTTAAGATACACTCACCCCAAAATCTTATTGAAAGGTTTGCTTCGATTTTGAGCGCTCGAGCCGTTTCGAGTAAGTGTCTGTACTTCCATTCCACAACTCTATTTTGTCGTGGGGTGTGTGGACACGTTGTCTCTAAAATGATTCCTTGCTTGGCATACAAATCCAACATTTGGTTTGAAGTAAACTCTCCACCATTGTCACATCTTATTCTCTTAATATTCCTTTTAAATTGTGTTCTAATCATTTTGTGAAAATCAATTAAACACTTACTTGCTTCATACTTGCGTTTTAAGAGGAAGCCCCAAATTGCCCTACTGTAATCATCGATTATGGTTAAAAAAAGCTTGCTTTTGAAAATGAGGGCGTTCGATACTTTCCCCATATGTTGCAATGTAGCAAGTCAAAACAGGCACTTGTTTTGGTAATACTAATAGGGAAAGGTTGTTTTGTCATTTTAGACTTAACACAAGAATCGCAAATATCACCATAATCCTTGAAAGAAACTGATGAAATTGCTACACATTTCCAGAATATTCTAGACATTTATAGAGTTTCTAGAATTATGTAGAAATATGTAATAATGTAGAGAAGTATAAAACATTCTAGAGTATTCTAGAATAGGATAGATTATTCTATAATTCTAGAGTATTCTAGAATAGGATAGATTATTCTAGACTAATTATGCTCTAGAATAATCTTATGCCATCTATAAATATGGCATCAACACAAACTCACTTCTTGTACCAAAAAAAAAAACAACCACCTCAACTTTCAATAAGAATTGATTCTAAAAGCCTTAAGTCTCCCACTACTACTACCTTGCTCCATTTCATACCTTGCTCAAGTCTCGATCACTCAAATATAATTCTCCAAAATATTTTTCTATCATATTCCATATCCCAAATACTAACAGTGGTATCAGAGCCCGGTTGGATTTTTAACTGGGTGAAACTAGCTTTCGCTATACTATCTCCATATAGCCAACATATTATCATATCCTCACACATCCACTAAATTATCCTAATACCATTTCCAAACTTCTACTATGGCCACGTCACTAAATAACCACCAAATTCCAATCCCTATTTTTTCTGGAGAAAACTATAACTACTGGGCTATCAAAATGAGGACATATTTTATGTCCCAAGGCCTATGGGATATCATCGACAAGGGATACACTATCCCCGATGATACATCCACTTTGTCTACGGCGGACAAAGAAAAACTAGAGAAAAACACGGAGAAGGACAACTTGGCTCTCTACACACTACAAATGGCTATGGCGGAGTCTTTGTTTCCAAGAATCAGTGGAGCTAAAACATCAAAGGAGGCTTGGGATACTTTGAAGGAGGAATATCAAGGGAGTGATAAGGTACGTCATCTCAAATTACAAACTCTTAGAAGAGATTTGGAGAATATGAAGATGAAAGAATCTGAGACCGTAAAAGATTTTTACACTCGACTACGTGAAGTAGTTAATCAAATAAAAACATATAATGAAAATATCACTGACAAGAGGGTGGTAAAAAAAATATTAATTTCTCTTCCGGCTAAATATGATCCAATCGTTACAACAACAGAAGAAACTAAAGATCTAGATACATTGTCAGTGACAGAATTAATAGGTTCACTTGAAGCCTATGAGAAAAGACTGAGTATGCGTGAAAATGATTCTGTAGAAAACGCATTTCAGTCTAAAACTAATATACGGTCTCAGAATTCTAGAAATGGGGGGAGAAGAAATGGAGAAAATTTTAAAAATAAATATCATGGTGGAAATAATAATAAAAATCAAAGAAATGGAAAATATCCACCATGTGGAATCTGCAAAAAGACCAACCATCTCGAAGAGGATTGTTGGAACCGAGATAAACCACAATGTAAAAGTTGTGGGAGGTTTGGTCATGTGGAGAAAGATTGTCGCTCCGGACAAAAGCATCAAGCAAATTTTTCAGAAGAAAATGAGAAAGAAGACAACCTATTCTACGCATGTCATGCTGCATCAGAAATGAAGAACGACACGTGGTTCCTAGACAACGGCTGCAGCAACCACATGACTGGAGATGAGAAGAATTTTAAAGTCATTAACAGATCAATCAAATCTCAAGTCAGGCTCGGAAATGGAGATCTCGTGGAAGTCGAAGGTAAAGGCACTATTGAAGTCAACACCAGAAAAGGTACGCGGCTAATTCACGATGTACTGCTAGTTCCTAAACTCGACACTAATCTTCTAAGTGTCGGATAAATGATAGAGAAGGGATATGAGCTAGTGTTCAAAGGAGACACTTGCACTATATATGATAATAAAAATAAAAATGCGGTGATAGCTGTAGTAAAAATGCAGCAACAAAGAAATTTCCCACTCCGCTGGCAGTACATTGAAGCAGCACTAAAAGCCCAAGAAGACCAATCGTGGCTATGGCATAGGAGATTCGGGCACTTCAACTTCCATGGACTAAAGAAACTCCATCAAAAAAAGATGATGAGAGATCTTCCAACTATACAAATGGATGATGATGTGTGCGAGCGATGCATGGAAGGCAAACAACACAGAAAACCATTTCCATCAGGACAAACATGGAGAGCCAAACAAATCCTGGAGCTGGTACATACTGATGTATGTGGGCCTATGAGGACTCCGACGTTCGAGAAAAATAGGTACTTCATCCTCTTTATTGATGACTATACACGAATGACTTGGGTCTATTTTATGAAAGAAAGATCGGAAGTCTTCACTATCTTCAAGAGATTCAAGAGCCTAGTAGAGAACCAAAGTGGGCGAAGAATCAAGGTCTTGCGAAGCGATAGAGGAACTGAATATACTTCCAAGGAGTTCAACAAATTCTGCGAGGATGAAGGAATCAATCACCAGCTCACCGTCGGCTACGCTCCAGAACAAAATGGCGTGTCAGAAAGAAAAAACAGGACGGTGATGGAGATTGCCAGGACTATGCTAGCTGAGAAAGGGATGCCGAAGGAGTTCTGGGCTGAAGCTGTATACACCGCAGTCTACCTACTCAACAGGTGTCCGACAACAGCCATCGAAAATAAAACACCAATAGAAGCATGGAGTGGACGGAAGCCGTCAGCACAACATCTAAGAGTTTTCGGGAGTATATGCTATGTTCACATCCCGAAAGAGAAAAGGCACAAGCTTGAGGAGAAGACAGAGAAAGGAATATTCCTCGGCTACAGCTCTCAATCTAAAGGATACAGAATTTACAACCTTAAAACCAAGAAACTAGTTATCAGCCGAGATGTCAAGTTCGACGAAAATACAACATGGAATTGGGAAGAAGAAAAGGTGGAAAAACAAAATATCATGGTACCACGTCTACGAAGTTCTAAAGAACCTCCAGAAGAAGAAACACAACCTTCAAGCCCAAGGACACCATCATCATCATCATCATCTACAAATAATGAGCAATCATCTCCAGATTCACCACCAAGAAAAGTAAGGTCACTCAGGGAGATCTACGAAACATGCAACTTCGTCACTATGGAGCCTGAAAGCTTTGAAGCTACCGTCAAGCAAAAGGAATGGATAAAAGCTATGGAAGAAGAAATCAAGATGATCGAGAAAAATCAAACATGGGAGTTGGCGGATCTACCCAGCAATAACGAGGTCATTGAAGTTAAGTGGGTCTACAAGATAAAACTTAACCCAGATGGTTCAATTCAAAAACATAAAGCACGACTGGTTGCTAAAGGGTACTCGCAGTTACCAGGAGTCGACTACAACGAGACATTTGCTCCAGTCGCTCGCTTAGACACAATACGGGCTCTTATCGCACTAGCTGCTCAAAAGAAATGAAAGATCTATCAATTGGATGTCAAGTCAGCTTTTCTCAATGGCTATCTTGATGAAGAGATATATGTGGAGCAGCCTCAAGGGTTCGTGGTAGAAGGACAAGAAAATAAAGTTCTAAGGCTGAAAAAGGCGCTATACGGATTGAAGCAAGCTCCACGAGCCTGGTATAGTCGAATCGACGAGTACTTCATCAATCGAGGATTCAAGAGAAGTGAAAGTGAGCCCACACTCTACATCAGGACCCAAGGTACGAATGATCGACTCATTGTTTCTCTATATGTCGATGATCTTATCTACACAGGAAACAATGAAGAGATGATCAAGGAGTTCAAGAAGGATATGATGAAGACCTTTGAGATGACTGACCTTGGGCTGATGCACTACTTCCTCGGCATTGAGGTATATCAAGAAGAAAATTGGATATTCATTTCACAGAAGAAATATACAGAGAATCTACTTAAGAAGTTCAAGATGGAAGGATGCAAACCTGTAGCTACACCTTTAGCTACAAATGAAAAATTCAGCAAAGACGATGGGACGCCGAAGGCCGATGCATCTACATATAGAAGTCTCATCGGGAGTCTATTATATCTAACAGCAACGAGACCGGATATCATGTTCGCAACAAGTCTACTATCAAGATTCATGCAAGATCCAAGTCAAGTCCACTATGGAGCAGCAAAGAGAATATTGAGGTACCTGCAAGGCACCAAGGAGTATGGAATATCATATGAGCATACAGATGACTCAAGATTAATTGGCTACACTGATAGTGATTGGGCCGGATCTACTGATGATATGAAGAGTACATCAGGTTACACATTCTCACTTGGCTCAGGAATATTTTCATGGTCATCCAAAAAGCAAGATTGTGTGGCACAATCTTCAGCTGAGGCCGAGTATGTTGCGGCAGCACTAACAACAAGTCAAGCTATCTGGTTAAGGCACATTCTCGGATACATGGGGGAAGACCAAGAAAATCCTACGGAGATTTACTGTGATAATAAGTCTGCAATAGCTATGGCGAAAAATCCCGTCCATCACAGCAGGACTAAGCATATTGCTATCAAGTATCATTTTCTTCGGGAGGCCACAAATGACAAACAAATAGAACTCAAGTATATCGGGACGGAAGACCAATTAGCAGACATCTTCACGAAGGCGTTACCAAGACCACGATTCGAGACTTTGCGGGAAAAGCTTGGAATTATCCAAATGAGTAGCAAGGGGGAGTGATGAAATTGCTACACATTTCCAGAATATTCTAGACATTTATAGAGTTTCTAGAATTATGTAGAAATATGTAATAATCTAGAGAAGTATAAAACATTCTAGAGTATTTTAGAATAGGATAGATTATTCTATAATTCTAGAGTATTCTAGAATAGGATAGATTATTCTAGACTAATTATGCTCTAGAATAATCTTATGCCATCTATAAATATGGCATCAACACAAACTCACTTCTTGTACCAAAAAAAAAACAACCACCTCAACTTTCAATAAGAATTGATTCTAAAAGTCTTAAGTCTCCCACTACTACTACCTTGCTCCATTTCATACCTTGCTCAAGTCTCAATCACTCAAATATAATTCTCCAAAATATTTTTCTATCATATTCCATATCCCAAATACTAATAGAAACATTGCGAATAAAACTTATTTGAGATAATTTGTCATAACCAGCATGCCCTAGCCTCTTGTGCCACATATCCACCGTTGTCATCATAGTTTTTCTCTTACTTCTGGACATCCCCATTTGATATAGATCATCTTTGCACTTACCCGCTCCAATCAATCTCCTCGAATGCAAGTCCTGCATGACAAAGAATTCAGGAAAAAAGGTTACTGCACACTTTAAATCTTTTGTAAGTTTGCTGACAGACAAAAGATTGCAAGTGAATTTTGGAACATGCAAAACCCCTTACACTTTCATTCCGTTTTGCAAAGTGTGACTATCATTTCCTTCGGCTGGTATGAATTCTTCATTCAGGATGGTTACAGGTGCCTCGTTCATAGAGACGGTCTTTCCTTCAAGGATGTCTACTCTGTGGGTTATGTGTTATGTACATCCTGAATCGACAACCCATTCATTTTCATGATGAAGTTTACCTGCCATGTTGGCGGAGCGTGGTGCATCATTCTGCATTTTATTTTCCAGAGCAAAGTGTTTCAGAAATTGCTCATATTGCTCTTTCGTTAAACCTGCACTTAGTTGGTCTCGACCTCTGCATAGGCTGCTTTCGGCTTCCCTTTCTTACGTTTGCTCTTTTCGGGCCACCACTCCAGATAATCGATCCGTTTAAAGCATTCATCACGGTTGTGCCCATCTTTATTGCAAACATCGTAGTGTTCCAAGGACTTCCCATCCTTCTGTACGATTTTGTTCGTACCTGTGTTTCGGTTCATAGCTGCCTGAAAGGCCGCTGCTTCAGTGACAGATCTCTTCCCACCGGTTATGGATCTTTGTTGTTCGTCCTCTGCAACAAGGTGGTAGGTATTCGACAAGGACGGAGTGGGTTTCATGGCAAGGATTTGAGTCCTAATAATCGAGAACTCATTATCCAAGCCCATGAGAAACACATAAAGACGTTTCTTCTCCTGGTGTTCATTGAGTGATTTTCCGAGGCTACAAGTACTACAGTTATACGTGCATTTAGGAGTGGGGAGGAAAGATTGAATCTCATCCCACAACCCCCACAGCTTTATGTAGTAGGCTGAAACCGTCATTCCGTCTTGTCTTGTGTTGGAGATGGATTGCTTCAGTTCGTACGCACAGGGTGCGTTTTTCTTGCCAAACCTTTCTTGAAGGTCTGACCAGATCTTTGCAGCCGAATTGGCGTATTGTACGCTACCTCAAATCTCCTTCTCCATGGCCGTGGTGAGCCATCCCTTGATCATTGCATCACACCGCTTCCAAGCCATGTGATTTGCATCGGTTTCTTGGTGCTCCCGTCAACGAACCCTATCTCGTTCTTAGCAAATAAGAAACTCTCCATCTCTTGAACCCAATCAAGGTAGTTGTTGTCCGTCAAGGCATCGCTGACGTGTATTTGCCTTGGGTAATCGGATGGGTGAAGATAATAGGGAGAGCCGTGATCGGAAGTACTTGCATCGGTTTTGTGGGTTTCTTTGTTTGTGTCATCGTCGGCCATGATGAGCCTCTGATTTGGCGATTAGGGTTCTGTGGTTTAGATCGAGCGTGATTAGCACTGCTCTGATACCATAAAGAAAAGGTATATTACAAACTCTTGTATGTTACAATTACAATGAGGTAAGCTTAAATAGGCAAACAGATTATATAAGAAATGAAACTCTTTAATCTAGCAGCTAATCTAGGAGCTAACTATAGACAGTAAAAAATACGTGATAAGGAAAGAAATCAGGAGAGAAATCAGGAGAGTAAGTTTAGCCATTCTATAGAACTTTTGGCAGCCATGTTTGCTATTGAGATGGCTTTCAAACTTGGGTAGCGGTGTTTATGGTTGGAGTCGGATTCAGCTTACGTCGTTTCTCTCATCTTACTCAAATCGACTAAGGTGTCGTGGTACTATCGAAACCGATGGGTGGCTGCTTTACATCTTATTGGTCTCATGGACTTCCGGGTTTCTAACATCTACAGGGAAGAAAATCAGGTGGCTGACTTACTTACAAAGATGAATGTGGAGTTCCAATTGTGGAATTCGGTTTCTTCTAGCCTTGCTCATCTCATGTTTTTGGATTATTCTGGACAAGCTCATTATAGATTTGTATAAATGTTGATACTCTTTTTCCTTGGTATAGTTTTTTCTTACTGAGTTTTAACTATGCTAAGGTTTTAACGAGGCCAACATTTTTGTGTTTTTTTTCCTATCGTATGCTTTTTCTTTTTTATTAATAAATCCGTCTACTTATTTAAAAAAGTTGGTTACAATTTCAATAATCATTCGACCTATTTTGAATAATAATTTATAATTATACAGATTAGACATAAGATCAACTAAGTTTATAGATTTATGATTGAATGCGTAATATATATATATATATATATATTAATAAGAGGTCAAAATTTCAGTTTATTTGGTTTGTATACTTTAATTTTTACTTTTGTGCAGTGTTTTCATAATCGAACCGGTGGTCAAACCGGCCTGGCCACCGGTTCACGGTTCAACCGGTCGGATCGGTTGAACCGGTGGTTCAACCGGTAAATGATCTTTGTCTATTTTTTTTCAATATTATTTATGTTACATTAAAAAAATTATATACTTATATGATTCATATTAAAATAAATACAATAAAGTTATAAAATGTCCGATCTAATATTGAAGGGATATTTCTTCTTTGTAGTTGTATATGGTATTGAATCAGATCTTTTAATTTAGGAATAAGAAACAATCTTGCCATATTGGAAAATATCGACAAATACAAGAAAATAAATCAAAGAAAAATATCGACAAATATTCTTCCATGCATATCTCAATCTCAATAATTTGGAAAATATCGACAAATACAAGAAAATAAATCAAACAAAAATATCAACAAATATTCTTTCATGCATATCTCAATCTCAATAATATAGGTTAGATGACACATAATGAGAAATAAATTTTGCATTTGTTATTTAATTATAGTCGAATAAGAAATAAATTATGCATTGGTTCATGAAAAAAAAATTTGGAAATTTCATAACCCAAAAAAAAAAAATTGATTTTCCGGTTTTCCGGTTCCCGGTTATAACCGGTTCAACCGGTTTTTGACCGGTTCTTTTCGGTTTAACCGAAAAAACGGTTAATTGGGTGTAACCGGATCGGTTTTCTTGCCTGTTCCCGGTTGAACCGACCGGTTCGGTCCGGTTATGAAAACACTGCTTTTGTGCTCCACACTTTAAATATTGTACAATTTCATCTTATATGCATTGTATTCGTTAATTGATTTTTTTCTTTTCTTTTTTGCTTTTGTCCCAGTACTTTCTTTTCTTCTGCCTTTTATTCCTACCCTATTAGGGGAAGGTTATTAAATAAATAAAGGTAAAAAAAAAAAAGGAAATGTGTAGAGACCAAAAATTTAAAAGTAAAAGAAAAAAAATGAAATGGAAATACAAAGAACAAAAAAAATATATTTTTCCAATGAAAAAAGTCAACCAAATATTCATTATAGTATGTGTTTAAAAACTATAACTACCTTGCAACCTTTAATTGGGCTTCACAGATGGGCTCATAACAATTTCCCTTATTGGGCTGTAGCTTTGCCAATTCAAACTCAGCCCAATTATGTGTATTATTTGTTTTATTCATTTCTCAACTATAAACTTCATTTGCTTCCAAGTGAAGAAGGAAAAAAGTAATAAGTAAACAAAAATTAATTGAAAATTTTAATCACTTTATTTTCCCTGATGGGATCATAATTCATTCCATATACTTATTATTTTTGCAATTACATTTAAAATATATATATATAAATATACAATTTTGCATTTTTTTAAATATGTATACAATTCTGATTTTTTTTTTCAAAACTAAATTTTTTGTCTCACTAAAATCTGATAACACTAAATCACGTGGACAAAACCGTAATTTCGCAAAAAAGTTAAAATTGTATTTACAGTTTGGAATGAAGAAAGCTAGAGAAAATGGATTTGCATGGATGTCATGATTGTTGCTTTTGCATCTCATTTCTGCCGCTCTGAAACTTACATCATTGGTTGATGATACTCATCGATCATACATACTATATATATATATATATATATATATATATATATATATATATATATTCCCTCATGAAGAGTTATCAGTACATACCTTTGAATACTGACCGTGAATTCCTTGGTTACAAAAATAATAATAAATTCTGAGATTATAAAAAATAGAGGAATGTATGTTTTAGTGCAGTGGGACACTAGTCTGAGGAGTAAAGCAAAATCCTTGAAAATTATATATTCTTATCCTTCAAGTGTAGGCATATGAAGAAAAATGCAACACTTTCATCTACTTTCAAGCCAAGAAATTTATCTCCGTCCACAAATCCACTTGCATTTTGCAAACTCAATCTATACTTATATATTAATACCCCATTCTGTTTCATAAGATTTATGCAAATCAAGTTATAATCTTGCAAAATCCGACACCATCCTTAAAATCATGAACAAACTACTCATGTTTCTTTGCTCTCTTGTCTTGCTCGTGGTTCCCCTTATAAGTGCAGGCAAAGATTTTTCAGCTGACACTTTCGAGGTTGTAGCCAAGCTATATGATTTGGACATAGAAAACGAAGAAGAAGGAGATGATGTACTCGATTTCTTGGACTTTCCATCGTGGGAAAGTGGACATAGCAACAAGGTTCTTGTCAATGTTGATGGATTTGGTGCTGTTGGAGATGGTGTAGCTGATGATACTCAGGTGAGAATGAGATCATATGTTGTAGTAAGTCAGTCTTTCATACATGTAAGCAGTTGTTTTCAGACAATGTAAAAAAGAATTCTTACTGTTTTCTTTCAAAATCTGTGTGCATGTTTGTCCATTTCAGGCCTTTGTCAATGCATGGAAACAAGCTTGTTCTACTCCAAAGTCGGTTTTCTTGGTCCCAGAAGGACGTCGTTATTTGGTTAATGCAACCAGATTTAGAGGGCCTTGTGCAGACAAGTTAGTGATTCAGGTAGATCTTACAAATTTCATCAGTTCTATGTTTTGATCCAATCACGTAATTCAAGATTCGCAGGTTTTAGGTAGTAGTATAATAGTGTAGATCAGTTAGAACAAAATTCTGTGTTTTTTCTGTTTTAGGTATTTCATACACTGCCTAAGTGAAGGAAAGTTTGTGTGCAGATAGAAGGGACGATAGTTGCTCCAGATGAGCCGAAGAGTTGGGATCCAAAGAATCCTCGAAATTGGCTAGTTTTTAACAATTTAACGACAGTTTATTTCCAAGGAAAGGGTGTCATAGATGGCTCAGGCAGCAACTGGTGGGCAGCATCTTGCAAGAAGAACAAATCCAATGTAAAAATCTCGATAAAAAAAGACAATGATGTCCTAGTTTCATTAAGAAAATTCACTCTGGTTTACTGATGAATACTGTTTTTTGGCTTTTCCTTTTGCGTCACACTATCTCAGCCTTGCAAAAGTGCACCAACGGTGAGCTTCTTCTCCTTGCTAAATCTTGGTTAACATATCATATAGTTGAAGGTTATATATAGACATAATGTGTGCTTGCAGGCCTTTACCATAGATTCAAGCTCAGCTGTGAGAGTGAAAGGACTGACTATTCAAAACAGCCAACAGATGAACTTTGTCGTCTCCCGTTCTGATTCAGTTCGTTTGATCGATGTAAAGGTTTCAGCTCCTGAGGACAGTCCCAACACTGATGGGATCCATATCACTGAATCAACAAATGTGGTTCTTCAGAACTGCAAAATTGGCACAGGTTTTTCGTATTCTAAATGCTAGTCTCGTGTGCATAATTCTTCATGAGTTTTCATCATTTCCCTTAAACATGGATTGATTATAGGTGATGATTGCATCTCAATTGTGAATGCTAGCTCCAATATCAAAATGAAGAATATCTACTGTGGACCGGGCCATGGAATCAGGTAAGACAAGTCCATTGATCTCAACTACAAGTTGTGTTGCTGATTCCATGTTTATGGTGAACCAGCATAGGCAGTCTTGGGAAAGACAACTCCACGGGGATAGTCGAGAAGATTGTCCTGGACAAGGCATTCCTTCGAGGTACAACCAATGGCCTCAGAATCAAGACTTGGCAGGGAGGATCTGGCTATGTTCGGGGAGTACGCTATCAAGATGTGAGAATGGAGGATGTCTCCAACCCGATTATCATAGACCAATTCTATTGCGATTCACCAACATCGTGTAAAAATCAGGTACATGCACTTACATACGACATGCATATGCATGGTGTAATCAGTGAGCTAATCTTGGAAAGTGTTGGAATATGATAGAGTGCAGCAGTCGAAATAAGCCAAATAATGTATCGTAACATAACGGGGACTTCAAAAAGCCAAAAGGCGATGAAATTCGCGTGCAGTGACACGGTCCCTTGCACCCACATAATTCTCAACAACATTAACTTACAGAGGAGTGATGGCACTGCAGAGACCTATTGCAACTCTGCTGCAGGCTTTGGCTATGGCTATATCAGTCCCTCAGCAGAATGTCTCTCTTCTTCCGACAAGGATCATATCATCCTACACCACCAAGAACCAGAATCTGTCCAAACTAGCACACAACATATCATCCACACAGAGCTTTGACCCATCAGTCTCATTACTGTGATATTGCTTGGAATCTCTTTGGATTTTTGGATTCTATACTCATTTCTGGTTATTGTACCATAAAGTTATTTAAGATATTTCTTACAGTTTCCATGTCAGGAAGCATATTTGATTCAGTTTTCATAGGAATATAGGCCTTATAACATATTTTGTAAGACATTTGATGTAATGTTTCTCTATATAAGAGTGGTAACATACTTCTTATACCATTTTCATTAATGCTGTTATTTTTTTTCTTATATACTTGAGAACTTCATCTAAATCATGAATGATTGAAAAATAAATTTATTTAAACTAAAAGAAAAACAATTAATTTGTGTTCAATGATTGTTACTAGATCAGGTCCCCCACTTAGCCAAGTTTTATATATGGGACCAACAAAAAAATAAAACCAGTCCTTGTCTTCTTCACCACAGATTGAGGCCTAAATGTATCTGCAAACAGATATTTATTATATGGATATTTTTCATGTGACGCAGAGTTTTCCTCTTTCTTGCTGTTAGCATCAGTTAGTGTTATTCAGAAATAGAGGGAAATGGGTTTGGGTTCAGCCCCTGTTTTCTCAGCTCCAACAATTTATAAGCAGCATCGTAATCACGTTAAACCCGCAATCAAAGCTCGTCGTCTTCACTTCCCTGTAAGTTTAATCATGAACATATTTACTATAGCTTGGTTTTCTATGAAGATTAACCTTGCCTTTGATTTCATATCCATCCAGAAACTGCTAACCGTATAACTTCAGTTGTTGTGCAGAAAATCAAAGTAGATTTATGGAGTACGAGAAGGCAGTATTTTGCAGTGTGTAAAAGCAATAAGTTGAGAGTGAGTTGCAATAAAGTGGAAGTAGAAGAGAACATAAGCAAGGACGAAGCCTGTGAGTTAGTGAATGGATTTGAGGTAAGCATTGAAGATAATATCCAGGCTTATCTTTTCAAGGCAGTGAAGAACAACAATGAAATTGGCATATTGCTCTTGTCTGATGTCTTCGGTCTTGAAGACTCGGCCACCAGAGATTTCGCCTATCGTGTTGCTTGCAATGGCTACAAGTAAGCTCACAGCTCAGTCATGAACATAAGAAGTATGTATCATCAGAACTCACTTCATGTTTCATGTATATGCAGCGTTCTAGTTCCCGATTTGTTCAATGGGGATCCGTGGAGCAAAGAGAGGCCTAATGCTAAATTCAAAGAGTGGATGGCCAGGTATGAAGCGGAAGACGTAGAAAAAACAATATTTGCATCAGCAAAATGGATGAAGAATGAATTTGCAGCAGCGGGGATCTCAAACAAGTTTGGGATCATCGGTTTTTGCTATGGAGGTGGTCGAGTTATAGAGATTCTAGCACAAGATGAGGACGCCTATTTTGGAGCAGGAGTCTCATTTTATGGGACAAGGATCAACTCCTCAGTTGCTAGCAAGATAAAGGTACCTCTGCTACTGATCACAGGAGATAATGATGGGCTTTGTCCCATCACTACTTTGGAAGATATTACCAAGAGGAATGAGTTATCAAAGATGGTCGTCTTCCAGGGAAGAGACCATGGTTTTGCTCACAGGCCGCAGAATCCTGAAGAAGATGCTGATGCAGAGGAAGCTTTTCTAATCATGAGAAACTGGCTACATCATGGATTGCTTGAAACATGATGTTTATGTTTACATAACATAATATTGTCTTAATCAAATAAAACAATATATTCATACAAAACATCCCTTCTATACTTGATCAAAACCATCTGCAGGATGATAGGTGTACTCAAATGAACTTTTGCCCATGGGTCTCAAGCCAATGTTGGGAACACCTACTCTTACCAATGTACTTTAATAAAATCAATTATTATCTGCTATGTTTCTTGACTCCCTAAGAAGATAGGTGTACAAAACAAAGTGATGGCGTTTGCAAAATTATGTGATACATCATCATTTGTGATTTGAGTAGTTCAAACAATGAAAAACAAAATGCAATTCCCAATTCATGGAAAACCTGTTCGACCGTGAGCTGCGATAATTTCATTCCTCAGCCTGCATTAAATTGGAACAGAATGTCTTAAATCAACAGATATATATGAGGTCCAGGGGAGGAACTGCTCAGAATGTGTTGACAAGTAGAAAGGAAAGAAATGGTGAACAAGAACCTTAAGAAGCTCTAACCCCTTCAACATAAAAATATATGATATCAGTTTTGTATGAACAAAATGCAGCCAAAGTTCTTAAAATGATCTTCACCTAAACTTACAACATATAACTCATATTATATCACTAAATTCTAGGCGTACCGATCATACTACTGACATGATTAAAAACTTCTTACGTGTGTGTGTTGGGGGGGGGGGGGGTGGGTTAAAAACCGAATATAATAGCACTATTGTGCAATTACCTTTGAAAGAGGGGAGTCAGAAATGTTGGAAGTGAATTTGGGTGAAGATCCATCAAGTATATGACAGCACTCTGAGTATGCAGAACCAATCCCCACTCCAGCACCGAAGGCTACAGATGCCCAGCGGGTAACAGGACTCCCTGTTGCAACAATCAACAGAACCAATCACTCAAATAATTCAACGAGACTTGAGCAACCTTTAAAATACTAGTACAAGATCACGCATTATAACGAACTTCACAGCCAATTCCATTCTATTGCATCAAAGGAAAATTGCAGGTTCTTTGGGTTCATGAAAGAAAAGCCATTATTCATTAATTCTATAATGCTTGGTTAATTTGGGTCGAAAAAGATCAACCAACACCTAGCGGAAAAATTATTTGTTCCCCAAGCAGCATCACTGTCGCATTTTACAGAAAAATACAGTATAATGCCATACACAAGTATATAAGCTAAATAGCAACGATGCAAAATAGTAGCACCCAATAGAAAAATAAAAAATTAAATATTGTATTCAGTCAACTGAGCATCACAAGCAACACAACCCCATTAGCATTAATCATGAAATCCCATCAAACTCTATTAATTCAAAATATCAATTCAGCACCCAAATATCCAAAGCATATCACACTGGAAAACAACAGAATTATTAAAAGCAGCTGAGAAGAGGTACAAAAAATAAAAAAACGAGCTTAACTCACGGAAGAGAATACGGCCGGCGACGGCACCGGCGAACGAAGAGTAAACGAAACGACGAATGCCAAAATCGAGACAGGCATCCCATTTATCATTCACGTCCGCCATTTTTTATTATCAATCAGAAATTTCAACTTTTATTTCCCTGATTTTCTTCAACTTGAGGGTTGTGTTTTGCTTCTGTATTTTATTTTGTAGATTTTGTAAATTTTTGTATATTTTCTGCTTCCTTTCCCGGATTGATTTGTGCGTGCTGTTATGGGCCGAACCAGTCAGCACAGTTTGATGTTTACAAATGGGCCTCGGTCAATTCTTAATTTCATAAAACGACTCAATTCTTAATCCTTTAAGCATAAAATAGAAAATAATTTCATATAAGTTTTAAAAATTATTTATTTTCTTTTATAATTTGATAAATATTAAAGTAGACCAGGCAATTTTATTTTGTTTTTGAATTGATGGTGTTTTTTTTTTTCCTTTTTTTACAGCTGTGTTCATTCACTTTTTTGACTTGTTAAAACCGACAAATTTAATATATAATTATATATAATAATATAAATAAATGAGGTGGCCTGCGGACTAGTCGTTCTTTATTTTTCACGGCTGCATATTTTTATTCGATCCACTTGGGGCACAGAGAGGCCACAAAATTCGGCAGGCCATTATTAATGGGCTTGTTCTGTATCAGCCCACAACAAGTTGGGCCTGAGCTAGGCAGTATGACATAGTCACATAAACGACTCTGAATAATAATAAAGATGATTTTATCCACGACCACTAAATTTCTCAGTCATTATACACCTAAATTTTCTATTATACCCTTAAAACTTCACATCCTATCATATTTAATTTCTACAATTAAATCTCATTTTCCCCCCTTCTATACACAGCCATAGGCTTACAACTATACATTTTTATTGGATATTTCGATGTCCCAAACACAACATGTTCTTCCTTCATGGCAAAATTTTCAAGTCATTTCTTAATTTATTTATTTTGTTAATCTATTTCTAAATTTGGTTTTCGGAATTGAAAATCCAATAAAGCAATCATATGTATTTAAAGGGAGTAGTGTTTTTTAAGCTTGTTGCAGGTGGACAAATTGAAAAAACAATTTGGAACTACACCTCTAACATAGTAAACCATGCCTTCACGGTGGTGCCACCGACAATGTTATCTCAACAACATCTGCTAGCAGTCGTCCCAGGAAGCATTTTTAAATCTGCTAGAATTTGTTTGATGAAGCTCAAGAGTTATTCCATTTACTTGTGTTTGTCCATTGATGCCCTAAATCATGATGGTGAGGGAAAACTTTGATTGAAGGAAGTTGTTGATTTTATTCAGCTAGATTACGAGGAAAAATCGAGAGAAAATAATGTAGATGATTCTTGAACATGTTTTAGGCTACGTTAATAGTTTTGGCTGTGGAGAGGATTAAAAAAAAAAAAAAGAAGGAGAATTGAGGTTGTAATAAAGCAATATAGGTTGTCAAATAATAATCCATTTATATCCATATTAGTACAAAGTAGAAAAACAAGACAGAAATATAGAAACAATGAGGCTCAAAACTAAGGTTAAAATCAATCAAACAAAAAAAAGAATATGTGAATGGAGTAAAAGGAAGGGTTCATTGAGAGGACTTGGTCTTGGACCTAAAGAGAAGCTTCTTCTTCTTAGAAGTTTGGTTGTGGAATGTGAGGAGGACCTTGCCTGGTTCACCGATTTTGAAGGAACCGGTGAGCACTTGTTCGTCGGATGGCCCGATCTTCCTTGGCTTTTGAACAATCCAAGTGTATCCACCCTCCGCACGTGGCACGAACTCTGCTCCGTACGAAACTTCCCATCCCACCACTCGAACCTCCCACACCAATGTCCCCCCCTCCGAGACTGCCATTTCGATTGTGTGATTGCTACTCGGCTTAATAGTTTCCTCCGTTGCAGCATCACAAGTGGTGAATTCCTCTTCCCCTTCCTTGCTAAGCCCACCATACTGAACTGGGACTTGCTCACCCGCTATGTATCTGACAAACCAAAACTACATTGTTAACACATTTGAACTCCATATAAACCCAACCAACAAACAATCATGTTTACTTACTTGACAAGGGTCTCAGCAGTCTTGGTAGGACCAGCAAACACAAACTTGCTCTTGGTTCTTTGTGTCAAAAATGGACTGATCGTCCTATTGTAAGCCACATACCACCATGGTACATTGATGAACACCTTTACACCACCAATCAACATTAATCCCATTAGTACAACTACTAATCTTATGATCAACATATAATCAAAATCAAACCTCAAAACAAAACTGATCATAAGACTACTATATCATCAATAAAACATAAAGATTCCACTTTTCTTGTATACGTATCGTGCAAATACTGAACATCTCAACTAGCAGCACAATATCAACATACTACCAAAAGAATTCAAATGAAATCCAAAACTCCTAGTGATCCCAACATTATATCATCATCAATTGAAGAACATCAACCTCTAGTAGCAGTAATCAACATCACATTGAACCTAGTATAACACATTAAAGATTGGATGTGTACCTGTTTGGCAACAAATTCAGGATAATTATCCTGGAGCAGCTGGAGGGCCTGATTGGTAGCCTGTCTGAGTTCTTTCTTGAACAGGATCAATCCAGGGGAGTTCTTAAGATCAGTGATTTGAACAATGGTGGATACTCCGTCGGGACGAAAATCGAGCTTCCTGATGTTCTTCTCCAAAAACTGAATGTACCACCTTAAAAACTTGGCTCTTTTCTCAGCATCAGAAAAGGTGTTGCTATAGAGCTCCTTATCCTGAAACGCTCCGAAAGCATTGTAAGCAACAGGGTGTCCCTCCTTATCAACTCCATGGATGTACACAACTTTTTCGAGGTTTTCACCAATTCCTTCCTCTTCCAACAATTCATCGATCTTGAATTCTTTCCTCCAGGCCACCACGTTTTTCAGCATGCTGAAAGCTTCTTTCACCTTGAAATCTCTAGCCCTCAGGAATTTGAGGAGAATTACGTCACTCCTCTCATCAGAGAGAAGTGGGACACCCCAGATGGAAACCTTCTCCGGTGACGCTGCCTCCTCCTCAGGGGCGGTAAATTCATGAACTATGGTTTCTTTTATCTCCTCAGCCGCTTCCGCTTTTTCCTCCACCACCGCCGGAACTTCAGCAGCTGTTTCAAAAGTTTCTATTTTTTCTTCAGATTTCGTCTCCTGAGTGATTGCTTCTTCCACATCTTTCTTCTCCTCCTCCTCCTTAGCGGCGGCGAGGGGAGGCGGAGCGGTGAATTCATGGTTGTTGAGTGCCTCCTGAATCAACTGTTTGAATTCGTCCAAGGCCTTCTTTTCTGGGTCAATGAGATCATCGACCTTGTTGCTCTCCTCCTTAAATGAAGCAGATTCAGCAACCTTCTCCTCTTCACATGCTTCATCTTTCTCCTTCTCTGCTTCCGCCGCAGCCTCCTCCTTCTCTACCACGGTGGTTTTTGGCTCCTCAGCCACCGGCACATCAGACACCACAACCTCTTCTGTTGCAGCGGGGATTTCAGCAATTGTTTTCTTGTTTTCCCCTGCCATGATAAAAATCTACTTTTCTTTCTCTTATCAAGCAAAATACTTGGATGCAGAAAATGAAAGCAATCCCTTATTATTATGCAGAGAGAGAGAGAGGGTGTGTGGGAGGGAGACGAGGGAATGTGGGAGCTATTAATATGAGAAATGGAGGAGTGGCGGAGAGAGAGAGAGAGAGAGAGAGAACAGTCTGCTCAAAGTCTTTGAAATTTGCCAGCTCGGTACCACTCTTGTAATGGGGTCCATTTATTTCCACTTTTAATTTTTTAAAAAGATTTTTAAAAAAACTGATGTTTTTGTTCCAATTTAATTAATTATCAGTCCATAATAATTTGCACAATTGCACCGAATCATCTTATTAGTTAGCTACAATTTATTTTATTTTCTATTTAATTTTTAAGTATCAAATTTGATTGTGTATTGTTATTGAAAGTCTGAGATAGTATTTAATAGAAAAATGTTAAAATGTCCACCGTGTATTATTCTTACACATATTAATATACCACCGTGAGTAGAGTAATAGAGATTGTATTTAATAGGTAATTTTTTACTATTTGAAATAATTAGACATTTCATAACTCAAATTAATATTTAGTAGATTATCACACCCAACACTATGAAAAAACTATATTCTTTGAATTTAAAAAAAAAACTATATTCTATTTAAAACGAGTAATTCCCTCAACGGTATTTTCTTGTGCTAAACCAAGAAAATCCTCACAATTATTGTTGGATATTCTCTTGATGTCATAATTAGCGACGGGGCTATCAAAGGTAATGATCTACTCATCGATTTAATAAATCTTCTTAAAAACAGAGTTTGTCAATTTATGAAATTTATATAAGTTAATCATATATATGAATTTTAAAAAATTAATCTCTCAAAATTATGTTATGGAAATAAAATCTCATATATGATATGAATTTGTTTTGGCTATGTCCCTAAATATATTTATTTCTTGTAGATTTATTTGATCTCATACACAATTACAATATTCACCAATTATAACGAAAGTAGAATACTACTTCATCTAAATCTATCGAGAGTTACACACAATAAATATGAGAGTTACGACACCATTAAGATTGAATTTCGTAAAAGAATGCGTTGAGTTATAATTTTTTTCTTTTCTTTTTTGAAATTAGAAACAAAATTATGCTGGCATTTTATTTAAATTGACTATGAAAATATGAAGTGGGATGTGGCTCGAAGTCACGTTGAAAGATATGATTCCCCTTAATCAAGATTTCCAGCAAAAAATTATTATTATCATTCCAGCAAAAAACACAGTGACATGGTTGTCATAGAAATAAATAAATAAAATGAAGAAAGTGAAACATTCGTCTGATAAAACGTGTAATCCAAGAAGCATATTTGTTATATTAGTTTTGTGTGGCAGCAGGCTGTCAAATTATAAATACAAATATTTGTTTTGATATTAAATTTATTTCTTTTTGATTTGGCATACCATATCAGATATATAATAATAATAATTCTGACAAACTAAAGAGGCCTAAAGGTTAAAGTTTGAAATTTCAATTAACAAATGAAATTTACATTTTAATTACCAGTTTTCTTAATTTTCTAATGTTTGTTTTTCTCAAAATCAAATTGATAAAATCGAATCAGAATGAACAACTAATGTCATGCATAGTTTACTGAAAATTTAATTCATACCAAATATAAAAGATTGCGTCATTTATTGACGATTTATTTAAACTCGATTAAATAAAAACAAAAACAATGTAAGACATACTAATATGTTAAACTTCATCAAAAATTAAACAAACTCAAGTACAATATGTTCAACTCAATTTAGTATAATTTTATAGTTTGGTGCTCGATGAAAAATATATCTCAATCGATTTGTCTCAAGTTATTTGTCTGTTTAGCTGTAATCATACTTTTGTTGCAAGTTTTTTAATTATTATTTAACTAACTTTATTTGATTTGATTTTTTTCATTTTTAAGGATCATTTTTCAATTTTAAGGTTTCTTATTTTATAACAAAAATTGGCAAAGGCCATTGGGAGGATTATTTGATATCTAAAATAATTTGAAAGAGAAAGTAGTAACTTAGATACAACGTATGTGTATGCATAGGTAACGGATGTTTGAGTGTCAGTTGTCAAAATAGTTGATGAATGGGATTGGGACCCTTCTCTGCTGTCTTTTTTCTTTTTTGAAAATTTCGAAACCTTTTATTTTTTTTGCAAAATATCCCACTTTGTTGTATGGAAATCAAACGAGGAAATGTAAAAGAAAATCGAGAAAAACAAGAGTTAACGTTTGAGGGCCAACTCTTGTCTGAATCCGTTGGAGGAAATAATTAAAGTTTGGTTTTGCTATAATTCAATCTACCTATATATATAAGATGGGATCATAATAGTATGATTAAAGACAATCTTTTCAAACAAAATTATAATAAATTCCAATTATTATATTGTGTATCTTTATCTTGTATTTTTAAAGTGCATTTCATTTTATCTTCACAACCGAACCAACATTTAAATCCCTATAATATTTAGAACTCTTCCTTGTGATTTGAAATAAGAAATAAGTTTGATATCCTGAAATAAGTCTTATATTAAAATGAAGAATTTATTATAGTAGGAGAAGGTAAGCAACAAAATTAATTTGAAGCAGGTTCAGCTATACAATTATTAAACGACAATGACCTCAACCATCAATTATTATTAGATGCCTCTGCCTTCTTCAATGCTCTAATAAATTTGAAATATTTTGGACAAGAAATTCCATACACCGTGTCTAATTGAATTTAAGCTCCTCACATTCTTACGTGTGAATTATTTAGATTAGTGCTGCTTCATCTTTCTAACAATAATAATAAATATAAATAATAAATAATAGATAAGAAAATTAGCTGTCATATCCCCACCTAATATTTTCCTTTAATTGGTAAATTAATAATCCACATACACAATAAAAATCCTCTTTCTAACAGATAAAGTCGAAAATAATTGTTTTCATCTATTAAATTTTAAATTTAAGATTTAAATGGTACATTTGAATAAAAAAGTTGTATTTTGGAAAATTGAATATACTCGAGCTTCGTTCATATCTGATTTTAACCACTCAACTCATAGAAGAAGCAGCTGGACTCAATTACTGGTGTGTGTGAATTCAAATATTTCAAAGTAGCTAGAAATACATATATAGATTGATGAGGACACAAGTGTCACACGATCATGATCACAAGGTTAAACTGGTATTAGTATTGAAAGATTTAGCAAAGTAGAAGAATGCCAGAAAGCCTATTGCATTAAGAAGAGCAATACAAGTAATCCAAGTGAGCTCGATTGGTATCTTGATCGCGCGAGCCATCATCATCAGGGCAGGCTCAACCAATGCTTTGTTCAGAAACCTAGCTAGCTAGCTTCATCACCACATCCATATGCATATGCATTTGCATTTGGATTTCTCCAAATATATAATAGAGGAGGGAAGAAAGCACAAGGGTTGGATTATATATGGATATGGGGACACCCAAATAACATTAACAGGGTGCATGCATCTGCTACACAAAATCATGTAACATGCAGATAGATCTCCAGAAGCCCGACTGAGATCTTATGGCAAAGATTTTTCCGCAGCCCGGCCCGGACAATGCTTTAATTAATGGCTTTCTCTTTTGAATTGTGATTCTGTGTGTATACGTGGAGAAATTATTGCATGCATGCATGCAATCTTAGAGCCCAACACCTGGTTCTTTAGCGACGTTTTAGGTTCTTTTAATTTCATTTTCTTGTGCATTTAGATCCCCTCGCCCACCCACAATCTTATTTAATTTCTATAAAAATTATATTCTAGTTTTTTTAGGAGCTTTTAGCATATAATATATTGTAACTGAAATTCATTTTTATTAGCGACTTTATTAAAATAACATTGTTTTTTAGTAAAAATTTCATTATTGCTTAAAATCTGTATATTTTCTTAATTTCTCAATTAATATTACAATCTCATATCCCAAAATGATATGTACGAGGTTGTAATTTCTATCTTATATCACCTGAATAGGTATATAAGATTTAAAATAAAATACGATAGAGATCATAATTTGTAAACAAATCTTGATAAGAATGGTGGAAGCTAGACAATACACTTTTTTTTAGAAGAAGGTTAAAAAGTGAGTTTTTGGTTATAGTTTAAAATTATTATTATTTTATAAAAACAGCTTCTAATCAGCCAGACTACATCTTTCCTTCAAATTGGGCCATGAGGTTTTATTTTAGTTTGTCCATTAATGTTGAAGTTGATGAAGTTGAGACATAAAAGATATTTCAGTGAAGAATTCACTTATCTCAACTAATTAACCTTATAACAATACATCATATTTAGTAGCAATTTCAATTCTTTTATAATCAACTTGAGGTGCAATGAGTTGATATGCTAGTAAATGAGTAAAGAGAAGCAACATATGAATCTTGGCTCAAATTCTTTTGAATGGATCGAGCACATCTACTTTGATATTCTTCAACAACTTTCTTCATCGAATCAATATTTCTCAAATCACTATCCGATTGTGTAAGATTGATAACTAACACAAGATTTCAATCGACATTATTTTACTTGGAAATTGATTATATATTGAAACAATAACATTGATAAATATTTCATTGTAACTCACAAATAAATTATATTATTAAAATAAAATGTATTAAATAACTATTTACTAAAATACTATCAAAATTGACGTTCTGTCTCTATATTTATTATAATAAGAAAATCCACAGCTTTGTTTTTAGATTTATGCTGGATTAACCTTCCTTCAAGGCTAGAAGTAATTTAGTTCGATCGATCCTTCATTTGTACATTATTGTCAAAATATCTAATTTATTCATTTGTGTATTAATGTCTAAGATATCAAAATTTGACAGTTAATTTAAATTACCAATTAAAATTATTATAAAAAAACACATTATTTGATAGTAATAAAAGGTGAGATTGTGGAACAGGATTGAACTCATAAATAAAGTTGTAAAAAAATCAAACTTTTTTGATTTAATTCGATGTTCAAATTCAAAAAATCTGAATAAGAATCCAAATAAAAATATGTTTTTAGATTCGAATATTATTTAAATACAAATATATTTACATATCATATTCGATTCGAGTATTCGTGAATATATTTGAATAATTATAAATGTATATAATTTTAATAAACTATTAAAAATATTTATTTAATAAAATAATATATATACTTACATATAATTTTTTTACTTCCCATTTACTCTCCCCATCTCAATTCCCAACCACATATATATTTTAGATTTAATAAATATTTTGGATTTAATAAATATTTTGAATGTTAATTTAAAATCTTTTAGTTTATGAATTGTTACATGCAAATAGTTGATAAATGATTTATTATTTACTATGTATTATATAGGTTGTGTCAAGTATGGATATGCTATATATATTTGCAATTTCATATTATTAATTAAAAATAAATATATTTAAAAAAATGAAATTTCAAGTCCACATTTTTGAATTTAAATATTCGAGTGTATTCAAATACTTCATTTGAATACAGATACGAATTTTATATTTGATTCGAATAATAAACAAATATAAATATGAATACTCATTTAATTAAATAAATATGAATAAAATATGATGATATTCAAATCGATTTGATTTGTTTACAATCCTATTTATGCATTCATAAATGTACCAATTTGACAATTAAAATAATTTAATGTACCAAATTGACTTTTCATGGAAGAATTGCGAGGAGACTAAATATAAGCTTTTAGCCACAGTCACAGCGGTACTAAGGTGAGCCGTGAGCCATAAACCCAGATTTGCAGCTCCTCCTCCTCCTCACTGTTTTCCTCTACAAATTCATCTCAGATTTGCAAATCTCTGATTCTATCAAATGCTCAGAGCAAATCGAATCGTTACTCTGCTAAAAAATCATCAAATTTTGTGAGATCTAAGGAAATCTGTGTTGAAGAATCAGTAGAAGTTTCAATCTGGTGAGTTTTTGTTGATTCAGATCCGACTTACTGTGTAATCAACGAAGCGATGCTCGCCGTCGTACGATCGTTCTGCATTTTTATCATTTTCTTCGCGTTCCTCGTCTATTCGGTCTTCGGCAAGGTGATTAATTAGTAATTTAGCGTATTTACTTCTGAATTTTTCCCGTTCTCGATGGGTGTTTGTAGATCTTTTTTCAGTTTGTATTTTTCGTTTGTTAGTTGTACTGCATTTGATTTTCTTTGACGCGTAATTTGTGTTATTGATGTTTAATTGTTAGTGCAATTGATGATTCAAATGGGAAATGACTGTTTCTATAGTCATGTTAGGATAGGTAGAACAAGAAGTGACTATCTTTTTTTGATTATGGGTAAATCCAAGTTTTGATTTTTTTTTTTTTTTAAATTTTATTTCTCTTGCCGTTGAATGTTGATTGCTCAATGTTGCATGGAAAAGTTTAAAAGCTTTGAAAGTGAAGATTGAAATAATGACCACTTCATATTTTTCTCCTCATTTCCTTCTTTTGAACATTGAGCTTTGTTGAACTTTAGAAGCAAATAATGGACTTGACATATGATTCATATGAATGACAGAATGCTAATTCCTTGGATGGCTCACACATATGTGTGGTTACAGCACTACACAAAGTTGGGCATTGTATCATGATTGTTTGTTCAGTTATGCAGTAACATACATTACTTTCACCAAAAGGAAAAATAAGTTAATTTGCACAAGATTTGTCTCTTGTATGTATTCAAGGTTGCTAGTTATCTTGTTAATCAGCAAGTTAAGATACTTCTAATCTCTGATGTCCAATTCAAAAAATTGATTGCATGATTAAGTTCAGTAGTTGACATACTTTTAATTAATCTGCAGTATCAAGACGATGATCCCGTCATCCTATGGGTGAACAAGGTTGGCCCGTATAACAATCCCCAAGAGACCTATAACTATTACAGCCTCCCCTTTTGCCATCCACCTGGAAATCCTGTTCACAAGTGGGGTGGGCTTGGTGAGGTTCTTGGAGGGAACGAGCTTATTGATAGCCAAATCGAAATAAAGTTTAAGAGTAATATATTTTTCCTGCATTTGATATATCATACTCTTTTATTCCCTACTACTTTGGGCATGATATATGGTTAATATTTATGCAGGAGATGTTGAGAAGACTACAATTTGTGAAATTGAACTGGATGCAGCAAAAGCTAAACAATTCAAGGATGCAATTGATAACTCTTACTGGTTTGAATTTTTTATGGGTAAGTCCATAAATTTTCCATTAGCTCTGCTAGTAAGCTCATCATGATTTCTTTAAGTTCTACTATATTTTCCTCTCTGACTTGTGCTGTTTTGCATGCATTTGTGGATTGCTTGTGATCAGATGATCTGCCATTGTGGGGTATGTTTCCATCTATATATAATTGTTTGTATTCCTTGTTAAACTATGTTGGACTCTGATGGAATTGATGATACTTTCATGAAGGTTTTGTTGGTGAGGTTCTTCCTGATAGAAACCGTGATAACAAACATATACTTTGGACACACAAAAATCTCGTCATAAACTATAATGGGAACCAGGTTGGCTTGAGTCTTTTTATGATGAATTGATTCCTGCAGAGCTGTAGAGAGCTTGTTCATTCTGAAGTAAATGTTTGCACTTGCAGATTATTCATGTCAATCTCACTCAAGAAAACCCCAAGCCACTTGAAGAGGGGCGGGTGTTGGATATGACATACTCTGTCAAATGGATTCCAACTAACACTACGTTTGCACGCCGTTTTGATGTTTATCTGGATTACCCCTTTTTTGAGCACCAGGTACACATTAAGAAATTACAAGGTTTCCTTTGAAGGTGTTCCTGTCAATAGTCCTACACTTGGAGACAACTAAAAATACTTACTTTGTGTTTTCTTCCTTGTATTCTGAACATTAAATATGCTGGTAATGACTGAAAAACTTGAGATTAGCTACTAGGATACTTGTGTGATTATTTGCCTCAGCAGCTCATCAAAACATAACATTTCACAGATTCACTGGTTTTCTGTCTTCAATTCTTTCATGATGGTGATTTTCCTCACTGGTTTGGTGTCCATGATACTGATGCGCACACTGCGCAATGACTATGCAAAATATGCTCGGGAAGATGACGATCTTGAGACTCTGGTAATAAAAGCTTGACCCATTCTTGTCTTTCTATGAAAACTACACCGGCATGTATTTGTTGCATGGTAGATCGTGCATCATTCTTCCATATGTTTTATACCTTTGAGCTTATAGAAATTGAGAGTGTTTTAACTGTTAAAAGAGTTGTCCTTGTGGAAAGAGATGCATTTCGAAGTTTGCTTATATCTTTTCTTTTTTGTTAGGAACGGGATGTAAGTGAAGAATCTGGTTGGAAACTTGTCCATGGTGATGTGTTTCGGCCTCCCCAGAACTTGGCTTTAATATCAGCTGTTGTTGGTACTGGTGCTCAACTAGCAACACTGGTTCTGCTTGTTATCATTTTGGCAATTGTTGGAATGCTGTACATAGGGTATGCCAGATCCACTTTGAGATGTCATTTAAGTCCTTAATATGAACAAGGATAATTGGAATTGATTTCTATGTCTAGTCTATGTTCTTTAATCACCTCATGTAGATTCTTTTGCCTGTTAAGAAATAGTTTTGATTAATATCCACATGTTGCCTGAATTAGATTGTAGTTATTAAGCAATTGGATATTATTCTAGTTTGATGAAAAGCCTGTTAAAGCAAAAACAAAGTTTTACCAATGTCACCCTGCAATCCTACCATTTAAGATGTGATGATTCGGGTGGTCTGGCTTTTTTCCATTTTGGGAAATGTAATCAGAATGGTAAAAGATAGATAGTTTAGAATGAGGAGCAAATTAGAATTTTTATTGCATCAGCAGAATAGTTAATTCTTGCTTTCGATAATTTACTGATGAGGTTTATGTTGTCAAAACACTGCATGGATGGTATGTTCTGCCTGGGCCTCTGGAAAATTTCCATTCACTCCATAATATTGCATCAATGTTTCCCCTTTGACATACTAGTAACCTTACCTTCTGTTCATGGTTACTGTATAGAAATTTAGTTAGTTCTGATCTTTGTAAGTTGTGTTGTTACAACTCAGGGAAATTATCATTGTCTTCTTTCAGTATTTTTTTTAATGTTCATTCATTACATTTGCATGTATATCTGCCATGAGAGGGGTATGGAGGCCTGTTCCTAGTTCTGATGCACTGCTGAAGAATATTACTTTCCCCTCATAGTGTTTGGTAATATTAATTGTTTCAACTATTAACTTGATGTTATGTGACTCAGGAGAGGAGCAATTGTCACTACCTTTATTGTATGCTATGCGTTTACCTCATTCATCGCTGGTTATGTGAGTGGTGGCATGTATTCCCGCAATGGTGGTATGTATAATTCAATTCCATTTTATCAGGAAAAGAATGTCTTTTGCCATCATTTTCTTGTTCTTTGATGCTTGTACATAAACAGATCAATATATCCTTCAGTTGTGTCTCTAGTGGTGCTTACTTCTGTTACATCTTGTTAGGTAAGAAGTGGATAAAGTCAATGATCCTCACAGCATCGCTTTTCCCATTCTTGTGCTTTGGTATTGGCTTTGTGTTGAACACAGTTGCCATATTTTATGGTTCTCTAGCTGCCATTCCCTTTGGAACGATGGTTGTTGTCTTTGTCATATGGGGCTTCATTTCTTTCCCCTTGGCACTTCTTGGAACTGTTGTTGGACGAAACTGGAGTGGTGCGCCAAACAATCCTTGCCGTGTCAAGACCATCCCTCGTCCAATTCCTGAAAAGAAATGGTATCTAACGCCATCTGTTATCTCTCTCATGGGAGGACTGCTTCCTTTTGGAAGCATTTTTATCGAAATGTATTTCGTTTTCACGTCCTTCTGGAATTACAAGGTACATAATATTTTTTCATTATAAGGTGATAACTTTCTTGAATAGGTATTGTGATGAGTTTGGCTGGAAGATGTTGTCTAAAGTTAGTCTATGATTAGGTATACTCCATTTTGTTTTGAAAGTTTCTTCTGGCATGTGCCATGAAGAGGTCACTTTCTAGAGCTTGAGTTTTGAGCACTTTTTTAAAAGTTGCTCAAGACTGAACACAAGAAAGTATTTGTCTTTGGTAGTCAGCATTCGAATTTTGATTTTATGAGCTTTATTTTAAAGTATCATGGTTGTTTTCTCTCTTCTCCTTGTGGAGGTAATTTACATTATCTTTGGTATGGTCATGCTGAAGTGTTGTATCAACAACCATGTTGTTGGTTTTGTTTACTTCCTCCTGCTACTGCATGTTGCAATTTGGTCTTATTTCATGTGACTTACTCTTTCCCATCCAACATTTATTTAGGTCACAATGCTCACATGATTTTTCGCTGATAGGTTTACTATGTCTATGGCTTCATGCTTCTCGTGTTTGTAATTCTGATCATTGTCACCGTTTGCGTGACGATTGTGGGGACTTATTTCTTGCTTAATGCCGAGAACTATCACTGGCAGTGGACTTCATTCTTTTCAGCTGCTTCAACCGCTCTTTATGTATTCTTCTATTCCATATATTACTATCACGTGAAGACAAAGATGTCAGGCTTCTTCCAGACAAGCTTTTATTTTGGATACACTTTGATGTTTTGTCTTGGTTTAGGAATACTATGCGGTAAGTTTGCTCATCATTTACCCCCACCCCCTTTATGGTCAGAAATGATGTTCGGTCTTGTATTCCAATATTTTCAATTCAAGCCATGTGTATGTTTGTGATGCGATCTAAATCATCCGAAGACATGTGGCTTGTGGTACTTCCTTGGGAATAGAAGATAAAATGCTATTCATCCCTTTAATTTGCTGAAATTTCAGGTGCTGTCGGATACCTGGGCTCCAACTTGTTTGTGAGGAGAATTTACAGGAACATCAAATGTGATTAATTCTAGAGTATACAGAGAGTACATTGGTTTTGATTGTTGCATGGTAAGTTAACGCCAATCGGGAGATAAGAGAACGAAGAAGCTCTGCAGCATCTGAGATGACATGGATCTTTTTTGTAGTGGTGAAATGAATTTGATGTTACAGCTTTGGCTATATAGACTTGGACTGTTGATCTGGAAAAACTCCATTTTGCTTACTCCCATTACATGAAACTTTGTAGCTTGTAAAAATCTCGCCTCTTTAGACATTTGTCATTTGTCTCTGTTTATTATGACAACATTTCATTTTCTTCCAAAGTTAGTAAATGAGTGTCTGTCTCATTGTGACTCATCCATGTGCTTTCCTTGAGCAGTAGCAAATTGGATATACTTTAGAAAAATATATCGTGTACTTTTATTATTACTAGATGAAAATTCTGTGTAATTCACGTCCTTGATACAATTAGTTAATCTTGTTTTATCAAGGCCTTGTTTCTCATCCAACATTTGTATTAATTTTTTGTTGGCGATATAAATCTTGATCTATTCAGATGATAAAAGGATTTTTTATCAATCATGTGAGCATTTACAAATAATTATGGAGATCAGACAATTAGTGAACTCAAGTCCAACCTGAAACCTCAAAATTAACGTCAACTAATGCTGAATGTCTTGGTGCTGATTGTCGTGTTGAGTCCCATCATTCTCAATTCACACTGTAAATGAATCTAACACGATTCTAGCATACACTGCAGAGAACTACACGCAACCCAACTGGAGGCGATACTCTTCAATCATCACCGTTATTTGAATGGAAGCTCCACAACATAAATCACCTGATATCTAGATAAGGAAAATTTTTAATAAACAAATCGAATAATTTTTTTTCCAAAAATAACAAAAAAAAAGGAAACTGATTCTGCAGATGCAACCGCAGCGGAGCAGTGGAGGGACTGAGCTCAGCAGGAGCGACGGCGGCTTAGCCAGATACCGCTCAGCTCCGGCGACTTGGTTGGAAGCGCTACTCGAATCGGAAGAGGAACCACAAGCTGAGGTCGTTTTGGATATGCCCAAACCACCGGTGAATGCCGCCCCCTCCGACATCGATCTGGAGTTTCTGGAATCCAGCGGTGGCGGTGGATTGACCAATTTCCTCAGGATGAACAGCTCTCCCGCGGAGTTTTTGTCGCTGCTTAATAATTCCGAGGGGTTATTTTCCAACTTAGGGATTCCAGCGAGTTATGATTACGCTTCACCGCCGTCGGTTAAGCGTGCTCGCGAGGCGGAGGATTTGGATAAGCTTCCGCCAAAGGGTTCTTCTACTCCCGTGGTATGCATTAGATTCATTAATGAGGGTTTAGTCATGTTATGTATTGATTATTTGCCAGGAAGCATTAATGTTGTTGCTTCTTTTTCGGCGTTCAAATCCCGACTTTTGAATTTAAACTAGCATCTAGCTGGATTACTAATTATGCACTTGAGCTCATGAGCATCTGATCAAAACAAAGTACAAATTAGAATCAAACGTGGAAACAAGTAAAAAGGCTAAATCTTGATTCGTTGTTTGCTTAAAAGTACAAATCAGATCTTGATATTTGATATTCTATCGCTTCTTATGAAGGGAATCTATGTGAAAGACACTAAATGATGTTCCGACTATGAAGTTTTAAATACAAAGTCATGAACTTTATAGTTAAATTAATTAGGGAAACAAGAACTTTTAAGTTGTTCAATTTATGGGATGAAGGATATTGAAAATGAAAAGTAGCTTTCTCATTTTGTGAAAGAAACTGAAGTACATAGGGGTAGAACTTGAACAAATAAAAAGGAAAGGGCATGAGCATGAGAGTATGTGGGAACTAAAGCGGAAAGTCTTTGGTGATATGATTCAGTATATATACCATAGTATGTATATGTGCATTACATTCGGTTACTCGTTACTGTGATGACAATAGTTCAAGCATTAATTTTTATTGAACTTCACATATATTTGTGAGTAAAGGTGAAAGACCATGCATTTTGGTTATATAGTAAATAGAGTTAGCAGAGAATTTTCTTGTACTTGTTTTGTTTTGTTTAATTTTCTTCTTTTAAATAGAAAAGAACAGATATAACTTATTCAGTAAATCTTGCATATCTGTTGGTATATATGTATTTTTTTTCACTTTTACACTATTTGTATGGATTAATGGAAAATAAAAACTTAGTTATTTCTTACTGATAACTTATTCGTGTTTGTTATGGCATACACATGTATGCCATTACCAGATAATTATTCATACTTGGCATTTGGTGCTACATGCAGATGACTGTTCATGTATGTGCTCTTTTTGTATGTCTATTCCGGAATGGTGATACTTATATTTGTTTTGTTTCTGAAGAAAGTAGAGGAAGGTAGGGAATTGGGAGGTGAAATTGGCGAACCACTGGATGTTGATATGGAGAAGCTTTTAGAGGGCTCAGTTATGTGTAGGGTGCGAGCAAAACGTGGCTGTGCCACTCATCCTCGCAGCATTGCAGAAAGGGTATTTTTTTTTTTGGTTATTTTCAACTATTCTATGACTATGATTTATGCCTTTTTAGTGACTGTTCTCACCTTCTATATTTGTGGTCAGGAGCGAAGAACACGGATTAGTGACAGGATAAGGAAGCTACAGGAACTTGTCCCCAATATGGATAAGGTAAATTAATTGTATAGTTTGCTATATCTTCTCTGTTCCGATTTCACACTCTAATCGTGCTAAAAAATGAAACGCATATGCTGCTTATAGTGAATCATGATCTTCAAAGCTTTCCTGCTTACATATTTCCACCTTTTGAGTGTGTGCGCATGATCTTAATCATCGACACAAGTATCATTGAGGTTTATCTCCTTTGATGTTAGGTTTCAGCAAGTGATATCAGTTGCCACAGATTAGATTTTTGATGCCATGCTAATACCATACTGTCAGAAACTAAAAACTTTTGATGTTTGCCAATGATGTCATAAGATATTTATGAACCTTATTTGAGTAAAAGTTGATTTTTCTAAAGCCCTTATGTTAGCATAATGTAGAACTGGTGTTTTTGCATGTTATTGCTAGATTTCCATTTGCCGCTAAAAGTCATGATTTTATCTTTTGCTTTTCTTCTTGCAGCAAACAAACACTGCAGACATGTTAGATGAAGCTGTAGCATATGTCAAGTTCCTACAGACGCAGATCCAGGTTATTCTTTTATCAAACCTACAAATCGAAGTTTATTCTGTGGCAACTGTTTAAGCAAGTTTAACTTTGTTCTCCCTTGCAACTGTTTAAGGTTGACTAATCAAATTATTATTAGAAGACAATGAATCAACACATTTTCGAAAATCCAAGTATTCAGAAGAAAGATTTGATGGTTTTTTCAATGAAGAGTAGCAAGTGAATAGATTTCACCATTATATTTTACTTTGGTGTTTTTTTTTTTTGAGTCTAATTAGCACTATTTTTACTTTTGTTGCACATTAGCGGTTCATTTGTTACAGATGCAAAATTGGTTTGAACACTTGGCTTTATTTCGTCACTCTCATAAGCATCATATGCTTTGTATGTAGAATTTCTTCATTTTATTGATTTAACTCTTGATTCCATGTAAATAGAATATCTGCATTTTCCACAGGAACTCACCGAGCAGCAAAGGAAGTGCAAGTGCTTAATCAATCCTTGAAGGTGGTTTTCCTGAATATTGTGATTATAGACACAACCACTGGTATCTTTTTCAAAATCTCACCTCATTTCATCTTTTCTATCTTTGAATTTAAATTACGACACAAATGATATTTATGAAACATGATAAATAGGAATGGAAGTAGATGAATCTGATTTTGATGCCTTGGAATGTGCAGTTTATCTCGTGGAAACGCTATTTGTGGGACTCAAAACACAATGAAGTATCCACAAGTAATGCTTCTATTGTTATTTCACCCCAATATATCATTGGTGAGCTGTAGAATATTGTACAGTAGTCTATGTATTTGCGCTTTAGCCACAAATGGTCGCTAGAAATAATAAGAATAGCAGTTAGAATTTGTACAATATATAGACATAGTATATGATATGAAAGCAACAGAAATATTTGTTCTGATTCAGAGATTTCTTACATTACTTGCATATATATATATATACATACATGTATATAGGTAGTTGAATTCAAGATAGAGCATGAAGACGGTAGGCTAAGTGAAGCAGGTGGGAGGTTAGGAAGATGAGAGTTGCAAGATTGAGCAAAGACGAATGCGAATGGGAGTTGATGAGGGTACTGCTCTTGCTCTTTCCCTCAGTTCCTTGTTCCTTTTCCTTCTTCATTGTTTCCGACATTGGCTATACAAGTACAAGAAGTTGCAATCTCATCTGAGTCAGTAGAATCTCAATTAGTTACACATGCATTGACAAGACCTTGGCAGCGCGAGGCCACAACAAGGCCATCCCCACGCTGCCTGCCATAGCCTTGAAATACATCGGATACATCCTGCTCTGCACCATTGCCAACTGTTGGCTACCCAAAACCCCACCCACCTCATAATTTGAAGCAAATGTCACCCACACACTCTTCCCATACGCCACTGCCAAACCCACCAAATGCACCACACCCATCAACGCTGTAATCATCGTCTTCTCTTTCAACTCACCCACCTTATCTTTGGCTTTGGCACCAATGCCTCCTTCACCTCTTGTTTCCTTCTTCCTACAAAACTCTCAATCTTATCCTTGGCATTACCGACTAACCCTTTTCCATCAACGTGAGACTGAAACCTTGGTGTTTCTATCATCTCTTTCATCAACCCCAATCACAACTCTTTCTTTATCATTAACTCTAACATCATCTTTTGAGCTATGCTTTCCAGGGCTTGGACTAAAAAACCCTGCTGTTAAAACCCGTGAACACACTAAACACAAAACCAACACATTTATCTTTCTCATTCTCTCTCTCTCCCTCCTCCTTAATTTGGAATTTATAGATAAAATGTTCAATTTGAGGAGGTACTGCCTCTGTCATCTTGTATGTATCCACGTGGCATGCGGCATGTTCTTGTCAGATGGGAGTTCAGCTTATAGTTTAAGGTTTGAGATTATCTGATTGCATTTGAGTCCATCCGCTAGAATAATGCATACGCCAAAAGCATATGAAACAAACGTTTGCAGTAAAAATACGAGCCTCCGACTTTAGCTTTTTTAGATTTTCAATTCTTTACTCATCTCTTTATTTATTTTGACCCTATAATCCAAAAAAATTCAATTTTTTTAATTTTATTACCTGTAGGCTGTAACTATAGATTAAAGTATGTTATTATTGTTTACTTGAATCCAAATTACATATTATAAATGAATAAATTTCTACAAAGTATTTACAAAAATTCGTTGATAAATAATGAATAATTGAAAGAACTTTTCCCTATGAATTGAAGTAAAATATCATATAATGTGAGTAATTAGTAAATTAAAACATGTGCAAAAAATTTATTTCTTTTCTATAGATCAAATCACTCGATAGTTTCACAATAGAAAGGATAAGAATTTTTTTAAAAATAATTATTTTCTTCTTCTGGTTAACTTCTTGGGCCCAGACGCCCAATTAGTAATTGGGCTGCAGCCCAAATTTTCAACTTTATTCAATTATGTGGTTTCTATTAGAACAGCGCAACGCTCAAAATCAGATTGATCATTTTCCTTTTCGGTTTCTCTCACAAATCAAAATCTTCTCACAAATCAAAATCTTTCAATCTGGGTTCTACAGACATCTTTTTCCGAGGTAATGGATGTAATATTTTCAGTACTTAAGTTCAAATGTAAAATTTATGGATAATTTTGGTTTTTTCTGCTGTATAACTTATGCAAAATGGATCAGATGGGAGCTGTAAATTCCGAACTAGAAGAACTATTTGAGGGGAAAAAACGTGTTAGGAATCCTCTTGTGCCTCTTGGTAAACTTTTGTTCTGCAAATAATTTCTTTTTAAATAATATTTTCTACTTTTGTTTTTCCTTTCAATTTTGTCTTTTTGAGTCAATTGATGTTATGTTGTGCTTCAGCTGCAGACATGCTATTATGGGGTTCTTATCCTTGTCATTTGTTTATCTGTAACTGTGATCAGCATTTGGAGTTGCAGAATCGTATGCTTGAATAGTTTTGTTGTGTTTATGTATGATTGAGATTCTGTTGATTATGTTTGATAATGATTGATGTCTGAAGAATATGTGGGTGGATCTTGATTTCTCTACAAGAACAAAAGAGTTCTGGGGGGCGGGGGGGAGTGTGGTCTTGTGCTAATCGCCTTAGCATAACTAGAAGTGGCTTCTCTGCATTGAAGTGTTGAAGTGATGTTTGTATGTTCTTGAAGTCGTGTTCTCAAAGTTTGGCGTTGAGCGCAAAACATAAGCTTTGTGGGTCAATAAGTATTGTGTAGAATCCGAGGCGTTGGGATCAAGGATTTAAGGAGGATATCGCCTCAAAAAATTTAGCTGTGGGCACTCTTCTCATCAATCTTGGGAGTCGAATACGCTCATTAATTTTAATGATGTAGAACATATAGTTGGTGAGGGTTGCAATGTTCTAAAAGACATTAAGCGCGAGATTAGTTAGTGGGTTGGCTATGGCCTAGGTGGGGTCTTTGAGAATACTAGACCACCTCAACATTCCTATGAGCTACTAATATCTTATAATATACAAATTTCTTCTTGTTCTATAGTAACTGTGAGTGTTTATTCACTTCAAATTTCTTTAAATTAGTTCAATGCCATAAGTTTAGAAATTTCTTCTTGTTCTATAATAAATTAGCTGTTGCTCTTCACTTCAACAGACTTGATGTTTTTCATATTTCAGGTGCTTTTATGACTGCAGGAGTGCTCACAGCTGGTCTTATTAGTTTCAGACAAGGAAATTCTCAGCTGGGTCAGAAACTAATGAGGGCTCGCGTGGTCGTGCAAGGTGCTACGGTTGCGCTAATGGTTGGGACAGCTTATTACTATGGTGAAAAATTTTGAGAATCCTAACCAGACCGTGCTCTTTCATGCCCCCAACCTCATTTCCATGATGATAATGCCTCTCATCTTCCATTTGGAGAAAGATATTGACTTTCTCATCTTCCCTTTGGAGAAAGAGTGATGACTCGTAACTTGTTCGTGCTGTGTGAAATTAGGAGCCATAGGAAAGTAGTTTCCCAACAGATAAGTCTCATCTGCCGAGAGTCCATTCATGTGCTGTAATTTGGCAAACTATATTTATGATCCATTATAGAAATCATTGATTGGTTGCATATACAACAGTTTGCCATTTTGTTTACGTATTTATCTGGATAACACAATCTCTGTTAGCTTGGTTTATTATCCTGTTAGTACTTATGATTTGCAAACTATATAATGTTTGAAATAATATTAAACACTTGCAGCCCTTGATTCAATTCGAGTGGAAGCAATGTGTTGACAGCATCTACCTATCTATCTATCAAAATTGTGAATACTTGTTGTATGATACAAGACAGTATACGATCCGAACATGAAAAAGTTGAACAACTCTTCGTTTACTTCTTACACGACCATGAATAAGTTCAAAAAAATAAAAAAATCATTGATTTCGGAGGAAGAAAGGAAGCTTTCTTTATCAAAGGTAGCTCACACCACTCAGGTTTGATCAAGTCCAAATATAAGAGTAAGATGAAAGATTTTCTTGATGTGTAGTTTGATCAAGTCCAAATATAAGAGTAAGATGAAAGATTTTCTTGATGTGTAGTATCATCGACGTCCTCTTCCCCTGCCTCTCCCACGAGAGCCACCCCTACCGCTAGGAAAGCCACCGCCTCTCCCACGAAAGCCACCCCTACCACCACCACCAGAAAAGCCACCCCTACCTCGACCTCGACCTCTGGTAGCAGGTAGCCTCAAAGATTGTACACCCCTTCTCTTTTCGGGGCGTGGCTGCTCCTCATCCTCATCATACTCCCTGTATTTTGCTGAGCTTGTGGGATTGAAAGAGATTTCTCGAGTCCCTCCTTGTCCCTGTTTGACCACATTCTTTGAACCTTCCTCTCGTTTCGCTAGACCCACCCTTTCTCCCAATGGAAGAGATTCCTCATCTCCAAAGGATTTATGATTAAAGAATGCTTCTGCATGCCGGTTATCCTTCACTTCATAAAATCTGCATGCATATTACCATATTCAATAGATCGGTGTCTGCCATAAAGCATATATATATATATTTTTTTTAACGAGCTTTGGGGAGTGGAAGAGAGGGGACAATAAAAATTAAAACACTTGCATGACTGAGTTCGAACCCTGGTTTGTCACACAATCTGCAATATAAAGGTGAGAAACCACTTGAGCTACAAGGCTCGTGGTCCATAAAGCAAGCAAATAACATCATAAAGAAAAATAATAAATGATACTAGAGGGAAGGCACATCTCACCTAGGAACTCTCTTAGATTTGCTATTGATATCTTCATGCCCATCCTCTGATGATACATCAGAACCACTAATACTCTGTTCATCATCTTCTTCAAGAGTTTCAAAGTGCTCCTCGAGTAAAGATGGTTTATTCGTTGTTGGTGCCAAAGGGTGCAGAGCCAGGTATTCCAGTGCAAATTCATCAACCTCAAAGTCCTGCAAAGATGGAGCAATACAGGTCAGATTTTTGCAGTACAGTATTACAAAATCTATAAATGTACATATTGTCATTGAAATTCATTCCCCTATGTAAACCTTAATATCATATTTAGTAAAAGTGAGAGCAATGCACAACTCTTTTGACTTTGACGTACCTTATTTTTGAACATATCTGTAAACCTCTCATCCTTGAAAACTTCACTGGTAAGACCTTTCTTTTTCTTTGATGCCTTCTTAGCCCCCGATTCTTTCTGAGTATCAGCACCACCATTCTTGTCATTCTGCTCTTCCTCCCCTTCAAGAATTTTGGCTGCCAAAACCCGATTAACTTTCGGCAGCTTCCTCTTGATCTATGGGAATGCAAAATGAACAGAAATTTATATCTTCAATCCTTGTAAAACTTAAAGTAGGAACAATACAAGCTCCAATCATGATGCATCACAAAGCAGTTAAAATATACAACTGAAGCAGGCACATATCACAGTTATCTCACCAATGCTCCCCCCCCCCCCCCCCCCAACACACACTCCCAAATTTTTAGTTCTAACAAAATCCTACTTCACAAATTCCTATCAAAGTAGTGTCTGATTAGCTCAAGGTAATTTGATCAATTGTGATTGATAAGAACGAAAAATCACAGCCTAGAAATTACAGTAATTCAAATAACATCCTGGTGGTTTGCTTTTTTCCCAATGGTCATGCAATCTTACTGTCAAAATCACATAAGAAGAAATTAAAATATTCCCAGGATACCAAACAACCACCAATTCCTCCCCTCCAGTTACATGGCAACATTTTAACACATAATGCATACAAAAGAAAACGAACCGTAATCCTATTTTGACGCTCTGCTTCAAGTTTTTCCTGCTTTCGCCTCTCTAAATAAGATTCGTAAGCAAAAGGTTCGGCCAAACTTTGTGCCTGCATCAAGAGAGCCAATTATGTATTAGGCCCAAATCAATATTATCACAGCTTATTAAAATGGGGTACAAATTTGAGGAATATCATGTAATAAGATAGACCCTAAAAATTATCGTTTAAATATAAAAATTAAATAATTCTTGCCATAATGACTGCAAGATCAAGAAAGAATACAGGTAAATGCTGGTGGCATCTATTCCTAAGTTTCAGATTTTACCTTTTTATAAAGCCGGTAATCAATAAAGTAACCATGCATATAGGCCCTTAAAAGATTGGTCCCGATCAAATTTGTCAAATTGAGTCTTGCAAGGTCCTCCTTTGTCAAAAATTTGTAATCATCATAGATAGTTGTTTGTCCACCTTCCTCAAGCTCTTCCTGTTCATACACAAAGTTATGCAATGATCAACATCAAATAAGCGTAATCTGTTCTTTGTAATGACCAAGAATATAAGACGATCATACCGTTAAGTTTTCTAAATAAGAACACCACTTTGGAGCAGGTCCAAGGGCTGGTATGAAGTAAGAGGGTATTTGGCTGCTATCCAGAGCCAACAAAATCAATCCACTTTCTTTGAAGACACACATATCATTTATTCTTCCACCAGTTGGTTCAATACTGGTCATACCTTCACCCTGAAATTAACATAACTCAATTAAACATCAATATTCCAAAGAATTTGGTGAATAGAAAATTTAGTAGACCGTCTCCTGTACTTCCAGGAGTAGACTTCACTGTTTGACTATTTTCCATTTGAAAGTATTCCATCAAGCAGCATACACATAAACTAAGTTATATTCACAATATTTATATAAGAAGTTACATAAGTGCTGACAAGTTATTGCATGGTAGAAGAACTATATGATTGTGAAACAAGAATCTTCATAATAATAGATCAACCAGCTGGACATGTCAACACAGAAGAAAGAGAGAAGTATAAGAACATCAAGAGACACCAACATGCTCTAATTATTAACATTAGATAATCATATTCACACCTTTGAATAAGATGATATGACAATTATATTGGGCATATAATGTCAGTACAATAGAAGGTTAAGCAGACACATGAATAAACAATTCAGTAAATATGAATGGAATACTCACTGTCTCAGGGTCCCAAATCCTGACTGTGTGTTTATCAGTAGTGATCAATTTTGATTGTTCAGAGTTTAGCGTCTTATGCCACTTAATGTTTAGTATTGGACTCCCATACCTGCAAAAGAGTGACAAGATGCAAAAGTGGAGATTGTGATTAAGAAAAAAATTTAATTAAAAAAAGAACAAGAAGTTAATACGTCTTTGCATAATTAAACTAAGGTTAGTAAAGACAACTCACATGTGATCCTTTATTCGCAAAGGATTAGACGAACGCAAATCATATATTATAACCTGCATGATTAACAAAACAGAAAAATTATTATCAGTTTTGTCATACAGCAACCAATGCATTAACAAAGGGATATATAGAGGACAGAAAGTTTTAAGTCATTTTTAAGCTGTTTCTGACAGTTTAACTCTGATATTTTTCTATCGACAAAATAGGGATTCAAGCTTTACTTGAAGGCTTTCCTGAAGACACTAACACAATCTCAACAGATTCTAGCCCAGTGCGGACGGATATTTAGCTCCAAAATTTTCCACAAAATTTTCCAGTGAGTAAAAGTGTTTTTGCTTTGGCTAGGGGCAGCTTGGTACCTAGATAGATTTTTGCAACATTTTACTTGGTGTTGTGACCCAATTTCTGAAATACTCAGTGATCTAACCAGATTCGTATCACCCTTACCATAATGCCCTTGAAACAACTAAATTAATGTTCTGTAATCAATTCATGTAACATAAGATGATTAAAAACAATAAGCACCTATATATGTCTACAGTATCCACACACAAGTCCGAAAGCTAAGCTCAAGATGTTCAGCCCTGCTCAAAAAGACCTAAATACTTAGGCTCAGGAATTTGTTAATCTCAATGGTTGTCAACTAGTATACTATGGGTGGCCAAGTGCAAAAAATATGGCTGAATGCACTTTATAAGAATCTGATGCATAACCATTTGTTGACACAAAGCACATGATGAAATAAAAAAACCTACTTATTTATGCAATACCAATGGAAGTAAAGCTCAGAATAACTTCTGAGTTTGAATATTGAAATTAAATTAATCCAAAATTCTCTCATATCTTTCAACAGTCATCTTGATAATCTGAGCCTAAATGCCAATAGCTGCCAGCCAAGGTTGTAAGAACTGAGAACTATGCTAGAAATGCATTTTATGGTTCCAATTAACTTGTTACCAAGCATAGATTACAGAACTGATTAATAGTTCATTTCAATGGGTCCATGCTTGTGGATTAATTTCGAATTCACCATGATTGCAAAAAATAAAAATAAAAAACTCAAGAGGTGCAATATCTGATCAATGAGGTATACTGATCAATTTGCAAGATATGATCAATCACAAAGAAATAAAAAAAGATAAGTTAATATGATTGCAACGAATGGTAAATACACTAAGTCCAATGTACCTTCCCACCACTGCTTCCAACAGCCATATGATAACCTCCATCTCCATCAAATTCAATTGCAGTGACCTCCTGAAATCATCACAGAATAAGAATTTCATCAATAAAGGAAACTTGCACAACATGACTTGCTACTATAAAAAGATTCTTATTCTGGAAAGGCCTATTAATCTTCTGGCAGATTCATCTCACCAGGTAGGAAACATATAGATATCAGATATCATCCAACTCAGTAAGTACATAAAACCCCTCCAGGTTACTTTCAACTCTAACAAAAAAGCATATTCACCAATTCTTAAACGACACTTTAGACTTCCTACTATTCCAAGGGCCAGCAGTTTGGATCAGTTAAAAAATGGACACAAGTTGTTTGTCATAGTAAAAAATGAATAAGCTTGTTACCGCATCAACGTCACCAGAAGATGCAGCACAATCTAGTCGGCCAACCGAAGATCTAGTCCTTGTATCAAAGCATTCCACAGCTCCATCCTCACCACCACTGGCGACTAATCCGTGGACCTTGCTGAATAGGCAAGCATGAGAAAATAAAAAATTTATGTAGGTACAGACAATTCTAAAGTAATAATCTACTGCGGAAGAGAATCTATGTTCCACCAACCTTCGAGACACTACGTTTAAAGCTGGTGATTGAGTGCTAAGAGATGATAGGAAACGTCCCTGTCAAAGATATCAATAGCTTCTGAGAGTTGAACTGTGATTCTCAATTGAGAAGATATAAAGGAATAGGTATTGCAGGTTGCGATCAGCACTTCCAAATAAGGTGGCAAAGTTTATCAGCAAACCTGTTCTAAATTTATCCTATATAGATCCGGAGAAGAAGCAGCACAAATTACATCACATGACCAGCAGTCATAGGCAATATCCCTTCCCATCCTGATTCAAAATGAATGCATTAGATCAAACTGAAACAGGTACCACAACACTATCCACCAACTTTTTCCCGAAAAAATTATCAAGTTTCATGCTGTCAGGTCAATTTCCTCAAGCTTTCAGCTAATGAATAAGGCAAATGCTGTACACATATAATTATTAGATCAGCACTCAAGCCACCAACGAATTTATTAGTAACGATTTTAAAATACAACTAAAGAATAAACCATTATTTGATCTCCTATGCTAGTTTCAGGGTTGTCTAGAAACCCTATAAGCACAGTAATTTAATGGCAATACTGAAAGCATGAAAAAAATGATCAAACATGCTAAAACAACATTTTTATATGCTCCTCAATTAGAATATCTTGTTTTTATAAACAAAATAGCAAAACAGCAATTGTATAGGAAACTGAAAATAAAAGTTATTCAGCTCATGCTAATTTGAGGCAGCTCAATTTCTAGAAAAACAAAAATAGATTATAATGAATAACTGCAGGGAACTATATCTCTATATTATTCTACCAGAAAACAGAGACATAACATCAGAAAATGATAGAACAGGTTCTGATAACAATTATGTAAATTTTTCCAACAGAAATAGAAAAATGCTGATTCCAAGAAATCAAGATATATTGAGTTCATTTTTTCTTTGTTTGTGTGTTAGTGTGTGGGTGTGGGTGGGTGGGAAGGTGTGGGGGTGTGTGTGTGTGAGAGAGAGAGAGAGAGAGAGAGAGATACCTAGGGATTCTCAAACTGTAGTGACTCCCATATTTTGCATGAAGACATACAGACCGATCAGCGCAAAGAAATGCAATCTTTGAATAATCATCATCTAATATCTGTTATTCAAGAAAGTTTGTGTGCAACTCATTTATTAACAAAGTGTGTAAATACAGCAGGCCAACAACAGTTAACATTTATCTTGATCAAATGCATATAGAAACAGTACCACAACTATACATACAATAATTAAGATAGGTGAAGCAAATTGGTCATATGCGTATCTACGCTCAATTCATCTTCTTCAACTCACCCAAAGTATAAAAACAACATTACCTGGAAATTAATAATCTCAGATATCAAATGTCTTTCAAACTTAAGTGACAACTCCCTCAACTCATAAACTTTGACCTGTGGAGGGTAAATGCCTGGCAAAAATAAACAAAAATCTCAACATAACACTTCATTCTCGCAAAATACCGCTTCTTTAACAACGTCCAGATGTATGCCAGATTTAATATTCACCTGAAGCTATAAGATACTCTCCATCAGGTGTCACCTTGATTCTAGAAGTAGCGGTTTCAAATCTCAAATCCTGAATCAAATCCACCCTCTGCAAATAATCTGAAATTTGATCAACAAAAACACATTATTCACAAAATTATCGAATAACATGTAGATAAACGAACTATACAATCTTTCATCAGCCTTCTACCTTGATTATTATCTCAACTAATATAATGAAACTATACAAAAGGCAGGTAAGTTCATACATATTCCTAGACTAGATATATACTAAAAAAAAAAAATAGAACTAATTTAACATTAAATTTGATTTACTCACCTGGATTTTTCCGCAGTGCTCTTTGCTTCTTCGGAGGAAGCCATGTAGCTTGCGAGCGGTTGGTGGTGACGGAGTACATCTTTACTCCGTTAATGGACGACGACTTCAAGTTACCTCCTTCAAACGCCATCTTCTGCAAACTCTTTCAAGCTTCTCGATATGTATTTGCTTCTATATAAACACTAGGGTTTAGGGAGAAGGAGCTCAAAGACTGTCCATAGAGTATGTATGCATATTAGATAAGTACAATATGGAAACAAAAATCAAGTGAAATTACAGGTAGCAAGCATTTCCAAGAAAACTCAGCCAAAAACATAAACTCTAGCAAAAACCAAACCTTTCGAATTTTGTAAAACTGAAAGAGTAAGTGTTGTTACTATTGGCGACAGTGAAGCTAGAAAAACGAGAGAGAGAGAGTTAACTCACCGTATTATATACTCGTTGAGAAGCTCAAGGAAAGAAGATGGGAGTTTGAAGAACAGAACGCCGCGGGTGGCTGAAAAAGATGACGGCGCGGCTTTCTCGACAGTATTGCTGATTTGTAACCTGGGCTTTTTCTCATTTTAATAACAAAATGGTCTCTTCGATAAGCCCATAACAGTATGGGCCAAATATATTCAAAGGCTCTTAAGCCCATACCATTATTCAGCCCATAAAATATGGGCTAGATCCTACATATATAATCCAAGTATTCAGGGCTAGATCAGCCCTATCAAATATCAATAAGTGCCAATGCTGAACCACTAGGAAATTGTTCTCAATTGAAGAATCTTTTCAAAGATCTTTGTAATTAAAAAAAAAAAAAAAAGGGATATTCAGACAAAATTCTTGTAACCTTATTGGTCAGATTTGAAGAAACTTTTTAATTTTCGCCTTTTGTCGGCAATGGCGACTGATCCAAGAATATCTCTCTCTAGAATAGACTTTCATGGCCTAAAAAAGAGAAACTATTGACAATTTCTATATATGATTTTTTTATCGAATGTGAATCGATTCCTCCACCTACTTCAACCTTGAATGTATCATTTCCAACAAATAGCTTGCATTAATATTCTTTTTTTTTTTTTGAAAATATTGTTTGTGTAGAAATTAAAATTATACATTAAGACACATCGAATATTTGTTACTTTTATGAATTCAACTTTCAGTTTAATATATCGAACCTTAGAAACTTAACCCTACCCTGCAATTGATTGGGCTTGCATTAATTCAAGGCTGAAATATTAGGTTATGCATTTAAAAAATTGTACTTGAAGTTTAGGTGAAAATTGTAAAGCAACCAATTAATTAATAAGAAAGAAACAGTTTAACCCGTAACTTGGAAAAGGTGGTACGTGACAATCTATGTCCAAGTTCTTTTTTTTTTTTCCATAAAAATTGAGGACTTAATAGGTGTTTTTTATTTTTATTTATTTATTGTGGATTGTTTATTGCACAATTAATATTTTATTTTATTTTTCGTATAGCTCCTGTGAAATCATTTAATGTGTCAAATTTAGAAGGATGGACCATCCACAATCCACAACGCATACATAAGTAGAATGAGTTTGATTTGTGGATATTGAATAGTGGATTAATGATGTTTTATAAAATTATATCTGTGAGATATAGTTTCATATGAGTTTTTATAAAGGGATAGGGGCCCAAAATACCCTAATTTATATAGGGGTGATTATTTTGTACCCTAATTGATATAGTGTGTATCTTTTCTACCCTAATTGATATAGTTTGGTTGTTTTTTACCCCTTTTTTTGACTTTTACACAAGACATGATTGATCACTTGAATGTACTAATCATTGATGCATGCATGTGACTTGTGAATAGTGTATGTTTTTGTTGTTTATATTGCATTTTTACTTTATATTGCATTTTTACTTGCGGATCCTTCATTTCATCTCAACATACTACAAGTGAACAATTTTTTGCATTTGTAAAAATTAATTGCCGTGAAGAGATATCAGGTAATTTTTTTGCCCTAATTTTTTTCCTCAAATTTTGATAAATATGTTTGAAAACCCTAATTTTGGTTGTAAAGGCAATTTTGAAAAATGTTTAAGGTGTAAACGGCAATTTGACACTAATTGCCGTTGACCCCTAAAATTTTATTAAAATTGCCGTTTATCCATATATAGGTGCAAAATAGGTTGTAAATGGAAATTAAAGGATTAAAGGCAATTTTCGAAAATTTTTAAGGGGTAAACGGCAATTTACAATAATGGCCGTTTACCCCTTTATTTTTTGGAAAATAGCCGTTTAACCCTAATCTTGGGGGTTAAACGGCAATTAATTATGTTTTATGGGTTAAACGGCAATTAATGAATATTTTGAGGGTTAAACGGCAATTAGGGTAAATTGCCGTTTAACCCTAATTTTTTTTTGAAAAAATTGCCGTGTAATACCCTAATTTTTGTGAAAGGCTAAAAACGACAATTTTTTACGAAAATGTAGATTTAAACAATAGAAGTGTCAGTGTTTAGAATAATGAAGCAATAGACAACAGTGAAACAACCACAGTTTCAGTGAAACAACCACACTTTCACTGAATGAACCACACTTTCACTGAATATGTTGTTCTAGAATATAATTAAGCACTTTATATCTTCGACTGCATTTCGTTGTTTGAAATTAATTTTGCACTGCATACTGACGAATTTATTTGGTTATACTCGAATTGTGAAGAAGAAAATGAGTTTGAGAGTTGTTAATATTTGGTTTGGAGGTCATTGGCAAGGCTTAGAGTACGTAAATGGTTATCGAGAGGTGACTTATCTTCAAAGAATCACATTTTCTGATTTACTAGACGGTGTTCATGGAGTTGTACATGCAGACATGAATTGTTGGGGATATGTGATCCACTCGTTAGTGGAGATGAAGGAAAGAGTTAGAAAGATCAAAATAAAGAATGACTCTGATTTGGAAAGAATGTTATGCATATCTGGAGACGAACTTGTTGTTTATGTCTCCCTTCGAAGGATGGATGTTGGAGTATTCGATCCTGTTGTGTCAAGTACAAGTGATAATTACAGCGCTGGTGGTTTTTTGACCGAGCCCCGTAACGTAGGATCCTCTTATTCAGCGCAAAATAATACCGTTGATGAAGTATTTGATCCGGCCCGTCAAAGTGTTTGTTGGGACACAGGTCTCGGGTTAAATGTGCAGAAATCGGACCCTCATACGACCTTCAACTTGGAGAATTCAAATGTTCCCTTTGGGTTGAAAAATGACGAAGCTTTTTATGCAAGATGGGGTATACCTAATTAGAACGATGAGACCTACGGTAGATCAACAGGTGATGAGAATTGGATGGGAGGCCCGTCAAAAGGAAAAACTGCAGCTGAAACGTGGTCACCTTGGCCATCCGAAAGCGGTCGGGTAAACTATGGAGGATTCAACTTTCTAGACTTAAACGTGCCTCCGACATCCTATACTGGAAACGTAGAATGTCCTCCCGAAGAAGATCCATACACGTATGATTACGAACGAGGACAAGAATGGCGTGAGGATCGGCACCACTGGGCAGGTACTTTTAAATAGTTGTCACATATGAATTTATTATACGTATGAAATAATTGAATAATTGTTTAATTATACCTTCTTGTAGGTTCGAATACCGGAGATGATCATGTCGAGACGGTAGAACCGGACGAGATAATCAGTGACTTCGAGATGGATGAAGAAGATGAGGCCATTTTGGATCAGGAGCAGCGAGAGGCATATCAGGATTTTCTAACGTACATATTGAGATCTGAATGGAGCATCCCCGATATTCCACCATTCGAGCCGCCCGCTTCTTCAGATTTGGACAATAACAACCCAGAGCCGAGCGGTATTCAAAAAGGTGCCACTTTTTCCACCAAGGCTGAACTGCAGAACAAAGTCGGGTTTTACCACTTGGAGAATCGAGTTGGATATAGAGTGGAAAAGTCGGACACTAAGAAATGGTATGTTCGATGCAAACAAAAAGATTGTCCATTCAAGCTCCATGCACACCAGAAATATGGTATTTGGAAGATCTCCACAATAAAGTTGCCTCACAGTTGTAGCTATGATCTGGAAACATCTGCTCCAAGGCGACTTCCATCTGTGTTGATCGCAGAGTACTACGCTGATAGGCTACGAAATGATAATTCGGTGCTGAATCCTCGGGGCATCATCGAGGAAATGAACCATCGGCATGGTTTGCAGCTCACTTACAGGTTTGCATTAACAGCAAAACGTCGTGCCATGCAGCTCGCGTATGGTGACCCGAAGAGCTCATTTTCTATGCTTCCATCCTATTTAGAGGTCTTGAAAGAAACCAATCCAGGATGTTACACTGCTTTGGAAACTTACAGTAATGGAAAATTTAAGTATGTGTGTTTTGCTCTGGCCGCCTCCATTAATGGATTTCGTCGATATTCACGACCTGTTGTAGTAGTTGATGGGTGTCATTTAAAAGGTCAGTATAAGGGAATTGGATTTGTGGCAGTGACGAAGGATGGAAACGATCAGATTTTCCCGTTGGCAGTCGGGATTGGAGATATAGAGAATGATGAGTCGTGGACATGGTTTTTGGGTCATGTGCGAAATGCCTTCGGATGCCCAAATGAGCTGCTTATCGTATCCGATCAACATAAAAGCATCGCAAGTGCCATCAGTAGAGTCTATCCAGATGCGTCTCATGGTTTATGTTGTTTCCACCTCCAACAAAATCTCGCGAAGCATGGTTCACATCTTGTGGGGATTTTCAAAAAAGCGGCATACTGTTACGACGAAACCCTGTTCGAGAAGTATGTTTTATAAAAGAATGTACTTATTTATTTTCTACACCTTTTTTGTTATCTAACATATCGAACATCTCAGGTACATGACGTTGCTTGTAGAAGCAAATATCCAAGGAGCACTGGATACATTGAGCAATGCAAAAGCTGAGAGATGGTCTCGGGTGAAATGTCCCGTCCGAAGATTTAACTTCATGACCTCTAATGCCGCTGAGACATGGAATGCTCGTCTCCTTTGGGCTCGGAAGCTACCAGTGTGTTCCTTCTTGGAGTGTGCAAGACGAATTCAAGAAAAGTGGTTTGTCGAGAGAAGGACGGTCGCTGAGGAAAGGGAAAATGAGCTGACAAAAGCCGCACATGATAGATTAGTTGACGCCGTGCGGCGGGGACGAGAAATGCATGTAGATAAGCTGGGTAAATACAAGTTCAAGGTGGTGGAAGGTAGAAAAAATTGGGTTGTCGAGCTCAACCATCAGAGCTGTACATGTTCAGTGTTCCAAAATGACTTGATACCGTGCGCCCACGCATGTGCAGCAATCAGGTAATTATTATGATTGGCAGATTAAATATTTCTGTATTAATTTAACTCTGTTAATTAATTTTTCCTCATCATACAGTTTTTCGAAAGAAGCAGTGACGTCTTACGTTGGCTCGTACTACACCACTGAGTCACTCAGAGGAATGTGGGCTGGTGAGGTTTGCCCTGTACCCGATCCACAAGATTGGGTCATATCTGATGACGTTCGAAGCATTTTTTGTCTTGCACCTGATCGACCAAGACAAGCCGGCCGGCCGAGAAGAAGTCGGATATCTAGTTTTGGAAGTCAACGAGCACCAGGAACATGTGGTCGGTGTGGCGGCACTGGACACAACAGAGCTACGTGCACAAATCCCATGCCGCCCGTTCAGCCAAACGAGATTGATGATCTAGCTGGTGATACAGATGAGATTCCAACAGACGGACGTACGAAGCAAAGAAAAAAGAAACAGTGCTCATTGTGTGGATCAGACAGTCATACGAGAAGAAAGTGCCACTTGTACGGCAGTTCTTTTACTTTGTAGTAGATTATGGAATATTTTGTGAACCTACTTTGTTGTGAGGACGATTGAACATGAGGACGATCAAATATGAAGGCCAATATTGAAACAGTGCTCATAGAATGCCATCTGAATAAAATTCTGACATCTACATGTCATAAAATGAATAAAGACAATACATCATCCGAAAATACATAAAACAGTGAAATGAAAAATCGAAACAGGCTAATCGGCCATATCTTCAGCCGTGATGGTGCTCTCATCAGAGGAGTATCTGAAAACTGTCAACGCCATCTGCTGCCGTGCTCTCGTGAGACCCAACCGAAACAAATGGCTAGGCCACTCAAGTGTCAGTGCACTCTCGACGGCCATGAGGGCAAAGACACCGCATGTGTGGTCCTCGTGCTGCTCGTAACATAATGCATCAGAGCAGGACGAAAGCTCCAACTCGTCATCCAAAGGCTGCATCGGAGTACCCTCATTGGCCATCATGTCGTAGAAGCCTGTGTGCTTCAGCAAGGCAGGTATAACACGTCTAATGGGTATCGTCTGCCGATAACGCCTCTGCTCCTTGTTCTTGTCCCATGTCCAATGCAGGCTGTCGAAGAGTACTAATTTACGAGCACGCAGAAAAATGGAGCAAGCCACCCAGTGCCCATCCAGATTCATGACGGTGACGAGCTGTAAAATAATGCCGATCGAACATTTAGCATTTCAAAATGGTTGCTCCAACAAATCAAAAGTATACGAAAATTATTATTTGACCAGTAATAGGGACTTACATTTTTTGGCTTCTTCCACCAGGGCTTCACATGTCGCCATTTGGGCTTTTGTCCCAACACGTACGGGGCAAGTTGATCCAGGAGCTCCGGTGCAAAAGTCTCGTTGGTCGGACCTTTATACTTCTTGTAATCCGACTCTCCTCGATGACTGACGTTCCACACCTCCTGACAAGCACTCTGCATTACAAAGTTCAAATATTAATCACTAGGCAGGTATTTGGATATATATATATCGAAAATGCAATAAAGGGTGATGTTTATACTTACAAAAAAGTGGACGTCCAACACCTGGTACTTGTGAGCATTTTCCTCGTGGACCCGAATCCCTGCAAACAGTGCATTGCTCTGCATAATCCCCAAGTACGAGTCGAGATGCTGACATAAAACAAACGGTCAAATGTAAAAATATAGTAATAAGCAAGCAAAAAAATACATTCAAGTGATGAAAAATACCTCATGGGTCATGTCCGCCAGCGGATCCAAAAACGAGCTGAAGAAATCATGCCCAACACCATATCCAACTCCGACATTACGCCTGCAAAAACATGTGCCATGTCAATCACTAGACATAATCACCCAGCTAACGTAAATTAGAATATCATACGATTAATGAAGTACGACTTACATCTCATAGGCTTGCTTCTTCTCTGCCGCCAGGAGTCCTGCCTCAATGTATTTCTCCAGGTCAGCTTGCTTCAGACTCGGTCTACGTGGAGATCCATGAACGAATGGACTTCGAACATGTCGAGACGGAGCTCTCTGTCGTACAAGACGAATGCCGGCAGTCGTCTCGGGAATCCCAGCAATGGAGGATCCAGCATAATCACTAGTAGAATCTGGTGACTCTACGTCAAAACCGGTGCTGGGTCCTGCCTGAACCGGGGCCGCCCAAGTGCCCATATCAAATGGCACTGGAGTAGGATCCCAACCTCGATGACTGCCGGGCGGCTGAGCGTACGGAGTCTGTGAATAATGAGAACCACCAGCATGGGGATAGTAGGAGGCATGATATGATGGCCGGTGGCTGAAGAATGCTCTGAGCTCATCACCAACGATCTCCGGTATGCGCAACTCCAGCCTCTGCGTCTCCTCCCTCACTGCGGTCTGCACCAAGTCCTGAACCTGGCCCTGTACATCTGTATACTGCCGATCATAATGGCCTCGCAAGTCTGTGAACTGCTCATCGACGTGGCCTCGCAGGTCGGCATACTGCTCATCTACATGGCCTGACAAATCTGTGATACGACGATCAACGTAAGACCGCAACTGGTCGATCTGAGTACCAAAAAAACCAGTGAGGCGCTGAAACAAGCCATCCTGATCGGAGCTCTGATGTGGGTACGAAGGCTCTGGCGGTACAAAGTCGGAAGGAGGAATGTAGCTGATCGGCGAGGCATCCCGATACGGCTCATATCCATGCTGCTCGGCGTACGGCTCCTCGAAAACTGGGTCAGGCTGGCCGGTGGGGTGCTCCTCAGGCTGCTCATGCCCAGGATGCTCATGCCCATGCTGCTCGGCCTCCTGGTGCTGGAAACTATGACCGAAGTCTCGAACCGGGTGCTCCTCAGGAGGCTCGCTCGGAGGCATCGGTGGTCGTCTGGACCGTATGCTCCTCGATCGCCGAGCAGCTCGACGCTGACTCGTGGATGGACCGGGTGCATCCTGCTCAGGTGCAGGAGCTACAACCGTGGTCGGAGGACGACCACGCCTTCGTGGTGCAGCTTGCACGCCCTCATTCAATGAGCGATCAATATTCTGCCAATACGGCTGACAAATCTCCTCGGCTGTAGGAATGAGGGACTCGACGCCGTCAACCAACATAAAAAGACTGAAACATCAGTTTCGGTGCAAAAATTAACCATATGCAGTTTCGGCAACAAGACTGAAAAAAATAATAGAATTACCTCGCCGGATAAAACATCAGTGACATCCACTACAGACTTCGCCGTGGACCACTTCAAGCACCTCGGAATGTGCAGTCCAGTATCCAATCGCCGGCCAGCCACAGTGGACGATACAGGGATGGCCTCGTACGCCCATATCTTCACAGTGAACAAATTTACGATATGTGTGAGCAAAGCACTGTAATAACATAAATTTAAAACGACCGAAAAGAGTAATTGAATGTTCAAATTAATTATACTTACCAGTAGAGCAACCGAGAATCCATAGAAGTGATACGCGGGGGTTCTATTGATGTTGGCCGGGACCAGAATATCCTTTGGCACTAGGTCCATATACTTAAGCAACGCCTGGAAAGAAAGCTTGCCCCATGGAAATGACTCCCAACGCTCTTCCTGCTCGACCAAAGCCCACACCCACATATCCACCGAGCATTTTCTGCAGTCGACCCCAAGTAAGATGTAGTAAACGAGTAGGATCTTCGAGATCTTCACCGTATCATCCATGCTCCCACGGAACTCCCCTCCCTGAAATCTATATAGGAGTTGTTGCAGCGTCACGTGTGCGGTCTCGGCATGCACTCTGTAGTACACGCCATCTCTTGGCGGACGATGATCCCCAGCCGGGCTGAAATCGGAGTCGCCAAACCTCAAACCGGTGACTAGAGCAAACTCTCTCCTCGAAAACTTACAAAGGTGATACTCCTCTCCAATTGCAAACCATCTCTCATCATCGGGGGTGGTCGGACCACTTATTTCCCTCGACATGAGAACATGAAGAAACGACTTGCATGTCTCAGCCGAGGTCTCCCACCGTAGAAAATGGCCAAAACATGTCCGTCCGAAATCCGCAACACACTCTCCCCCGTGCTCTCCCAAAGCACGTCTGATATCAGCTAGTATACTCAAACGAGTATACCCATTAATGTAGGCTAGCGTGCCCTGACAACGTCGGCGAACCCACTCAAAAGCCATCTACAACAAATGTACACAAATACAACATTACTTATTAATCACAAATGGTGTTATAAAACCAAAAAAAAATGGATCCCCTTTTTTGGCCGTTTAACCCTAAAACAGGGTTTTATAGCCAAAAAACCCTGTTTTAGGGCTAAACGGCCATTTAGCCAAAAAAAATAGGGCTAAACGGCTATTAGGGTTAATAGCCGTTTAGCCCTATTTTTTTTGCTAAATGGCCGTTTAACCCTAAAACAAGGTTTTTTGGCGATAAAACCCTATTTTAGGGTTAAACGGCTATTTAGCCAAAAAAAATAGGGCTAAACGGCTATTAACCCTAATAGCCGTTTAGCCCTATTTTTTTTGGCTAAATAGCCGTTTAACCCTAAAATAGGGTTTTATCGCCAAAAAACCTTGTTTTAGGGTTAAACGGCCATTTAGCAAAAAAAATAGGGCTAAACGGCTATTAACCCTAATAGCCGTTTAGCCCTATTTTTTTTGGCTAAATGGCCGTTTAGCCCTAATTTCTCATTTTCAACCATGTAATTCCACATTTTAGGACTAATTACGATTTTTTCAGTCCTAAACCCTAATTATAAACTACATTGCAATTAACCCTAAACTATAAACAAAACCCTAATTCATCACAACAAATGCACAACAATATAACACAATTGCAGCCCTAATTCATCACCATAATTGCACACAAATATAACACAATTGCAGCCCTAATTCATCAAAAAAATTGCACAGAAAAATTGCTGAAATTGCAGCCCTAATTCATCACAAAACCCTAAACTATAAATTGCAGAACAATTCATAAACTTGCACCACTAATTCAAGCCAAAAATTGCAGAAAAAAATCTCACCATTGCAGCCTAATTGAATGAATAAATTGCACAACTTTGATCGAAAAAATAAGATACAAATAATTGCCGTTTACTAACCCGTACAATGTGTGCTAATCTTCACCAAATTTGGACGATTTTTGCAAGGGGAAACCTCTCCAAGCTTGAAGAAAATGGCCGTTTGTGTTGTTGAGGAAGAAATGGCCGTTTGAAGCTTTGAGGAAGAAGGGCAATTTTTTGAACAAGAGGCTACACGGCTAAAATGGGGTGGTTGAAAATAACTCACAAAATGCCAAAAAAAATTTATCACATGAAGCTAAAGTGTGTCATGCATGACACATTTTATGACATTGTACTTGTAATGTCAATCAATGTGGGTCCAATTGACCAATTGTACAAAAGGGGTAGAAAACATACAAATTATATGCATTAGGGTATTAAAATTTATTAACTATATGAATTGGGGTATTGTGGACACTTTCCCCTTTTTATAAATGTGGATTTTTATTAATTTGATTAGATTTTTTTTTCATTTATTTATTTATTTTTGCCATTAGTTCTGATTTTCAAATAAATGAGATCCAACTATATTTTGTCCCTTTTTTTTTTCTGGCTTGATGTGATATGATGAGGAGGATTTTTTTTCTTTATGATGCGTATTGTCCATTATGCCCTCGTCAAGAATTAACTTAACATTGTTATACCATTTTGATCTATAATAATTATACATTAGATATATTATTTATTATCTATTTACACGTATAGATGTGGATTTATAAATTTATTATCAATTGTCATCCATCGAGTATAATTAACATGAATTATATAATATTTGGGTGGGTGTTTACATATATGTGTATGTATTTTGTGTGGTTTTATCTAGTATGTATGCAATTAATATCGCAATTATAGAAGTATAATTGTGGTCCAATTACTTCCTCTTAATTCAATGTTGATTGATTAATTAATTAATTGAGGTTTCCGTGGCCTTTGTGTCTTTCACCAGTGTCCCTATACGTTACGTACATAATTGTTCATTAGCCATGTTACGTAATCTTGGTTTTAAGTTTAAACTGACAAATAAGTATTTTTTAATTTCAAAACCCATCTACATATAGACAACTTAACTGAGACTGTAATTTGTTCAGAATGGAACAGCCTTAAACATGCATTAATGTTTCAAGATATATATTATTAACAGATCTAGAATTTGGTTCCAAGAGTATGAAAACTACTTCATATCATAATGTGAAATTTAATGACGAGGATTGATCTGTTTGATGAAGCAAGAAGCAGAGCAAGTTTTGAAGAATCAAATGACACTTATTTTATCAGTATATTAAGGAAATAAATAAATAATAAATAACAATAATAAATGGGGGGAGTGGTGGTGGTGGTGGTGGTTGTAGTTCTTCTTGAATAGACATACAAACAGAAAAGAGCATATGATATTAAATGGAGCCAAAAGTTGGCATGTGCTGCTGCATGTGAATGTGATGCTACAAAACAAAAATTTAGAGAGGTGGTGAACCTAGCTAGCTACCACTTGATAACCCTATAAATATATGTACAATTGTACATACACTCTTCATTACTATATCCATCAAATTCTTTCATTGGTTGGTAACAATATATATATATATAATTGTTTTTTTTAATCTACAAATGTTGATTATAATAAACCCAACTTTTTTTTAATTACTACACAAGCTAGTTGTAAGGTTTGATTTATTAATTTAAAGCAAAACCATTCATCAACTACGGTAATTAAGTGTCTGCCTTCATGTACCACGAATTTTGTAGCTCAAGTGGTATTTCATCTTTAGATTATGATAACTAGCTAAGGTTCGAACTCGAGTCACGTAAGTTTTCTAGTTTTTATTATTCCCCTCACTTCCACTTCCTTAAACTCATATAAAAATTGTCTGCCTTCATGTGGTGGAAGTAATCAGTTAAAGTTTTTAAGAAATATCGTTAATACATATATAATTAAAGATGAAAAAAAAGAAAGAAATCTTGTTTTGGTAAGAATATTAGGCTTCAGACTTGGAATGATGAACCTTGTATGCTATGACTTATCTCGTGATAATGTAAAAGCAATTCCAACATCTAATCTTTAAACCTTTTGATCTTATAATGCCATATATATGTCGATTGCAATTTATGATTATGACATTAATTGTTCAGTGCTTGTTGCCGTAGTTGAACAAATAATAATTATGTTTTTGAAGGGTTTTTTCACCACACATGGCCTATCTTTATGGATTTATTGCTCCCACCAACATCAATCATTTGTTGGAAAGAACTATTGGAATATTAACTCATTTTTCTATTCTCTTCTGATTGCATTTTCTTTTACAGCACACATAATTGCTTATAATGTATGCTCTAACTTCAAGAAAATATATCCTCATGATGCTATGCTTGTAATCATATCAAGATCCAATAAATATTAGTAATGTATAAACAAATGTTAATGTTTGAAAGGTCATAAATAAAAACTACTGTAAAAAAAGTCAAGTAACTTGAGCTCAACTTGTGTTAGGTTTAATTGAGATCTTAATATTTAAATTCGAATCCATTGATGATAAATAAATATTAATTGTAACATTTAAAAACTCAATAAATATTTATATGATTAGCTGGAGTAGTATAATTGTTGTGCATGGTCAACATGATTTGATTCATTTATAGCCTCAAATTAAGAGCATCATACATCAATGCAACTGCTCTTTTTAAAAATAATCATTATTCTTAATAATACAGCTTAAATTACATTTAAAATCCTTCAAAGAATTATAATCTCGTGTGGAAATAGTCTTTTTATAATCATATATATTTGTACCTTTATTTCCCTAAATTAAAAAAAAAAAAAAAAAACACCTTTATTAAAGTTTGCATGCAATCAGACGAAGAAATGACTAATGAGAGTGGAAAGTGGGACCCATAGCTGAGGAAAGCCACCAAAGAAGAAATTGTCCTTTCCTAAAAATACTTCACACCTAAGAGATATACATACTAATAATTTCGTCATTTCTAAGTTTTAGATGATATTATGTAATGTTTGCGTTCTATTTAATAATCTCTTTATATTTTCCATATAATATCTTCTTCTTTTTTCTTTAACACACACTACCAATTTAGACTCCAATCCAACGAATATTTCACATTGCCTTTCACTAATTGATGCTACATTTACATTGGTTTCAAACTCTTAATTTGACAATTATATTTTAATATTAAATAATGACAGATTCAGATAAAATTAAATTATTTTAAAGTAAAATGTACATTTAGTTAAATATTTGGAATTTAAAGTTCATTATAGCTTGAAATACATAATATCATGATCAATGTAAATTAATTTTCAAGTTTCAATTGTCATGAAATTTGAAACTTGAAAATATGGAGTAAGTTAAGTAAAAAAATTTGACTATATAAAATAAACAATACAAACTATTCATTGATAAAGAATTTTTCTTTTATTTGACTTTAAAACTACTTTCATGTACTTACAATAACAGTATTCAATTATTTAATAAGTTAAAAACGGTTTTACTATTAAGGATAAGTGATGGTAGTTTAATGTAATAGTGGACCATTGAAATAAATAAAGCTCAACAACCCATAAAATTCAAACAGGTGGCTAATATGTAAAAAGAAATAAGATATTGTCTTGAAAGGCAAACCCCATCAAACTATTGGGGGAGTGAAAAGCAATTTTGGAAAGTTGTAACTCATTTCAACTAATCCCACTAAACTCCTATCCCCACACCACACTACAGAACGCAACCAAGCCCCCACCCCACCCAAATGGATGGGCAATTAATATTAATGTGTGTAATATAAGTGTATAACTTTGTGATTTTACTTGTTTAAACATTGATATGCATATGTTTATACAAATATATATATTTTTATAGTAACAAACTCCAATATATAGTTTCTTTGTAATACCAGAACCCACCCGTAATTTGTATAATTCATCATATCTAATAGATAAAGTTTAGATGAATCTTAAGTGTGGATCTTTTGGAATAAAAAAAAGGTTTAATCTGCTAAATTCTTATCGAATATTTGATAAGAAATTATAACCGATGTATGTAGAAAGCAGAAATGAGTAGACGTATATATAGAGACAAGATGGTAATAGAAATGTGACCTAACCCATTGTAGGTAGGGGTACAAAATTACAAAACACAAGATACATACACTAGAACCCAAGGACATATACGAATGTAGGCCCCCACCCCACAAAATTTCACCGAAACAATCACCTCCTTCTTTTCAACAGACTACATACGCATGTTTCTGTCTTTTTACTCAAAATAACACGATGTAATCCCCACCGCCAACAATTTTCATCTCTCTCTCTCTCTCTCTCTCTCTCCTCGTTGTACCTACCCTGTTTTTCAACCTTAGCTTCTTCTCTATCCATCTAAATTCCTGGGAACAGACAAACAGTGTCCCAATCTCGATGGCGAAGCTGGTAGTTGAAATAGTCGACGCCAGTGATCTCATGCCTAAAGACGGCCATGGAAGCTCAAGCCCCTTTGTCGAAGTAGTGTTTGATGAGCAGCGTCAGAGAACTTCCACTAAGACGAAAGATCTCAACCCTTACTGGAATGAAAAGCTCGTCTTCAACATCAAGAATCCCACCCATCTTCCCAACACAACCATTGAGGTTTATGTCTACAACGACAACAAGCATGGAAACCGTCGTGATTTCCTCGGAAAAGTCCGAATTTCCGGCATGTCGGTTCCCTTCTCCGAGCAAGAAGCCGTGGCTCAGAGATACCCTCTTGATAAAAGAGGCATTTTTTCCCACGTTAAAGGCGATATCGCTTTGAGAATGTTTGCTGTGCATGGTGGGGGTGTTAATGGATTCCAGTCTTTTGAGCCGGTGGAGGAGGTTTTGCAGCACGTGGGAGCTGCTACGGAGAATCCATATGATCATCAGCATCACCACCATCATTCTAAGGTCAAAGAAAGTGCCCCGACGGAGATGAACACTAACAAATTTGGTGATGAGTATTACTACAAGGAAAGCCATGAGAAGAAAGAGAAGAAAAACAAGGAAAAAGAGGTGAGAACCTTTTACTCTGTAGGGACTGGCTCTGGCGGCGGCCCTCCACCGCCTCCGGCTGAGAGGCCGGTTTTCGTGGAGACGCGGAGAGATTTCGCCAAGGCTGGAGGAGCACCGGCAGCCACTGTGATGCAAATGCAGTTTCCGGGGCAGAAGCCCGAGTATGGCGTGGTGGAGACTAGGCCTCCTTTAGCTGCAAGAATGGGATATTGGGGAAGGGACAAAACTGCAAGCACTTATGATTTGGTGGAGAAGATGACCTTCTTGTATGTAAGTGTAGTAAAAGCTAAGGATCTACCTGTGATGGACTTTTCTGGGAGTCTTGATCCATATGTTGAGGTCAAAGTGGGGAATTACAAAGGGGTGACCAAGCATTTGGAGAAGAATCAGCACCCTTACTGGAACTCCGTTTTCGCCTTCTCAAAGGAGAGATTGCAGAGCAATTTGATTGAAGTTACAGTTAAGGATAAGGACATAGGGAAGGATGACTTCGTAGGGAAAGTGGTGTTTGATATTGCAGAGGTGCCTCTACGTGTTCCACCGGATAGTCCTCTGGCTCCTCAGTGGTACAAATTGGCAGATAAGAAAGGGGAGAAATCTCATTCTCATCATCTAGGGGAGATCATGCTTGCTGTCTGGATGGGAACACAGGCCGATGAAGCATTCCCTGAGGCCTGGCACTCTGATGCTCACAGTATAAGTCAGCAAAGCCTTGCAAGTACCAGATCTAAAGTATATTTCTCCCCTAAATTGTATTACCTCCGAGTCCATATGATGGCGGCTCAAGATTTGGTGCCATCCGACAAAGGGAGAATGCCTGAGACGTATGTGAGGCTGCAGCTCGGTCATCAAATCCGAGTCACCAGGCCTTCACCCATGAAGCACATTAATCCGGAGTGGAATGAGGAGCTTATGCTTGTAGCATCTGAGCCTTTTGATGAGTATATAATCATCAGTGTGGAGGACAGAGTAGGACCAGGGAAGGACGAAACAATTGGAAGGATCTTGATACCAGTTAGAGATGTTCCACAGAGAGTAGAAACTGCTAAGCTGCCTGAACCTCGATGGTTTCCTCTCTTGAGGCCCTCTCTGGCAGAGGAGGAAGGGGAGAAGAAAAAAGAGATTAAATTTGCGAGTAGAATTCTTCTTCGCCTCTGCTTAGATGCAGGTTACCATGTCCTTGATGAGTCTACTCATTTCAGCAGTGATCTTCAGCCATCATCAAAGCATCTAAGAAAGCAGAGCATTGGAATTCTTGAAGTAGGCATCTTGAGCGCTCGAAATCTGCTGCCAATGAAGGGAAAAGACGGTAGACTGACAGATGCTTATTGTGTAGCAAAGTATGGGAACAAATGGGTTCGTACTAGAACACTTCTAGACACTCTGCATCCTCGTTGGAACGAGCAGTATACCTGGGAAGTTCATGATCCTTGTACTGTAATAACAATTGGTGTTTTCGACAATTGCCACATCAATGGCAAGGATGAGGCCAGGGATCAGAGGATCGGAAAGGTGAGAATCAGGCTCTCAACCTTGGAGACTGATCGGATCTATACACATTCATATCCATTGCTGGTTCTTACTCCCTCTGGTTTGAAGAAGAATGGGGAGCTCCACCTAGCAATACGTTTCACGTGCACGGCTTGGGTGAACATGGTGGCACAATACAGTAGACCTTTGCTCCCAAAGATGCATTATGTTCAACCTATCTCGGTCAGGCACATTGATTGGTTACGACATCAGGCAATGCAGATAGTTGCTGCAAAACTAATCAGGTCTGAGCCACCTCTTAGAAGGGAGATAGTAGAGTACATGTTGGATGTGGATTACCATATGTTTAGCCTCAGAAGGAGCAAAGCCAACTTCTACCGCATAATGTCACTTCTTTCTGGAATTTCATACATCTGCAAATGGTTTGATGGTATCTGTTTCTGGAAAAATCCCCTTACCACCATCCTCGTCCACATATTGTTTCTGATACTAGTATGCTATCCAGAGTTGATCTTACCAACAATCTTCCTCTACCTCTTTGTCATTGGGTTATGGAACTATCGTCTTAGGCCAAGGATTCCCCCTCACATGGATGCTCGCCTTTCTCATGCTGAAAACACTCATCCGGATGAGCTAGACGAGGAATTCGACACATTTCCAACCTCTCGGCCATCTGACATTGTGAGGATGAGATATGATAGGTTACGAAGTGTTGCTGGAAGAGTTCAAACCGTGGTTGGAGATTTAGCAACACAAGGGGAAAGAGCACTTTCAATATTGAGTTGGAGAGATCCGAGGGCCACAGCCATCTTCATTGTCTTTTCATTGATCTGGGCCGTGTTTCTGTACGTCACTCCATTCCAAGTTGTTGCAGTGCTCATTGGTCTCTACATTCTTCGCCATCCCCGGTTCCGGAGCAAGTTGCCATCAGTACCTGTCAATTTCTTCAAGAGATTACCAGCAAGATCAGACTCCTTTCTATGAGATCAAGAATTCAGATTAAAGCAGAGAATTTATTTGGTAAATAAATTCAATAAAGCCTGCAGCAGCAGCAACAGAGCAAAGTTTGGTACACTCACCTTCTCAGTGCCTCGGTTCTTCAATCTCCGATCTGTGTATTCAGAATAGTTTTTCCCCTTTGTACCTGATTTTGATAATATTCAATGATGCAAGTGTAAGTGTTATATATTCAGAAATGACGAAGAATGCTAATATCAAGTTGATAGAGAATTGTTCCATTCATTAATAGCTCAACACCAAATCGTTCAATTTTACAACAAAAATGGTCAAATTTCTATAATCTCTATCAAATCATCACTCATGAGACAAATTCAACACCGCCGACATGCTGCAGCTTTCCCAATCAATCGCATAACCCTAAGCTATTTACTAGATGAGAAACCTCTAGATCCAAGATACAAAAATACAGAAATTATAGTCAGCAAGCTCGTAAGAATTCCAAAAAGAAGAGCTTTATCAAGAAGAACCCACTCATGCACTCTGTCTGTCTTCTTTTTCTTTGCATTCATTTCCAACACTTCATTCTTATTATTTCCACAGGATACATTTTTCCGCTTCCTGAGTAACCATCCAATTAGGTCTTGGCTTCTGTGGTCACCACGCTTTTGGTCATCCAGTGCCACTGAAACAGTTTTAACTTCATTTTGTCCACAGCTACTTGTCAGTCCACAAGCGCAGGTTTCTGACTCTTTTGAACAACAAGTCTCATTCAAGTTGGAGCATGTTGAGTATTTCTCATCTCGATTCACAGGAGAAGCAACATTTTCAGTCAAAATCTTGATAACTTCCCCAAAAACTGACCATCTTCCAACTGATATTATCTTCACAATAGCTGAAGTCCCCAACATGCTTTCTGGCCCAACCACCAGCACCTGAATGTATCCCTTCGTGTGACCCACCTAAAGCAATAGACACAAATAAGTAGAGAAAGGGGATATTGTCTTATAGGAGCACTATGATCTGCACGTTATACTTTTGCAAGAATTTGTAGCCAATGCATCAGCAAGATGATCTTACCAAGTGAGTTCCATCTGTTGCAACGTCAGTTATCCATATTCTCTCTATTTTGCTTTCCATTCCCTCATATGGAGTAAATGACTCAAATATAGCTGTCAATTCCCGACTTCGTTTCTTCACAACATTACTCGGAACCTTTTTCATCCTTGCAGCAGGAGTTCCTGTTTGAGGTATATCAGAAAAAAAAACACATGATTATACCTGCATTGACTGACTAATTTCATTGAAAGCACAAAATGTACGCACATGAACCACGTCAACTATTCAGACTGAAATAAATGAAGAACATATGTTTGCAATCATAGAGGCCGTCACAAATTTCAATATTCATTAAGGCTGTTATGAGCATGGTGGAGGTGAAACCAATGAAAAAAGATGAAAGTGGTAGCTATGGTGGTGAAGAAAGAGAAAATGGCTTTTTGATTATGAGAGAAGAAAATAAAAGTTATTTCACTGCAAACACCGAACTTGAACAACTAACCAGGCTGAGGATAAAACTGTGAAAAATAAAGTATCACAAAATTATTGTTCCACAAGCACACAAAAAAAAAAAAAATTTGTTATCGCATTCTAGTTCTTTTAATTATTTTCCAACAAATACAATATCATAAGTCCTAGAACTTGAAAAAAAACCATAACTCGATAAGAACCTTCATGCTAAACAATAACAAAACTATTGTTCGTGTTCCACAAGCACAGAAAAAATGATTTTTTATCACGTTCTAGTTCTTTTAAAAAAAATTCCCACAAATTCAATATCATAAGTCAAAGAACTCGAAAACCTTGATGCAAGAAAATAAAGATGTTAAATGACCACAAAAATTAGGACTGAATAAATATCAAAAATGCACAAAACTATAGTTTCACAAACACAAATCTTAAAAAAAATGAAGTTATTTCGTTACCAACACAGAACTCGAACAACTAATCAGGCCGAGGATAAAACTGTGAAAAATAAAGTAACACAAAACTATTGTTATTATCGCATTCTAGTTCTTTTAATTTTATTCCCACAAATATAATATCATAAGTCGCGAAACTCGAAAAAAATTAGAACTGGATAAATATCAAAAATGCACAAAAATATTGTTTTACAAACACAGATCTTAAAAAAATAAAGTTATTTCGCTGCAAACACAGAACTTGAACAACTAATCAGGCTGAGGATAGAACTGTGAAAAATAAAATATAACAAACCTATTGTTATTATCGCATTCTAGGTCTTTTAATTTTTTTCCCACAAATACAATATCATAAGTCACGAAACTTGAAAAAAATTAGCATTCTAGTTCTTTTAATTTTTTTCTTTCAATATCATAAGTCATGAAACTTGAAAAAATTAGAATGGATAACTATCGAAAAGGAACAAAACTACTGTCCACAAACACAACTCGAAAAAATAAAGTTATTTCGCTACAAACACAGAACTTGAACAACTAACCAGGCTGAGGATAAAACTGTGAAAAATAAAGTAACACAAAACTATTGTTCCACAAACACAGAACCAAAGAGTTCGAAAAATAAAGTAATTTCACTGCAATTAGCAAGCACAACTAACCATGCCGAGGATAAAAAAGGTGAAAAATAAAGTATTTTCACTGCAAAAACAAAACATGAAAATAAAGTAATTTCACTGTAATTAGCAGTATAACTTACCAGGCCGAGGATAAAACTGTGATATATGAACTTGAGGAAATTTGTACTCCTTGATCAGGTTGATTGTCTGTTCAAAATCTCCATCAGTCTCCCCTGAGAAGGAGAGAAGTGTAATGTACAGAAATCACTTAGTCTAGATGCATTATCATGAACAGAAGAAACAAAAAAATATATATATTCACCAATAAGACAAGAAAGAAACAAAGAATCTCAATATGTATTTTTCCAACACTGATGAAATATTTCTTCTGGAAGTCTTAACCATTTCTCACTCAACCTCGCTATCACAAAATGCAAATTGCAATACTCATTGGTGTTTAAACACGTATAACCCCCACTGCAGTCTCATCCACTAACATATTTTTCCAAGAGATAAATGAAAATGAATGATAGATACCCAAGTGTCATGTTAAAGAAACATTAAAGTACCAGGAAATCCACAGATGATATCGGTTGCTATCTGCATTCCAGGAACAAGCTGAATCAACGTATCAACCACTGTCCTGAACTCAGCGACAGTGTACTCTCGATTCATCGCCTGAAGATCAATATTAAATAACAAAAAGCAGTCGAATGTACTTGAGGAATGAAAATACTTGGAAGTTTAATGGCACATTCGAGCACTACTTACAGTTAAGATGGTGTCACTTCCAGACTGAACTGGCACATGAAGAAAAGAGTACACACATGGGTGGCGCAAGACTTCAGCTATTTCTTTCAAATGCTCCAAAATGTAAGGAGGGTTAGTCATTCCAATCCGGAGCATTGTGCTTCCATCTGATGGAAGCTCTACAACTAAGGAATTTAACAAATCAGGAAGATTTACTCCAATGTCACGCCCTGCAAAAGAATTAAAGTAACATAATCATGTTAATATCACATTCTCTGACCGTATATTCATAAACAACTGCAAGTCTATTATTTCATTTAATTATAACATTGTCCAAGATGAGCCCAAAAGGTATGAAAATCGTCCACAATTGAGAATGGACACAAAATTTTAGGATGGACCATATTACACAATAACTTAGAGAAATTTTCAGTTTCCCTCATACTTGTAAACAACAACTTCAATTTGCCATCATGACTGTCTGGTTGATGGTGCAATCCAACACCAATAGCATTGACTTTGGGGATGAGCAAAGAATTTCCAGAAATTGAAAAGGCCAACAAAGTTTTTTTCCAGTATATATAAGTTTGTTAGCATGCAGAGTAATCCCACATACCATATGCTCCAGTGTCTTCACTACTCAACCAGATCTCCTTGACCCCATCAGCTACGACACCTCTAACACGTCCTGTCTGCAAAATCAAACTTGGTACAGTAACTTGCTTGTAGAACAATTGACAATTCAAGCAAGATCTGATTCTCTAGCAATAAACTCACAAGGCTGTCAGTCGTGTAGCTTCCTAGATGACCACGAGCATGCTTTGTCTTGCAATAAGTGCAAGCACCTAAACAACCAACATTAATTGGAAGGATCTCAACAAATTTGTTTTTTCTCACCTGATGAACAAAATTAGAAGTTGCTTATAAACTGATTGGCAAATGAACAATGAAATTAAGAACTGTTTATGATCAGAAATAGGTAAACCCATTCAAGCACCCAAAAAGTTTGTCATAGAGTGAATTAATCACATACTATATTAACAAGTATAATACTAAATTCTACCTTTGGAAGGTCAAGTGCTGGTAATGTCTTGCGAGTCAAAAGTCGCACTTCATGACCTTTCAGAGTCTCCTCGACAACCTCTACCACTCGATCAATTTGCTGGACTCCAACTATACTTACTCCTTCAAGCTCTTTCAAATCACGACTTCCTTGAGGCACACATCCAGCAACTACAAGTGGCTTCTTTGCAGTTCTAGATTTAGTTATGAGTGTTTCCATGGCGGATTGACTAGGATTCTTCACTGTACAGCTGCATTTAAAAAACAGGTGTGGGTGCACTAAAAATAAAATTCAAAAACTGAAGTTTATTATACTCCAAAAAAAGCACATAATCAACTGATGAAAAAAAAAAGGATTTCGTAGGACTGCTGCAGGTTACAGGATTAAAACATTACATAAAATTCAATCTCACTTAGCCATCTATCAATAAATTTTTTTGGCTAGCCAAGTCCCATGTTCAACTAGATAGTAATTAAATGTTTAAAATTGTGTTCATCTGAGACGACTTTTTGCTAACTGGCCTGGTATATATGTTCAAAGTTCAACTAGCTCTATAATCTAGCTACGAAACGAACATTACATATAATTTATTTTTTGTTTAAAATAGTCTGACTTAGTATAGACCTGGTTAATTCATTCATTAGAATTTAGAACTAATTAAACTATTGGACTTTTCAAATGAAATTTTCATACACAAATTAAATGAATATGTTTATCAATTAGTATTAGTGCAATTTGGGAATTGAGATCGATGTTTAAACCTATATGTTAAGCCAATCACTTTAGAAACTAATCAAATAAGCCTATAAGACTATATCACTTTGACTTGTAGCTTCTAAGAAAATGTAAAGTAACTTTCACCACTGTTTCTTGAATAAATAAATAAAATCAAATTTTGTTTTTTCCATCAATGAAAAGCCTAAAGCCACAATACACCAAGTCCAATTATTAGAGAGAGAAGCTTCTGAAGACTGTTGCTAACAAAGATAGATGCACGAAACGTAAGATCAGAGAGAGAGAGAAAGAAGATGGGAAGAGCTCCTTGCTGTGATAACGCAAATGTAAGGAAGGAGCCATGGTCGCCTAAAGAAGATGCTAAACTTAAGGGCCATGTAACTAAAGGAGAAGTTACATGATTGCGAGAATGAACACACCCACCCACCACAGCACACACACAAATGCACAAACAGCCTTACAGTCCACCACACAACCATGCTACTAAATTTCTCATATCCTAGAACAAAACATGAAAATATTTCTTGTTTGGAGAAAATATTGAAAAAAATTCTAATGAAGAGAGCTAAGGAAACTTACGTGTTTATTAGCCATAAGTCTGCTTCATCTTGATTTTCACTTAAATTATACCCAAATGCAGAAAGCTGACCAGCCATATATTCACTATCACTCTGAAAAATCAAGTAGTAGAAATGCATCAAGTCCAGCAAAATATATAAATTTAGAAAGGATGGCTAAATTCAAAAGATAAGGATGACCAGCATCGAAGCTGACTACAAAGTATAACACTGCAACTTCAGGGACCTAAGTTGTATTGTGAGACAGAAAACTCAATCAACCATGTCAAATCATTCATCAAATAACAAAATTAATCAGGGATCTCACACAAACACCCAAAAAAATGGGATGCCAACTTAGATATCTTGTCTATTTCAAAACAAAAGCACTAACATTATGAATTCATAATCCAGACATCTACTTAAACAACAGCTATATCACTTGGTTACAATCAAAACATCAACGAACATTAAAGCACTTCAGTTAAAATCTGTTCAATAAACAAAAAAAAAAAAAAATCCCAAATTCAATAAACAACAATGTTTACCTGATTATGTGAACATCCAAAAGTCTTCATGTAGATTGTCTGTACCATGAAAGCAATATAATCAATAATCACACACAACACAAAAAAAAAAAAAAACTGTGTTAACCTGAGTGCCTGGGATCTTAACAGAACCATTGCTCTTCAAAAAATCTTGCAAATTGTTGTTCTTTGGTTTAGACCTCGGCTTGACACCTACTGCAGCAGCCACCGGCAGCCGGAACCCCGGCGGCGCTGCGCCGCCACTCCTTCCTAACAAATCCTCTATGTCTTCCATCAGCTACGCCTTGGTGTTGGAGTTCGAGGAGAGAGATTGAAGAAACGTGGTCGAGATTTTTAATGGGCTTTTATCATTAGGTCCTGGATTGCCAATCATAGCTTAATGGGTTGGATTATTGCTAGCCCAAAAAGATTTGTCAGAAACTAAAATATGTATTTGGGCTTTTCCATTTTTATTTCTTTTTTTGGTTGGAGGACATTACATCTTACAGTTGGAAAATATGTGCATTGTAAGATTTGTCCACAAATGCTAATTTTATTTTTGTAATTCAAATCTGCAAAAAAATAAAATTTAATTAGCTCGCATAGAAATATTCGACTTCTTTTGCCATAACAAGCCCAATAATGCCTTCCTATTCGTAGTTTACTTATATACTTACGAGAAATTTTTGGTTAATTTTACGTAAATATTGACGAAAATATTGATACAGATATTTATCGATTTTTTTTTAATATTTATTGATATTTTTTTGATATTTCATCGATATTTCACTGATATTTCACCAAATTTTCCTATAATTATGTTATGAAGCCATCGATATTGAAATTGATACCAATATTTATAGATATTTTTCAAAATATCACCTATTTTTCTACAATTTGTACCATAAAATCACTAAGATCGAAATCGAAATACTCATTTTTATGAAAAATTAAAAATATCGGAGATATATTGTTGTAAAAATCACTAAGATCGAAATCGAAATACTCATTTCTATGAAAAATTAAAAATATCGGAGATATATTGTTGTAAAAAATGAAAATATCAGGGAAATATCGAAGACATTTCAAGATATTTTCATCATTGTATACTTATTATATATACTTGTAAAATCAATTATTCACTGTTATTATTGTAAGATTGGGAAAAAAAAATTAAGAGTATTTAAATAATTATGAGAATATATTTTTCTGAAGTAATAAACTTTTTATTATGAAATATTTTATATTAGATAAAAAAAAATGCATATGCAAAAGACATTAATCAAATATATATATATATATATATATATATATATATATATATATATATATAGATGCATGCAAACATCATGCATATACAAGAAAAATGTTAATTGTGGTAACGTTTTACCATATTTTGATTACTATCCATTCTTATAAACACTTATGGTAATTATAAAAATATTACTAAATTTATAATATTTTGATAAATAAATTGTGAGACTCTATTTTATGAAATTTGATTCATAATTTTTGAAACACTGAATAATAATAGTGGTCCAAAATCTTGATATTCAAACATAAGAATTATTACCCCATAAATAGGTAGCTAATTCCTTTTTTGGAAAGGTCTAAATAACCTTTCTGAGAAATCCAAAGATTGACCATAGGAATTATAATTATAACTTCATTCAACTTGTTGCCTCACGATTACGTGTAAACAAATAGAATTGAACTAAACCTACTATTATTTTAATTTCTTTCCACATAAACTAAACTTTTTATAAGGAATTATATTGTAACTTGTCTGACTATAACTTATTTGATTATTAATTGAGTCAAACTTAATTATTTGACTATTAAATGAGCCATTTTATAACCAGATATGATCCATTTCCAAATATTTGATGCTGAAAGTATGATTCATTTACCAAGTTTTGTGTCTTTTATTTTTTTATCAGTTTTGTAAAAATTGTCAATTTAATTAATTGAGTGTAGATATGGAGACAAATAAATTTGCATCTAAATTGATTATTGATTCCTTTTATATATATTATGAATAATTAGGACATTAAAATTAGATCAATTTTCAATGAATTTTGACAGCATTCAATTGCTAAATTCAAGACTAAAATTGACTATTTAAAAGAGTTGACCAAATTAACTTAACTCCAAAAGTTTAAGATTTTTGACAATAATAATAATACCATATTTACTCAGATTATTATACTAATCAATTTTTTTTCCCTGGACTGCTCAAAACGTTCAGTGAAATCAAACCATCTAATGGCAAGCAAGTTGGTGCACATATGGTAATCTGGCCCTCCATTTATTAAGGTAGATGAACAGGCCACTAGGCAAACATGAGTTTAATTTAAATACTATAGATCATCTTAATAATCAATTCATTATATATGAAAATAATTTTTAAATAAACAACGTAATAGTAAAATATGTAATGAACAATATAGAGAATTGGAAAACTTTTATGGAAAATTGAATATTGTATCCAAAAAGAAAAACCGACGTTAATGTTGTACCCAACAATTAATTGAAGGAAATGACCTGAATACCTAAATTACTACTAAACCATCATTTAATGTATTTCCGAAAGATGGTAAACATTGTCATCTAATTATTTTGCTTAAATTGAATAGGTATAATCGCCCAACTATAGGTGACATTTTGACAGAATTAGATGAAATAAATAAAAAGGCAATGTGGAGTGTAATTGTGGATAGAGGTAGAGTATGTCGATTTAAGTTGATAGAATGAATTGAAAATAGGTAAGAGGGAGAGAGAAAAATGCCAACTCATGTGTTTAAAGTGTACCTACCTACCAAATCCAACCCCACCTTTAACTACTTGTCTTTTTCACCAACTTGGTCAATGTTTGTTAAAAAAGCCTCAAAAGACACTCTTTTATCTCTTCTATTCTTCACATTCAAGTATCATTATCTCTTGCATCTCTCTCTCTCTCTCTCTCTCTCCCACCACATTCATATATCAACAAGGGTGCAAGGAAAAACAGAAATAATTGAGTGATGGTGCGTACACCTTGCTGTGAGAAAGCTCACACCAACAAAGGTGCTTGGACTAAGGAAGAAGATCAACTTCTCCTCGATTATATTCGTGTCCATGGTGAAGGAAACTGGCGTTCTCTCCCTAAAGCTGCTGGTACAACCCAACCCTCCTTCTTCATCTCTTTCACTCATATAAATATATATATATATATAATAATTCTAGTGAGTTCTATTTGTTCCTTTAGGATTGCTTCGCTGTGGGAAAAGTTGCAGATTGAGGTGGATCAACTATCTGAGGCCTGATGTGAAGAGGGGTAATTTTTCTGCTGAGGAAGATGAGATCATCATCAAGCTTCATAGCCTTCTCGGAAACAGGTTCGTGTTTCATCTTATATTCTATTAATACGATATGCCAAACACAAAATCAAAAACTTTCCATTTGCAGATGGTCTTTAATAGCAGGAAGATTGCCTGGAAGAACAGACAATGAAATCAAGAATTACTGGAACACACACATCAGACGCAAGCTTATTAGCAGTGGCATCGACCCCCAAACTCACCGTCCACTCAACTCCGCCGCCAAAGCCGGCCGGAACTTCATAAACTCAATTCCACCACCACCACCACCCTCAGAAGAAAAAGTCATGATCTCGATGATTGAGCCCACCAAAATTCTCTCATTTCCTGCAACAGATAACTCATCATCAATACATGATACCAACTGCAACAGCAGCACAACGGAGGAGTCTCAGCCTCCTCCTCCGCCGCCTCAGGAGGAAGAAAACGGGGTCGATGCGTTGGATTTGGAGCTTTCAATAGGACTGCCGTTTCAGTCCAAGTATACAAAAGCTGCTTCTTTTAAGTTGCGCCGGCCTACTGCGGGGATAGTACAGTTCAAGGCGGAGGCGGAGGTGGCGCCGCCGCCGCCGCCATCCATGTGCGTCTGTCGGGCGTTGGGTTTTCAGAAGGATCGCTTTTGTAGTATTTGCCAATGTCGCAATCGCTCATACAGATACTGTTGATTACAATACATGTAGATGTAGAGTTTCTCTTGTAAATTTAGATATCAATATTTAATGTTTATTTTACAATCTTAAAAAAAAAGTATTCCTTATCATATAATTTATTTGTTTTATATCATTAACAAATTATATTGGAAATTTGGAATCACATTTTGCACCATTAACTAATTTCTAAAATTTGAAAGTGGTTGATAATGACAAAACGTTGAGTTCAAATTTGTGTACATTAATCATATGATAATTCTAATTTGATTCACGCAATATCTTTTTAAAAATATACTATAAACATAATACTAGATTACTACTACGAAATAAAAATAGTATAGAAGCGGATTTATCCCGAGTTTGATTAGACTTGAGATCCCAATTGATGGTGATGAGACTACGATTACGTTTTTTATTTGCAAGCTAGTATTTAATCATTTTTTTTTGCTTCCAAATTATGGTTTTTGAATTTTCAGAATCAAAACTAAGGGTTATTCTCTTCTTCATCCATTTTAGAGTAGTCCGCCATTAACGAATACTGATTTTGTTCTCTATTTCATTTGTTTTTGAGTATTCTATATTGATAAATAGAAGTATGTTCTTTTTTTTTTCTTTTTCTTTTCTTGGTATTATGCGTCACGCGATAGTTCTTTGTTCACTTTTTCATCTTTTTTCGAGTATTCTGTCATCAACAAATTGTCGTTATTTGTATCTTTATTATTTTTCAACAACTCGTCGCATCACACTACCAAGAGAAAATTGGATTCTTCTATCATACATAATTTTTTAAATTTTGACGTTGTTTTTTATAATAAATATATAAGATAAGACCAATTTAATATTATTAGTCTATTACAATATTTTAAAAACATTTCATCATAAATAGATTTAAAATTAACTTTTTAATTTTTTTTTAATTTTTAAACATCACCACCTCATACATGTCACAGTTATAAATAGTTTATATTAAAAAAAATTAATTAAGTCAAGCTATAACCCTTTTTATATTAAGATATTCTAATTTTGAAACTTTACTATACAACCGCCAACTTTTGTGAATACGTATTTTCGAAAATAAACATTTTCGGGGATATTACATAATGATGGTCTATTAATATCATTCACAAAAATTGACGCTTGTATAGTAAAATATTTAAATTTGGATATCTTAGTCCAAAAAATGTCATAATTTGGCATGTTTTTTGTAATGTACTCATTAAACTAGCTAATACTCAAAATTTTATGTCAATGCAAAATTAAAAACATTTGGTCTTTTAGATAAATATATATATATTAAAAGGATAATCTATTTCCCTTCTTACAGATGCACAAAGAACAATTATTTTTTCTTCCTAAATCGTATGATTCGGTTAATCACATGGCTCATGTTCCTAATTTATTCATTTAAAATATAAGAATGATGCTATTTATTCTATTGATTTTAAATATTTTATTAAAATATATGTACATAAAGATCACAATATTTGTATATAAAGTTCACCGAATTTGTACATAAAAGTCACATAAAAAGATAAAATTAATAAGTAAAACTCGCAGATCCAAATCGAATCAATCCGAATTACATGAATCTTAGATTCATACACCCGTATATAGAAAAATTTGTGATATAAGTAAATATATATATATATATATATATATATATATATATAAGAAAAAGTTTATTTGATACATATATGTATTTTAACGACCAACAAGTTAGTCATTAATGAAAGAAAAGTCAATGAGAGGGGTATTAAATCAAATAATTGGAGACAGAGACTAATGAATAATCCTGAATTAGGTGAAGGAAAGAGTAGTTATTAATTCCGTGAGCATTATAATTACGTATATGTTATTTTCATGACTTATTATTTTCACATGGCAATGAATTGTCACATTAAATTATTTGAAACTGTTAATTCTGTTACGTGTCAATCTAATCGAGCCATTTTATACTACCTAATACTGCACCAACTTTTCTCAACAAAAATACTAATTAAAATCATTTGATGATTAAAAATTAATTATTTTTAAAATATATGATGCGACTTTTATTTTTACACAAAAATATATATATGAGATAATTCATCGTTAGAGCTATGTACTCGAAATAAAGTTTATTACTAACATTCATTTTCACAAATCAATATTTATATTGTGGGTTGTGGTTTATTGATTGTCAAGTCACAAAATTAGATTTATAAGATTGATTTAAAAGTGTAGCTCTACTGTTAATCAATTTTATTGAGATGTATAGTTAAAAAAGTAAATTATATTTAACCTTAATAAAACCAGAAAAATACTTTTATTTTTATTTTTAAGACATTATATTTTGAATTTGTATCCAAAAAAGCAGAATAAATTTTTTACACTAATACAAAAGTTTGATCAATCTTCCGAATCGTAAACACCCCCAATCGACAATAATTTGATTTAATTTTTTAAAGCTTAATAACTTAAAAGTTTATTTATAATGTTATGGCAGAATGTATATAAAAACTTATATGAAACAATTTTATAAATATATATCAGATGGAATCCTGCAACTACAAATTAGAAATCCATAAACAATCAAGAGCTATAAATTGTAGGTTGATTTGTCCGATAAAAATAGATTTATGAAATAGTATAAAAAAAAAAGTTATACCTCATAATTAATGTAAGCTCAAATTCCTGAATGCTGGACTTGAGTTAAAAATATATGCGACTATATGGAAAAATATTTTCTAGAATTAATATTTCATCACATGTAAATTTGATTTTGTTTGAATAACTGATAAACCAATATCTCAGGCAACATAATACTAAGATGAATAGTTTAACCATGTGACCAAACTATTCAAGTTTTTTTAATGATGTTGACTTTTTTTGTTCCAACTAATAATTATGTTTTTTATTTAATAATCTCAATTTTATCCTATGAAAATCTGTTGATTGATCATATCTTTCCTTGAAATAAAATTGCAGAAAAGTAAATAAATTAGTGCATAACTACTATTCCCCAGAAAAGGTAAATTATATAGTGACGATATTTGATATTATATGCACACATATAAATACATTTTTTTTTTTTGCAAATCTTTAAAACAAATCACATTTCAGCTATTCTACCATCAATCTATATATGACTGAAACAATTAATTAAAATTGCAGTTAAAACCTTGTTATTCAGATAGTGATACATGCCTTTAGACATATAATTGTTGGATAAAGGATGTTTGTAGAAATACTGGTCCAATCAAATGAATGATCAAAGGAACAATGAGACATTGCAATCTGTTGCTTTGACCAATTCTCTGACAGTTAAATAAATATGTTTTTAGTACCATCAATGAGATATGTTTGACTTTATATCATATCAAATTTATGTTGGTCAGATAATTAAAATATGCACACACATTTTTACCCATTAATTCTAGTCCAAGGGACTGTTTGCCATTCCACCAATAAATCTCACCTTGACTTTCAAAATTTTAGGATTTATGGATAATTGGTGTTCAAGAAATTTGACTTCTAACTTAGGAAGAAATATAATCCAATCAGTCCTAATTTAAATAATGCAAACATATATGAAGCTGAAAGATCTGTCAAGGATGATTCATATTACCCCTTTCAATAGTGATATTTAAACAAAATTAGTAAAATTAATTGTTAGATTTTCTATGATGTCCACACATTCAAGAGTAATCAAAAACGTACATTAATGTTGTTTAAAGATTGTATTGCAAGTTTGAACAAAACCTTATAATAAAGGGTCCATAGAGCATGTGACATGTTTGGATGATAGGTAACTAATCTGTTATTTTAGTATTATAAGAAATCAAAGTAGACGTTGGGGAAAGGAAACAGTTGGTTAGTTATTGGTCGGTGGCTGATCATGGTGGCGATGGAGGTGGTGGTGGTGGAGAGGATCTCAATGGGTGGTGGAGTCATGTGCATACAAAGTGACAAATACTAAATTCACCAAAGAAGTTTTTAAGCCAACCAAGCATTGCCTTTCTTTAATTTTAGGAATAATCCAACAACAAAGTTTAATTTTTTTTTTCTACTTTAATTTTTAAATAAAATTGTTTTGAACTATGGAGTAGCTTAACCCTCACTCTTCTTATATATATACATACACACACTAAATTTTATAACAAATATAAGGACATTTGAATTGGTTCATTTTGAGGGTGGTTTTATCTGATATTTTATTATTTTAATAATATTTGTGTTTTGCAGAGATGCAAAATTCTCCTCCAATAATCTATTTTTAAGAGAGATAATGAATGGAGGGAGGGGGAGGGTGGGCCCTATATACTATCTTCTATTATTATTATTATTAAACTTTTTTTATTTGTATTATTTTATTATATTAATAACACATTGTGTTAGAATTGTTGTGGGCGACCTAAGAAGAAACCTTATATGACAAGTCAGTTATGGTACCAAATTTCAATTTGAACAAAAGCTGAGAATATATAAAATGAATGTAGAGCTCATACTCACATGGTTTCACCAAACCAATCTGCTTTGCCCAGACCTTAAGCTTCCCAACCATGTGCTAATTATTTTCCTGTCACATTTTTCTTCATTTATATATCTATTTTTCCAAAAATTCAATCCTAAGATATATCCTCCTTTTCAAATGTCTCTTGTATTAAATGACATAACCAGTATGAGTGAGGTTTGTGTGCAATTGTCAAAGCGGGTTGGGTTGGGTCGGGTTGAATCTGATCCGGATCAACGTATTTTTATTTTCATTTTTATACTGACATTTATGTTGCGTTAGTCATACCTTTATATTATATTAAACATACATTTATATTTTTTTAAGCATACCTTTATGTAATACCTTAACTTTAAAAAAAACTCTAATTTTGGCAAAAAAATCCTAATTTCAACAAAAAAATTATAATTTCAGCACAAAAAAACCCTAATTTATACATATATACCTTTATGTAAATATTACGCATACCTTTAATTAATATTAGTCATATTTTTATATAATACATAAAGGTACAACTAATATAATTAAAAGGTATGACTAACATAACATAAATGTATGTTTAATATAACATAAATGTATGCTTAACATAACATAAAAATCCTAAATGTATGCTTAACATAAAACCATAAATGTATGTTTAACATAATATAAAGATATGTTTAATGTTACATAAATGTATGTTTAATATAATATAAAAATATGCTTAATATAAGATAAAAATCCTAAAGATATGCTTAACATAACATAAAACCATAAAGATATGTTTAACATAACATAAAAATATGTTTAACGTTGCATAAATGTATGCTTAATATGATATAAAGGTCCTAAAGGTATGACTACCATAACATAAATGTATGTTTGACATAATATAAATGTATGTTTAACATAACATAAATGTATATTTAACATAATATAAAGATTTAACACCTGAAACGAATTTGGGTGGGTTTGACCACACCCACCCAAACGTGTGGGGGCGCGTGCACCCGCATGGAGAACGCATGGGTCGGGTCGGATCAGGTGCATCGATCTAGGATCCGTGCACCAGTTGTATAAAATTTTTTGTGAACCAATATATACACGACACCTATATTTTCAATAGAGGAACAAAAGTGGAAACAATCTTTGCAAACACCAGTCCTAAAAGTCATATTCTTATCCATTTCATTTTTCATTTGATGAAATGAAACACGAGACCAAGCACCGAAATGCAGCTCATAATCTGGAATGCCAATTACATCCCATCACTAATATGATCATTGAGGCTATAAAAGCAAACATGGCCTGTGTTGTTACCCTCACCATTGATGAATCCACTAAAATTCTTACCAAGCAAAGATTCCTCATCTTCTACAATATCATATTGAGTCTGAATCCATGAAGGCTTTCCTTCAACTCTCAATCCCTCCAACTCCATTGCACTTCCTTCATATAGGGCCTGTCATCCCCTTAAGCATTTAGACACCTTTTTGCAAGAATAGCAACTTTCATTGCCTGCTCCTTATTCCCCTCTCACTACATTATTTTCAAGAACTTGGAATAATTGATCCTGCTTCATTACAGAAAGGAAGAAGTTGGCTAAATTTCTCTCCTCCTCTGCCTTGTCATAGCTCAATGCTTTCATTCCTGTTAGGAGTTCCACAAGCACTACTCCAAAGCTATAGACGTCGCTTTTCTCAGTCAGTTGGTTCGTTTGCATGCATTCAGGATCCAAGTATCCGAAGGTCCCTTGGACCAAAGTGTTCAACTGTGTTTCATCCAAAGGAACCAATCTTGAAGCCCCAAAATCAGACACCTTGGCAGTGAAAGTATGGTCTAAAAGAATATTAGCCAACTTTACATCTGTGTATGATGGGAGTAGAAGCTGCAGAGTGTAGATAGGAGAGGACACCAGCAGTTTCTGTGGCTATACTTAAACGCATGCCCAATGAAAGACATTGCGCCTTTGCCTCATTGTGTACGTGTTCAAAAAGGGTGCCACTGCTGATGAACTCATAGACTAGCAAAGGCACATGTGCTTTCAAACAACAACCAAGGAGCTTCACTACATTCCTATGATTGATCTGGGACAAAACAATCACCTCGTTGATGAACTGCTCAATTTGCTCTGGATCTACTTCTTTAGACTTCTTGATGGCAACTAGTTTATTATCTGGTTCATAAACCGTACCATAGCCTCCTCGACCAATGATCATACTATTGTGGAAGTCTTTCGTTGCATTGTGCAGCTCTGATGCACTGAAAATCCTTGCTGAATCTGATGATCTCTGTCTTCCAGTGAGCTTTTCTTGCAACATTAGGCCACCATTTTGTAGAAAAAAATGCTTTCTTGCTTTGACCAGCCTTCTTCTCTTGAGTTCCAAGTGCAACCAACTAGCACATAGTAGCAGAACAATGATCCCTAAAGCAATCCCTGTTTCCATATTTCAAGACATGATGCTAATACCATAACATACACTTGTTTGAAATTAAAGAAAGTAGTGATTGTGTAACCTGCTACAAGTCTGAATATGAGTGATTCGCCACGAACACAACCTCGTCCACCCCTTCTCCCATCGCCATGGTACCCTTTTGGGCAGACACAGTAGTAACCCCCTAGTGTGTTCTCACAACGTCTTTCACAGGTGTTGAGACTTGGATCTTGGCATTCATTTATATCTGTAAAAAGAAAGTAGCTAGGAGGATACTTGCATTTCGACTGTTATAAACTTCACATAAAAGATAGAAAAACTTGAATTGATTCATTGACAACCATGCATACCTTGACAACCATCAACTAGGTAAGGATTCCCTTGATAACCTTGTACGCAAGAACACCTATAATCATAACCGTTATCAGGCTTATAACACTCAGAATTCGAACTTGTACACAAATAGGTTGACGAATTCATCTTAGCCTCCTCACATGTTCCATTTCCGATGGCCCAATCAGCCACCATGGGAAGCTTCTCACCATTCGTCAGGTTGGATATAAGGTGTGGAGAAAACTTAAATGCTCTTTCCTCAAAAGCATAGCCAGTTATTAAAATCCCAAACATCACTGTAATTCTCATAGCTTCTCAAGGCCAACTGCGCTCTCCATACTTGTTTTGGATAAGACGTTTGACAGCAGCCTACACCTGTGCACGATCCTTCTGCCAGGTCACTCCTTCCATAACACGTGGCAGAGCACCATGTCTGATAATTCCGGTCAAGACGCCGCCCTGAAATAAAGCCGTAAGTATCACAACCTCTGATAGTAAACTTGTTGGCAGTGTTGTTGACAGTGAGGTATGTTGGCAAGTTCATCCATGGACTGCTGTAGGAAACTCTTCTTCCATTCCGATTGTAACAATCGCGTGCTATTAAATGAAGGAGTGTGAGCTGGCCATCAAGGGATATGTGTGTCATTTCTAGTAAACTTTTCTGCAAGAATGGTTTAGGAGGACTTGGTAACGCAGACGCAAGTGGTGATGTTGAAGTAACTATCAGAAGAAACGCAAGATTTTTTGTTAACAGCTGAATTTTCAGCTTAGAACAGCCCATGGTTAACCTTGTTTCTTGTTCTTGAGAAACGATATTGGAGGATATTAGTTGAAGATTAAACACTTACTTTATACTAATATGGAGAAGTTTCGATCATGAAAACTGTAGGATTATGACAGATAGTCTTTACATTGATTTGATGTCATCATATTTTGTTGAATAATGACTATGAGAAAACATGGACCTATTCTCATTCACTACCTGTAAGATATATAGGTGAAAAAGTTCCAAGTTTTGGTCAATAATTCTTAAGCTGCAGAGAAAGATCATGTTTATAAGCTTTGATTTAGTAAAACATTTGATTTGTGGTACGAGGATTTAGAAAAGTAAAGGATTTACAAAAATATGATAGAAAAATCTGCTTTAGACATTTTGCTCTAGAAGCAGTGTCCATCTCACAGGCTCTTCATCAGCATCTTAATTGGGAAGGGGCAATCTCACTATTCAGTGATTTTCAATATAAAGTTCCTATAAATTCATTAAACTAGATAATTACAAAGAAAAGAACTTAGATAAATCCAAGAAAGTGATAAAACATGTATTCTAAAACAAGTACATTCTTAGATAAATAACATTAAGGATCATTAGACAAGAACTTTGTTCAAACCAATACACCAACAAAACTAAGATACTTGAAAGCACTCAATCCTATATATAAAGTCATTTCAGAACACTAAATTACAGGTTCAAATATGTTGAGTTTATTGCCAATTATCTCCCACCACCCACCGGCAGTAATACAACATGATCCTTAATGCTATCAAATTCAACACTTAAGTTGTGCCCTCACCATCGGTGAAGCTAGTGAAATTCTTACCAAGCAAAGATTCCTTATCTTCTTCAATATGCTCAGTAACTGTCCATGAATGCTTTCCTCCGGCTCTTAGTCCCTCGAGCTCCATGGCTACTTCCTTCATAGACGGCCTCTCGTCTCCTCTCACACTCAGACATCTTTTCGCCAAGACTGCGACTTTCATTAACACGTTCTTATCTCCCTCTCTCACCACATTATATTCAAGAATTCGGAACAATGAGTCTTCTTCCTTCATTACTTGGAGGAAAAAGTTGGCCAAGCATCTCTCATCCTCTGGCATATCATAGCTCAGTGCCTTCCTCCCTGTTAGCAGCTCAACGAGCACTACTCCAAAGCTATAAACGTCGCTCTTCTCAGTCAGTTGCCGCGTTTGCATGTATTCAGGATCTAAGTATCCAACAGTTCCTTGGACCAACGTACCCGACTCATCCACAAGAACTAATTTTGAAGCCTCGAGATCAGACACCTTGGCAGTGAAAGTATGGTTCAAAAGAATATTTGTTGACTTGACATCTCTGTGTATGATGGGAGTAGAAGCTGAAGAGTGTAGATAGGAAAGCACACCAGCCGTTTCTGTTGCTATCCTTAACCGCATGTCCCATGAAAGACAACGCGCCTTTGCCCTATTGTGTATGTGCTCATAAAGGGTTCCATTGCTGATAAACTCATAGACGAGCAGAGGTACTTGCGTTTCCAGACAACAACCTAGGAGCTTCACCACATTCCTATGGTTGATTTGAGACAGAACAAGCACCTCATTAACAAACTGCTCGGTCTCCTTTTTGGCAACTTCTCTAGACTTCTTGATGGCAATTAGTTTGTCATCTTGTAAGATGCCTTTGTACACAATGCCATAGCCTCCTTCACCGACAATCATGTTCCTGTCGAAGTTGTTGGTGGCCTTCTGGAGCTCGGATTCACTGAAGATTCTCACAGGATCAGATGACGAGTGCCATTGAGTGAGTTTAAAGCCACCATTTTGAAGGAAATACTCTTGTCTCTTCTTCACTGCCACATAAACCAGGAAACTTTCTCAATTGTATTGTTGCTATATAGATTTGTAAATAAATATATATATAGCAAGCTAGTCACTTTACCAGATGGTTTAACTGTATTCCAAAATGCATTTAATGACAGAAATCGTGATGCATTATGTGTTGCTGTTTGTTGTTCAAGCGCCATCTCAAGCTGGGCCACAACTTGAGCCATTGTTGGCCGTTTCTTGGGTTCACGATTCAAGCATCTTTTAGCAACCCCAACAAATGTCTTTAGGCAATCTGCTGAGATTTCGTACCTCAGACTTGATGCTACAATCTGCTCAACTTTTCCTTTAGTAATTTTTTCTTGAGCCCACATTGCCAGACTCACCTCATCCTCACCACGCCTTGAATCAACTGCTGCTCTCCCACACAACACTTCCAACAGCACCACACCAAATGCGTACGTGTCACTGTTCCTTGTTAGTCTACCCGTGGTAAAATAACTTGGGTCCAAATATCCAAACGAGCCCTTAACTAACGTGGTAACATGACTCTTTGAGTTGCTAAAATGTTTGGCCAATCCAAAATCCGAAACCCTAGCTACAAAATTCTCATCGAGAAGGATATTGGTAGACTTGACATCACGATGTATGATGGAGCTGCCAGTGTGAAGATAGTCTTGTTAGAAAGTGGGTTCTGTTGTTAGAAAGTGGGTTCTGGTATTGAACTAGATCAAGTGTACTGAGGCAGATGTTACCCCAGATGTTGCCACAACACTTAAGCCAACACTTGATTCTGAAGAGTTTTGCAGCGGAAAATAAAAGATACAAGGAAGTAACTTTTCAAGATATATATAAATATATATCTTGAGGTGCCTTAGGCAAAATTTTATTCACAAATAAAAGTGAATACAAGTGAATTCCAAAATAGGTAAAAACCTACAAGAAAAGGAACACACAAAAGATCCCATTGATCAAAAAGAAAACTCTCTTTGTGTATACAATGATCGCTCAGCTTACAAAAATCTATCTTGGAAGAACTCTAGGATATATGACCGTTTAAGCTCTCAAGGTTGAATTACAATGAAAAGTAACCAACCTATTTATAGACATATTCCAAGATAGAAACCTAACAAACTAACCTAAAACTCAGCCACTCAAAAACGTGGCTAAATGCTTTGAAAGATGCTGAGACATGCGTGAGGGAATTTCTCCAGGTTGTTAGACAATAGGCTTCAGCAAAGTTGACTTGGTCCATTCCAATCCTTGAAGAGGATTTATCTCAAAATTAGTTGCATTAGGGTTACACCTTCTTTGACACGTTCACCACTCTTGTTTATACACTCTAATACCTGCAAAATAGTATAGCAAGACACAAATGCAAAATAATTGAGATATTTGTGAAGTAAGACAAAAACAGAGATGAATGTTGCCACAGATGTTATGGCAACATCTCAGGCAACATCTGTTTCTGGGCAAGGAATAAAATTAACAAAAATTGTTAATAAAAGCCCTTCAACAATCTCCCCCTTTTTGTCTTTCTTCACAAAACCAAAACGCACTTGTTAGACTAACATATACTCAGCATAAGTAAAGATAAACAAGAAGAGATATCAAAATCAAGAAAATGCAGTCAAAGTAAGCTAGCTCCCCCTGAAACATTGCAAGACTGAAAACACAGAAATTAATGTCAAGGTGTCAAACCAAAATAATCAAATCATCAAATTTGAAACTCAGAAAAAGTTTGAACACAAAGCATAGTTCAGAAAAAAAATAAAAATCAGCAGCAACAGCAATGAGAGCAGCAACTATGAGCAACTATCTTTCTCTTTTCCAGTCCACATCAAGCTCCAGAACCAGACGTGCTTGGCATATTCCTCAACCCAGCTAACAGATCAGCAGCACCAGTAACCTCCTCTTCATCATCATCCTCCCCCTCACTATCACCTCTACGTTGACCTTGATCTTCTCCCCCTTTTTGTGAAGGAAGAAGATTCTGAAGAGCATCCCGAAGAGTAGTCAGTTCCTGAATCTGACTATTCAACCTCTGAATCTGATCACGTAAGAAGGAAGAAGAGACTGATATGTTAGTGTCAGCTGGAATGTTGCCAACATTGTGGGCAACATTCGGATTCCATGGAAGATCAACCACCCTGTCACCAAACAGCAGGCTTTTGCTTACAGAAAAAGGCTCAGGAGTCGGGCCTAAGTGATCAGATCGTGAGGGAGTAAACCCTTGATGTGTGAGCAGCAAGTATATCAAGGAAGGATATGGGAGACATCCTTTATGAATCCTCTCAGCCTCTTTAGATGCACGATCAAACACTAATTGTCCAAAATTAAGGGGAACCTTGGTGCCTAATTTGTAGAGCAGCACAGCATGATCCAAGGTGACAACATTTTCATTTCTTGATGGCAACCAATTATGAATGACCAATTTGTGCAACACAGCATAGAGAGAAGATAAAGATGAAGCAAGCAATTTTTGTGGGTGAGGTGGCCAACTACACAACTTCCCTTGAGTGATGACTGTAACCATTTCATGCCTATTTTCAACAGACTCATCTTCCACCTCATTATTCAAATTCAGCACAGTATTGATTAAAGCATGAGAGAATTCATACACCTTTGACCTAAGATAAACTTTCCCAAATTTTTTAGATAAGGGGTCAAATACTTTCTTAGACAAATTAGCATAAAATTCCTTCACAACTACGGTTGAAAATGCAGTAGGAAACATCACAGTACCAAGAAGGTTTCTATCCTCCAAAAACTGATACACCCCATACTTTTGCAAGTTATCTACATCAATTCTCTTCTCACTACGACAATACCGATCAACCACATGCGCCCACATATTTTTATTGTCCTTAGTGAAGAATTTTGCAGAATAGGGTTTTACCTTATAATCCGAACCCTCAGACATAATGTCCTCATCCTCGGCTGCAGCAGTTTCCTCTTCATCGACTGCACGATCCTCATCCTCGACAGCAACTGGAGAAGATAGGATCTCAGGTTCAACGGGTTCAGGCTCAACTGGGGCAGCTTGTGGTTCCTCAAACAAATCATCAAACATTTCGTCTATTTGAGCCTCGGTATCTGCACAGGGGGAACCTCGCTGCCCTCCTAATTCATCAGCCCCAAAATCTTAATCCTGCACCTCCTCATTTGCAGCAGATTCAACAGGCTCATTCTGAACAGATGTTGTTCCAACATCTTCCGCAACATCCGTTACAGCAGCACATTCATCGGTACTTTTTCTTTTTCTTTTCAATGTCGCCCTTCGCCCAGCAAGAAATTGACCCAAGGTCTCATCATCAGAAAATTTAGCAGTAGAAGAATCGGGAGATACCTTTTCACCGGAGAGAGGTTCATCCTCGAGAGATTCCCCAGAAGAATCGGTCTCCTCGGTGGCCTGAAAATCTTCATCTCCAGAGTCATCGGGCTCAACAACTCCATCTTCGATTTTGTCATCCAACACAGAGGATGCAGAGCGGGGTCGCTTGGATAAGACTGTTCTTCGATAAACCCGTGTGGAAGTGCGACGGGGAGAAGGTATGTCTTCATTGCGGGCAAGCTTTGTGACATCAATATCTCGTTCAAGATCGATTGGGTTCTCAGCTTCGCCGGGAAACATCATCAGCAGCGGCTCAGGTTGGACATCCACCGAAAGTGCGAGAGGCGCCACTGTAGCGGTTTCTGCAGAACTGGATGTTGCCGGAGATGATGCCGCAACATTTGCAGAAGATGTTCCTGAAGACGCCATTTCGGAGAGGGGTGTTGAAGGCTAGGGCTTTGGGAGATTGGGAGAATTTCAATTGCGAGTGACACTGTGAGAAATTTGGGAGATTTGGGAAATATTTAGGCCTTGGGAACCGTGTAAGGAGAGTGGTTATTTTTGCTTTCTTGGTGAGAGAAATTATGAAGGCATGATTTGGGGGATCTGTAGCACATCCAAATATATAGCCAATATACCAAATCTTTTTAAGGATGAAATTTGAAAAAGATATGGTTTTGAATGATTCCAACCTGGATAAAATACAATCTCCTAGCATATCTAAATAAGACTCAACAAACTCCCCCTAAATCTATGCAATAAAATAACAACCAAATCACATAAAATATGCAGACACAAAACAAATTTAGCACGTTCCAAAAATGATGTAATCTATAAAAGTCAGCCAAATCATACACAATATTAATTTTCAGCCCTTTTTATAAATAATTAGCCCATGAAAAATTCCTCAAAACAAAAACTTTTAGAGATAGGTACAGACACACTAAACACATCATGGTAGCGAACCCTGTGTGTTCCAGCTTTCCCATCCTTAATTAAGTTTAAATAGATACAGCACACCTGAATATCACATGGTTGTAAGCCCTGTGTACCCCAGCTTCTCTATTCTTTAAGCACATTTAAATTTTTAGGACGAGTACAGTCACAACTGAGTACAATGTGGTAACGAGCCCCATGTACCCCAGCTTTCCCATCCTATCTCATTAAGCAAACAAGACGAGTACAGCACACTAAATGTAACGTGGTCGCGAACCCCGTACACCTCAGCTCTCCCGTCATTCATGGACAAGTAGGTCACACTAAATACATCGTGGTAGCGAACCCCGTGTACCTCAGCTTTCTTGTCCTTAAAAAATTAAAAGAGGAATAAAAGGCTTTCGTATGATTAAGAGCTATCACATTAATATATAGTATACAATAGCTGAAAGAGATTACATCACAAAATCACGTGTCAATGCAGAAAAGAAAAAACAGACACAATGCAGACTCACATGCAGACTCGGACAGAGACAGATGTTGCCAGAAATGTTGCGGCAACATCCTCGACAACATCTCTACATGATACACAGACCGAGGGACTTTTTGAGACTGAGAAATCTCTCATTGTTTAGAGCTTTCGTAAAGATATCAGCAAGCTGATTGTTAGTTTCCACATACTCTAAACAAATAAGTTCTTTCTCAACCATGTCCCTAAGAAAATGATGCCTAATATCAATATGTTTTGTTCTAGAATGTTGAACTGGATTTTTAGAAATGTTAATGGCACTCAAATTATCACAAAACATGACCAACGTGTTCGTGTGCAAACCATAGTCATCAAGCATATGTTTTAACCAAATTAATTGAGCACAACAACTCCCGGCCGCTACATATTCGGATTCGGCGGTTGAGAGTGACACACAGTTTTGCTTACGACTATACCATGAAACCATATTGTTACCCAAGTAAAAACACCCTCCACTAGTACTTTTTCTATCATCAAGATCTCCGGCCCAGTCAGAATCACTAAAACCAACAAGATTGGTGTTAGTATCCTTCGTGTACCAAAGACCTAAATCCGGTGTACCAGCTATATATTTAAGAATGCGTTTAACGGCTTTTAAATGGGCTTCTTTAGGATTGGCTTGGTAACGAGCACACACACACACACACTGAACATAATATCAAGACGGCTGGACGAGAGATAAAGCAAACTACCAATCATAGACCTGTATAGAGTTGGATCAACATCTTCTCCTAAGGTGTCCGAGCATATCTTTTGAGAAGATCCCATAGGAGTCTTCATATGCTTTGCATTTTCCAGTCCATACTTCTTGATTATGTTTCTTGCATATTTGCTTTGGTTGATAAATATTCCATCGTCCTTTTGTTTTACCTGCAATCCCAAAAAGAAGGTCAATTCACCTATCATACTCATTTCAAAAGTAGAGGACATAGCTTCAACAAAATCATCTAACATTGTTTTCGATGTAGCACCGAAAACAATATCATCAACGTAAATTTGAGCTATACAAGTATTAGTCCCCGACCTTTTAATAAAAAGAGTACGATCCGCCTCACCTCTAATGAAACCAAATTGAATAAGAAAATCAGTTAACCTTGCATACCATGCTCTAGGAGCTTGTTTCAAGCCATAGAGAGCTTTATCAAGCTTGTAGACATGATTAGGGCTAAAAGGATCTTCGAACCCTTTTGGTTGTTCAACATAGATCTCTTCATTCAAGTAACCATTCAAGAATGCTGCCTTAACATCCATTTGGTGCAAGGTAATTTTCATATAACATGCAATAGCAAGTAAAAGTCTTATAGATTCAAGTCTAGCTACAGGTGCAAAGGTTTCATCGAAGTCGATACCTTCAACCTGTGTATAGCCTTGAGCTACAAGTCTAGCTTTGTTTCGAACAATAATGCCATTTTCATCAGTTTTGTTCTTAAAAATCCACTTAGTTCCTATTACATTTGTATTTGAAGGTCTAGGAACAAGGGACCACACATTATTTTTGGCAAATTGTTCTAACTCTTCTTGCATAGCCATTATCCAAAAATTATCTTGTAAGGCTTCCTTAGCATTCTTGGGTTCAAAAGTAGACACAAAACAAGTAAATTTTACCTCGGAGAATATTGTTGACATACAGACATGACTTACCATCTCTCGATAATTTCTCCTTTTACCTCGGGTTCTTATACCTTCATTTACTTGTCCTATGACTTGTGTACTTGGATGAACATTTCTTATCCTAGAGGGAGGATCCCTTCTTACTGGATCGAGCACAATCTGCTGTTGTTCAGTTTCTTGATTGCTGGTTTCTTCTGGAATTGCAGAGACAGATGTTGGATCAGATGTTGCCCCAACATTTTGGACAACATCTGTCTCAGTCGTTTCTTCAGTTGTCTCAACAATTTCCTGTACTCGACAATCATCTTCCTTGCCTGCAATATCACGTAAATCATCAAAAACCACATTCACAGTTTCTTGGACAGTCATCAATCTCAAGTTATAAACTCTATAAGCATGACTGTTTTGAGAATAACCAAGAAACACTCCTTTATCACTTTTGGAATCAAATTTACTCAGCTGATCTCTGTCATTTAAGATATAACAAATACACCCAAATATGTGAAAGTAAGCTAAGTTAGGTTTCTTCCCATTTAGGATTTCATACGGAGTCATTGAGGTTCCTGGCCTTAAATATACTCTATTTGAAATGTGACATGCAGTGTTTAATGCTTCGGCCCAAAATCTTTTAGAAAGATTCTTTGAACTTAGCATTACTCTTGCCATTTCTTGCAAGGTCCTATTTTTCCGCTCAGCTACTCCGTTTTGCTGTGGAGTTTTGGGGGCCGAAAATTCTTGAAAAATTCCTTTCTTTTCACAAAAGATAGTGAAGGAATTATTCTCAAATTCTCTACCATGGTCAGACCTAATGCGGAAAATAGGTGAGGAAAATAAATTCCTAATCCTAGCATGCAACATTTTAAACATGTCAAAAGTTTCAGATTTTTCTTTCAAAAAATATATCCATGTATACCTAGAAAAATCATCTACAATGACATATGAGTATCTCTTACCTCCCAAGCTATCTACCTCAATTGGACCCATTAGATCCATGTGTAACAATTGAAAGCAATGCGTTGTACCTGATTTTCCATCGGGATGCGTTGCATTATGTGAAACACGAGTTTGCTTACCTTTGAGACAATCTTCACACATAATTGTACCTGCCTTGTTTAGCTTAGGGAGTCCTCTAACAGCTTCATACTTGATCAGCCTTTCAAGATTCCTATAGTTCACATGTCCTAATTTCTTGTGCCACAAAGAGGTGTCATCCACTCTTGATTGTAGACAAGCCATTTGTTCTTCAACCAAGTAGCAATTGTCTTTTGATCTTGCTCCTGTCATGACACAAGCACCATCATTAGCAAAGACCTCACATGAACTCTTATTAAATCTCACCTGAAGATCATCATCGCATAGTTGGCTTATGCTAATTAAATTAGCTGTAAGACCATTCACATGTAAGACATTATTCAAGGAAGGGAAACCAGGTACATTGAGCCTTCCTTTTCCTACAATTTTTCCTTGAGAGCCTCCTCCATATGTGACCATTCCACCATTCAAAGGAACATAATCTTTCAAAAAGTTCTTTGTTCCCGTCATGTGACGTGAACATCCGCTATCAAAATACCACGAACCTGAAACGTTAGTTTTTAAAGCAGTGTATACCACAAAACAGGTTCCATCAGATTTTGAAGCACAAGATTCTTTGCAAACATCCTCAATTCTGTCCAGATTCGAGATGTTGTTCGAAGTGTTGGGCAACACTTTGGACAACATCTGTTTCTGTAACAATTTTCTTTTATATCTAAAGCAGTGAGGCTTAATGTGACCAAGTTTAGAACAAAAATCACAGATAAATTCCTTTTTCAAAGATTCTTTAGAACATTCAATATCTTTTGAAGTGCAAGAATCCAAAGCTTTATCCTCAATAGACACAAAATTTTTTGCAAAGTTTTGATAACCCAAACCAAAAGTACCAGTTTGATTCAAGTTAAGAACTTCATTCAACTTAGCCGTTCCTTTGTTTAACTTTGAAAAAGTGGCTTCGGCCGATTCTACCTTAGACATGAGATTAGAAATTTCAATATCTTTCTTAGTGAGCATTACCTCAAGTCTGGTAAGAGAGTCCTTGAGTTCATCATTCTCCTTGGATAGTTTCTCTACACTCCTCTTCTCCTTCTTCCATTCTTTTAGCAAGGATGTGTAGAGTTCTTGTAATTCTCCAAGTAGAACGTCATTCTTCAAGTCTTCCTCATCTTGATCATCTGCATGAACACCAATATCCCCATAAAAGCAGTTTACATCTGGATAATCAAACAATACATACCTTTTAGTTTCAGCAGAGGCAGATGTTGGTGAAGATGTTGTCTCAACATTTCGACCAACATCTAAACTGTTCGGCAGGGGCTGCTCATATATTGTGGCCATCATAGCAGTTGTATTCTTTTCAACCTCTTCATCATCTGATTCATCATCACTTAAAGAAACCCAGAAATTCTTACCATGTTTCCTTAGAGTATTAGCACACTCATTTGCGTAATGACCCCAACCGGAACATGCTCGACATTGAATTTTTTCAAGATGTTTAGGATCAAATTTAGAAACTTCTGAATTTCTTCTAGTGTTACCTTCCTTTTGAGATTGAAAAGTTTTCTTTTGATTTTGGAAAGTATTTTTGGTATACTGTTCATTAGGCTTAATTACCCTTTTTTCTTTATTGAATTTTCTTACCATGGCATTGTACTTGCGGGTAATCAAGGCTACACTTGCACCTTCTCCAATTTCTTCCAATTCCTCATCATCTTCTTCGTGATCTTCTTCTGAGGTTTGAGCCTGAAGAGCTATACTTTTGCCTTTCGACTTATCCTTTTGAGACAACATGTTAACCTCATAATTTTTTAAAATATTCATGAGCGTATTAAGATCCATGGAAGCAAGATGATGAGCTTCTTCTATAGCAGAGACTTTAAGATTGTACCGTTCGGGTAATGTGCGAATGACTTTGTACACCAAATGCTTGTTGTTTATGGGCTCACCAAGCATTTGACATTCATTAGCAATGTCTATTACCTTTTCGAAGTACGATGTGATGTCTTCATTGTCGTCCATTCGAAGCTTTTCAAATTGACTGGAGAGTATCCGCAACCTCGTCTCCTTGACACTTGCATCACCCTCACAATGTCTTTGTAAGATGTCCCAAGCTTGTTTGGAAGTAGCACAATTTTGAATCAGCTTGAACATATGCATGTCAACCCATGAGAAAATGGCGTTGAGAGCTTTTTCATTGCTACTTGCCTCATTGAGTTCGGCTTGAGTCCACTCCGATTCCGGTTTATCTACGACATCACCATCTTCATCTCGTGTAGTCTTTGGAACAACATAACCATTAACAACCGTCTTCCAAGCACGATAATCAAGTGACTTGATATGTGCACGTAGGCGGATCTTCCAAAATGCATAGTTAGTACCATCAAGAACGGGAAGTCTTCCAAGATTTGGATTTGACGGATCCATGACCAAGCTGACCAGACCCAACCACTCAGTGTATCGAGTGTTGGCTCTGATACCACTTGTTAGAAAGTGGGTTCTGGTATTGAACTAGATCAAGTGTACTGAGGCAGATGTTACCCCAGATGTTGCCACAACACTTAAGCCAACACTTGATTCTGAAGAGTTTTGCAGCGGAAAATAAAAGACACAAGGAAGTAACTTTTCAAGATATATATAAATATATATCTTGAGGTGCCTTAGGCAAAATTTTATTCACAAATAAAAGTGAATACAAGTGAATTCCAAAATAGGTAAAAACCTACAAGAAAAGGAACACACAAAAGATCCCATTGATCAAAAAGAAAACTCTCTTTGTGTATACAATAATCGCTCAGCTTACAAAAATCTATCTTGGAAGAACTCTAGGATATATGACCGTTTAAGCTCTCAAGGTTGAATTACAATGAAAAGTAACCAACCTATTTATAGACATATTCCAAGATAGAAACCTAACAAACTAACCTAAAACTCAGCCACTCAAAAACGTGGCTAAATGCTTTGAAAGATGCTGAGACATGCGTGAGGGAATTTCTCCAGGTTGTTAGACAATAGGCTTCAGCAAAGTTGACTTGGTCCATTCCAATCCTTGAAGAGGATTTATCTCAAAATTAGTTGCATTAGGGTTACACCTTCTTTGACACGTTCACCACTCTTGTTTATACACTCTAATACCTGCAAAATAGTATAGCAAGACACAAATGCAAAATAATTGAGATATTTGTGAAGTAAGACAAAAACAGAGATGAATGTTGCCACAAATGTTATGGCAACATCTCAGGCAACATCTGTTTCTGGGCAAGGAATAAAATTAACAAAAATTGTTAATAAAAGCCCTTCAACAAGTCTAGTCCTCGAGCAGCTCCTATGCATATATCCAGGCGTTGCTTCCAAGTGAGAACAGGTTCGTAAATGTGATCGGCCAGCGTTCCATGGACTATGTACTCATAAACCAGAATCATTTCCTCACGCTCATTGCAATAGCCAATCAGAGAGACGAGATTAACATGTCGGAGTTTGCTAAGTGTCTCGATCTCCATCGAAAATTCATCTTTGCCTTGGTTGGAATTTGGCGCTAGCCGCTTTATCGCCACAGTCTGCCGGTCATCATCAATGACCCCCTTGTACACTTTACCAAATCCACCTTGTCCAATAACATATTCATCACTGAAATCTGCAGTGGCTAATTTGATCTCAGCCACTGAAAATCGACGACAAAACCGTTCAGCAGCGGCTGAGATCTTCTTCTCCTCCTCTGAAACGCTACCTGTTGCGTACATATTTGAAGGTTTCTGATTTGCAGAGGATAAGCTGAAATTAATTACAGAGGATAAGATGAAGAATGGGTAATCAAAGCAGAATGGCGCGTTGACACAGTGGAAGTCTTTTTTTTTCCTTCTTTCGTGGCTACCAACTCATAATGCATTATTATTGTTGTTCAATCATCCCACAATATAATTATGAACTCAATTTACTGATGGTTGTTGACTTGTAAATCAGTAAAGTGGAATAATTTCAATATGCCTAATTACATCTCATTTCCTGCATTTGTTATATCAACTATATATGGGAAATAGTCAAATATACTTATTTTTATGTAATTTGATGTCATAATATCTATTAATATAAATTTTTATGCTTAAATATCTATAAATATAAGAGTTGAACCTAAAATACCTATTTTGAGTTCAAATCAACTGTTCAATGAATCCCCCAATTTACTTTATTTCAATTAATCTCCATCAATAAAATTTCGTGAATCATCATATATTATAATATTCAGCTCTATTTTAATAATTTTTGTTATAAAATCATAATAAAAGTAGATAAAAAAAATTAATTATAATATTCATTGAAAAACTACACTAAAATATGTGAATCAAAATGGTTTACACGAATTGATTAAAATTCATAATTGGATATGATAAAATGTAACTTAGTATTAGAAAATTACTATGAGAATGGATATAAATGGTTTATTACTATTTTAAATTACTTTAGACAAAATATTACCATTTTTGAATATAATTTCGTGAATTGATCCAATTTCATGTAAAATCAATTCACTCTAGTAAGATTATTACTTTAAAATATTTGGATCAAAATGGTTTTTCAATTTGTTATATATTTTCGTGCCATATTGCAACACCCTATTTTTCTTTCCTTAGCAATTTTTTTTTATACAATATATATATACTCCTATACAATATATATGTACTCCTATAAAAATATTATTAGTCGAGAAAAATTATATAAATCAACAAATAAAATTAAATTTCTAACAATGATGGGAAATTTTAAAAAAACATAGTCAAAGTAAAAATAAAAATATAATTAATCTATAAATTTAGTCACAAATCTTAAATTTGTGTTAAAAATTTGATAATTATTTTAAAAATCGTAATGTAAATGTTAAGGCTAAATCTATTCATAAATCTAACAATAATGTTATATTTATGAATTAATTATGTTCTTAATTTCATTTAGATTTTATTTTTAATGCATGTTATATCCAATTCATATATATTTTTAAAATTCATAATTTATTATTTACATCGCATATAGAATTATGTCAAATTTAAAATGTTGATTTGCATTCAAAATTTCAAATTTTATCAAATATAATTATGTAAAAAAAATGACTTTCTGTTAGGCGTGATCACTATTAATTGATGACCTTCTCTGAAAAAATCCCTTCAAAAAAATCGGACATATGGACTTTAAAATTTTCAAAAAATTCGAAAAAATCCCTGTGAATACATGATCAAAATTTATGCACCCAACGATGTAAAGTGTTATCACATATGCTACGAGCTTTGACAAGATAATCATAATATCATAATACTGCCACATATGTCTAGTTTAATTACATAAATAGCACTAAATATCCATTTCGATACACTTTTAGGAAGAATTTGAATGAATAAAAACTGTTATGACTCGTATTCATCATTCTTCCTCACTAATTACAATTGTTCGTTGCTCGCATGTTCTCTTTGTATGTCCGACTCCTCTGCAGATGCTACACTTCTTCGGTTGCTTGATTTTAGGTTGGATAGGTGGATCTACTGTGACGTTTGAATCTGGTAGTTCCATATCCATTGTACACCCTACACAATTGTGAGAGTTGCCCTTACACCTTGAACATTTCTGATTTCGGGTCTTACTACTCGATTCTCCTCCCGATGGATGTCGTTTTTGCCTAAGACGACCAGCTTGTCTTGGGTTGTCCGATGGATTAACAATCATCATAACATTATCAATTGGAGGCGGGATACACCAGTCTACTGGAGTTGGAACAGGCATGATCAATTTTGAATACAACTTCTGCATGGTCATTGTCTTATAATAGTTGGAAACATATGAACCAAGAGACAAATTGGCCTCGCTGTGAAAATCATTGAGATATTAGACTTGTAATCTGTACATAAAAAATGAAGATTTAAAATTTGTAAATTACCTGAGAGCTTTAATTGCATGACTGCAGGGTATTAAATCCAACTGGAACTCACAATATGTGCATGATTTGTGCCCTAAATCAACAACATGACTATGAAGACCATCCTTCACATTGAACACAGAGCCACTAATCTCATAAATCTTCATACTTTGACTATCCTGTTGAGCTTCCTGTATTCTTTGAAGAATATTCGGACTTAAACTGGATTCTACACTTGACCATTTTGTGCGTCGTTTAGAAAACCAAGTTTGCAGTAAGTTTCGAGCAAAATCAAGAAGAGAACATATCGAAAACTTTCTAGCCTATAAGAGTTTTGAATTCAGAGACTCCGCTGAGTTTGATGTCATAATCTCATACCGACGCACTGGACAACATGCACGAGCCCATCTTTTAACCTTCACTTTCCTTAATTTCTTCCAACCCTTCTCATTTACTACCTTCAACTGCTCCATATACTTATTGTGTATCTCTCTTGTATAAGAATATGCAGCTTTCTTATACAAGCTCACAAATCGAGCTCCATAACTTCGAAAGTTCAACTCCATATGCCACGAACATAGCCCATAAGATGTCTCGGGAAAAACACTATCAATTGCATTTTTTATACTAACATGACGATCTGTTAAAAAATCAAAAGAAGACTAATTATCACAAACGTAAGTACTCCCAAACTTGATTCGTAGTTGGAAAAAAATCATGTATACCTGATACAATTATAAGATCGTCTAGATGACCATATGCTTCTTTTATTTGGGTCAGGAACCAGTGCCAAGATTCATCATTCTCCTTGTCACCAACACCAAATGCAAGAGGATAAATTTGTTTATTTCCATCTTGGGTAGCAGCCACAAACATAACACCCTTGTATCTGCCTTTCAAATGTGTTCCATCAACCACGATTACAGGTCTGCAACATTCATGAAATCCTCTTATAGATGCACCAAGAGCCATGAAAACATACTTGAACTTATCATCTTCATCAGTTTCAAAACACGTTATAGTACCAGGATTTGATCTCCTGAGCATGAACAAGTAGGCAGGTAACATCCTTCAAGAATGATCAAAATCACCATATATTAAGCTGTGTGCATGATAATGAGCTCTCAATGCCTTATCATATTGAATATTTATACCATGGTGTGTCGAAACATCATCCATAATGTCTCTGGGCTTAAGTATACGACCTTCTCGAAGCAATGAAGGAGCAAAATAAGCCCCAATAATCTTCGATAACAATTGACGAGGACGGGTAGTAATATCCGAATGACAGTTGTGTGGTGCTTTAAACTTTTTTACTATCCATGATCCTTTTTGAGTTCCATTTGCATGTAATAAAAACTGACATCCTTGTTGTTTACAAACAATCGTATATCGTTGCTTGTCAGAGAGCTTCACCGAATACTGCACTCGATTCTTCAGGTGGTAAAATCCCACACCATACACCAATTGCTCTTTGCTATCGAATATTGCACCCACCTCTAGCCTTTTTTCACCATCAAAGGGACACACTGAAATTGGTTCTAGATCATCAGTGTGAAATGATGCACCTGGAATAATCCAATTCTCATTATGACGGCTACTTAATTCTGGCCCTGACTCTCCACTTGAACCATTTTTTGTAATTGAAATTGTTCTGTTTCTAAGAACTCGCTCATGATTAGAACCAATAATGACATCTTCACTCCCAACAAAATCCTCTGGTACAAAAAACTCATTAATTTCCCATTGTTCAGTAAATAATCGAGACTGAAGTACATCGGCATAATCATCATCATCATCATCATAATCAACATCATCATCATGCTCATCATCATCTATATCATCATAGACATCTTCTTCTTCTTCTTCTTCACCATTATCATCATTGTCATCCGTACGAACATAAGCAACCCCGGGCAAAAATTGTTCTTCTTCTTGTTCGTCGTCGTCGTCGTCATCATCATCATCATCAAAATCATCAGGACTTTGTGGTCGATCATGTCGTGCACTCTCTGTCTTCGAAGGACTAGAACAAGCCTCCCCTCTTATTTGTCTAACCACCTCCGGAAGTACTTGTCGAATGACCTCCGGCATGACATCTCGTAAGATATTCGGCATCGACTGTCGAACAAGACCAGGTAATACATCCTCCAATATGCCTGGCAATGACTGTTTGACAATATCCAATGCTCGTCTAGTCTCATTCTCGATCGCAGAAGCAAGTTCCCGATTCAAGAATTCAGATGTCGCTCGAGCAGATAACTTTTTTGATTTATGTTGCTTCTTTGAATCATCCTTCGACTTCTGAGATAAAAAAAAGAGTCCATAATTAAAAACTATATTTTCATTGATAATGTATAAAAAAATTTAAATAATTAAACAAAAGAAGGATAACACAGACCTTCGTTTGTGGACGCGGTCCTACGGCTTGAGATGGGGCAGGTGCAGGAGCAGGAACAGCTCTTGGTGCTGGTGCCGTCGTGCTCAAATCACCTCCATCCTTATCAGCACGATCAGAAATTTTAGGCCTCTTTGAAGGCCGACTGGATGATCTTGAGGAACGTACTGTGTCAGACCTGTGAAGTCTTGGATGTGGTCCATGCTCCGATTTCCGACCAATAAATCGCTCTTGAGGAACAAATCTGACTCAATCAGAAATGTTCATCTCAATATCGACCATATAGGGTAGATCATTTTCTGTCTGCGTGGGCTCCAACTGAATACACTGAATCTGATCAATAATAACAAGTGATATTAGTGTAAAGAATTCAAAGTATAAATAAGACAAAATAATCTGAAATTCTCAATTACTCACATTATGTGCATTGAATATGTCAGGAACATGAGGACGTTTTCCTGGACTTCGCCAACAGAGACCTCTCGGAAAGTCGTCAGATTTCTTCTCCCCCAATTGCTTCCCAAAATCAGGGATGCACTCAAATGCCCAGATCTAGTATAAGATGATAACAACAATGTTAGATCAATTATGAAATCACAATTTAAGAATGATAAAAGTTCGAATATTACACATTTATAGACACACCTGTAATGCGATCTGATATCCATATAAATGATATAGTAGTCTAGCACTTCCAGATGGTAGAGGCTGTAGTGAATTATCCAAGTAATGCATCAATCTTTGAAATGCATACAAACCCCATGGAAATCTATCAAATAAGTCAGCGTCTTCCACCAAACTCCATAGCCACTGGGGTACAAGAGTACGTATATCAGATCCAAATACGTATAGCGTCAGCAATAGTATGTATGAAATCTTCAATGCATCATCGGGCTGGCTTCGAAGCTCTCCATTCTTGAAACGGAGCAACAAATCACAGCCTGTCCATCAAAAGTTCTCTTATAAACTCCATCGATCGGTAGCGTACATGATGAAGAATGACTAAATTCTGAAGCTCCAAATTTCAATCCTGTGATCATACAAAACTCTAATTTGGAGAACCTCAACTGATGATCTCCAACACGAAACCAACGCTCGTCTGTACTAGCTTCGGGTATGATGATCTCACAATCCAACAAATGTAGAAGTCCTCGACCACTAATGATGATATCAACATCAAACCTCAAAAAGTGGCCAAAACATGAAGTCTTGAACTCGTCTAACCTATCACAGTGTCTGAGCTCGATATCTATGTCTCGAATAACCTTACTCAAAGAGTACGTACTACATCTGGCCGACAAATTTAAACGACCTCGCCATTTCCATTGTGGCTGTTAAGAAATCGTAATATATTTTCTCACTACAATTGTTTTTTATCAAAAAAAAAACTCTATAAATAAGAATTATTTGTTGGATATTACAAGTGCAATTAAAGAAAATAGAAGAAAATTTAAGAAGCAGGAACATTTACAGAAAAAAACTATGAATTAAAGTCCAAATATTCTTATTTAGATTAAATATTTTAACATTTAGATAAAAAAATTTTGTTATAATCTGAAATATTACAACGCTTTTTTTATAATAATAATAATTATTATTACTATTACTATTTGATAATTTTATTATTACTACTATTTTGATGAATTTTTTTTTTAAATAATTGTAGAATTTTATACTATTTCCTACTATTTTTTATTGAGATTGAGATATGCATGAAAGAATATTTGTCGATATTTTCCTTTAATTTGTTTCTGAAATATGCATGAAAGAATATTTGTCGATATTTTCCAATATCTTTTGTATTGTTAGTAAGGTTGTTTCTTGTTAATATTGAAGGGATCCTCCATCTTTTGTATTGTTGGTAATGTTGTTTCTTGTTCCTAAATTAAAGGATCTGATCCAATATTGAAGGAATCTCCTTCTTTGAAGTTGTACATATATGCGTATATCCCATTTTCGTTTTCAATTAAAAATATAGAGAAAAACATTTTCTCAAACTTCTCTTCTTATGTCGAATTTATCAATTTTCAAAATATATAAATCCGAGTAAATTATTTTATAAGGATTTTTAAATTAATATTTAAAATGTTTTGTCATTTAGTAACAAATTTGATTAGTACATGAAATCCAACACAAAACATTGATAACAATAATATTTATTATTATTAAATTTATTCTTAATAATATTATTATTGTTATTATTATTGTTGTTATTATTATTTTAAAATTTTATATTATGATATTAGTTGTATTTCAATTTTTGGTCATATTTAAATAATTATTTTTCAACTCATTTTATTATTTAGAAAATAATTTTCTAATAATTTTCAAATTTTAGAACCGTGATCTAATAATGTAAATCGTCATAAATACTTTCATCTCGTGATCTAGGTATTAATATGGTAGTTTCATGATTATAAAATCGTCATCTATACCAATTATCATCGTGATATAATATATACCATCGTTATCTAGTACGTGTCATCCTAATCTATGAATTATCGTCGTGATCTATTAAATATCATCGCGGTCTATTAATAAATTATCGTCGTTATCTAATATGTATTATCGTGATCATCTATTTTTTATCCTCATGATCTATGAATTATAGCCGTGATCTATTAAATATCATCGCGATCTATTAATTAATTATCGTCGTTATCTATTACTCCATCGTCGTGATCTATGATTTACTACCTTAACCACAATTAACCATCGTGATCTATATATTTACGTCGTGATCTATGAATTATCCTCGTGATCTATATATTATCCTCGTGATCTGTTATTTACCATCTTCCCTAACACTACCATCGTGATCTACATATTATCCTCGTGATCTAACAGCGTCATCTATATTATCCTCGTGATCTATTATTTACCATCTTCCCTAACACTACCATCGTGATCTACATATTATCCTCGTGATCTAACAGCGTCATCGTGATCTAAGCTTTCAACTTCCAACAGATTCCAACAATAATACTTTCAGGATTTGCAGCAACATTAAATAACTAAGACCTAAAATCTAGGGCAATTTCAACTTTGATTAACAACAGGAATTTCAAAATCTATATCCAACAACAGGAATTTCAAAATCTATATCCGCCTACCTGTAAATTGCCGCTCATTTTGAAGAGTTGCTATCGCGATTCCACCACCGTCACCGCTCTTTACAGTCGCGACTCCACCACCTTCCTCTCCATCACCGTCACCGCTCTTTACAGTCGCGACTCCACCACCTCCCTCTCCATCTCCAACCGTGACATGACAGTCTCCTCCCTCTCCAGCCGTAACTTGACAGATTGTCTACTCGCGATTCCGCCGCCACCGTCTCCTCCTCCTCTAATAGCCGGTTAATTTCACGAGTGAAAATTTAACAGTTCACGAAATAATAATTTTACAGTTCACGAAATGAAGGTAGTTTTTCCCCTTTGACAATTTTTAAGTAATTTTTCCCCCAATTTTACAGTTCACGAAATGAAGGTAGTTTTCCCCCTTTTGACAATTTTTGAGTAATTTTTTCCCCAATTTCAAATCTTAAGGGTAGTTGAGTAATTTGGTCTCAAAATTGGGTAGAATTCATGTGTTTTAAAATAGTAGGTATTTTTCATTTTATCTAATCTATATTGGGTAGAAATACCCCACGTCCCAAAACTTTATCTCTCCTCTTCTTTTATCTCAATCTCTATTGTTGTTGCCACCACTATTTTTTCGATAAAGATAATCGGACCATCTATGTGTAGTATTTACCGAGCCCATCATAAATACGGGTTTAGAATTTGATTCGGCCATCACCTTTGTCGCGTGCGACCATGGGAAAAAGCAGTAGACCTTTCCTCTCTCTCCTTTCGTTCCCTCTGTTCTCTTCCTGCTGTCGAGCCATCACTGTCGCTGTGGGTTGTCGTGGAGTCGGCACGGGATTCACGCCGACGAGTTGAGCTATGAGCCACTGCGGGTACACAGAAGAGAATCGAGATAAGTCTGTTTAGTACTTTGAAGCTTTCTGAATACCGTGATAAAGGTGGGGTATTGCATATTCCTGCATTCACGTTTCTTCCAGATCATTTAAATTATGAAATTTTATACATGTGTGAAATGTGGTCTGTATTATGTGTTGTATGAATAATGTGCTATGAGTTAAGATGTTGTAATACGATGAATGTGATGACTGAATGTTTATTTTATACAAGACGAATGTGAGAATATGTGATTTTTTCCCCCGAGTTGATTATCTTGTTTTATGTTAATAAGATTATTTTAAATCTGCGAATAGCGTATTTTGAGCTTAACAAAGCTACAATTGAGTGTGAAATTGATTGATATACGAATATTCGTTTACATGGTAGCGAAATGTGTGTGATGAGAATACGCGTTTGTATGATAAAGAAATATTTTCACGACAGTTAAGATTCGTAAATTATTTGTATGACGGTTAAGATTCGTAAATATTTTTACGACGGTTAAGATCCGTAAATTATTTACACGGCGGTTAAGATCCGAAAATGTTTTTATGACGGTTAAGATCCGTAAATTGTTTACACGGTGATTAAGATTCATAAATATTTTCACGGCAGTTAAGATCTACAAATGTTTTCACGACGGTTAAAATCCATAAATGTTTGCATAACGGTTAAGATCCGCAAATGTTTTAACGACGATTAAGATTCACAAAATTGTTTTCATGACGGTTAAGACCCGCGCTTTCACGACGGCTAAGAATCGTAACTAAAGTGTTATATTTGAGTGTGATCGATAATTGTTTGAGATGATTGTTTACGTTATTGAATGATTTAAGTTACGTGACTGATGTGATTTATTTTCTACTGTTTTTATTAAACGATAAACGTGTTATTTTCAACCAATATTTGGAAATTATTTTATGTTGTCTCGGGTTTCCTCACTGAGTATATTTTAAACACTCACCTCTCTTTTTAAAATGTTTTTAGTTTGAGGATTATAGGGCGTGGAGTGCAAGCTGTAGATGCTGGTAGACGGTGATCAAAGGTCGAAGAAGATTTTTATTCAAAATGTTATATTTCATGAATTTCGAAAATGTATATTTCATAATGATTCTTGAATTTATATATTTTTATTTTCTTAAAAAAGTGAATTTTATACGTTAGTCAAGATTTACCTTCAAAAGAAATGAAACGTCACACATATATTTACCCATTTGTCTTTCAATTCATATTTGGATATTAAAATATAAGATAACTTTACTATAAAAATAATTATTATGATAACTTTACAAAAAAATTGACAAAATGTAAATCATTCAAAATCAATTTCGTGTAAAAAAATTATAATTTTTTTGGGCTGTCAAGAAAATTGATCAATTTTCGTTTAACCCTATTTTGTGAAAAAAAAATTTATAATTAACAAAAAAAAATTAGTGTTACAAAAAAAAAATTAGGATTACGCGATATTAACAAAAAAAAAAAAATTTAGGATTACAAACACTATTTTTATTTTATTTTTTTGGTTAATTTCGTGTAGCCCTAATATATATATATATATATATATATATATATATATATATATATATATATATTGTTTGCATAAAAAAGGGTTAAATGAAAACTGATCAGTTTTCGTGTAAGTCCAAAATATATATATATATATATATATATATATATATATATATATATTTTTACACAAAATTAATTTTAAATAATTTACATTTTGATCCAAATATTATTGAAGTAATATATAACAAATTGAAAAACCGTTTTGATCCAAATATTTTAAAGTAATAAACTTACTAGAGTGAATTGATTTTACATGAAATTGGATCAATTCATGTAGTTATATCCAAAAATTGTAATATTTCGTGTAAAGTAATTTAAAATAGCAATAAACCATTTATATCCATTTTTACTAGAGTGAATTGATTTTACATGAAATTGGATCAATTCATGTAGTTATATCCAAAAATTGTAATATTTCGTGTAAAGTAATTTAAAATAGCAATAAACCATTTATATCCATTTTCATAGTAATTTTCGTGCATGAAGTTATATTTTATTACATCCAAATATGAATTTTAATCAATTCGTGTAAACCATTTTGATCCAAATACTTTCGTGTAGTTTTTCAATGAATATTATAATTAATATTTCTTCTTTACTTTTGTTATGATTTTGTGCATGAAAATTATTAAAATAGAGCCGAATATTGTAATACATGATACATAATTCATGAAATTTTATTGATGGAGATTGATTGGAATAAAACATATTGGAGGATCCATTGAACAGTTGACTTGGACTCGAAATGAGTATTTTGAGCTCAACTTTTATATTTAAGAGTATTTAGGGATCAAAATTTATATTAATAGATATAATAAGATCAAGTTATATGAAAATGAGTATATTTGGCCATTTCCCCTTATTTATCTTCGTTTATTTACATTCGTTTATGCATACAAGTAACTCTAGACTTTTGAATTACAATTAAATTTTTAAATATTTATATAAATTAATAATCGAATAATTAATCAACTGGTGTGAGTGTCGATCCAATTTGCTATGGAGCCGGCCTTCAACTTGAGCTTGACTTGGTTATAACTTATAAGTCCGTGGAGAATCAACTGAGTCTTTTTCTAATAAGGGTGTGACTCTAAACAACACCCAATCTTTTTAATATTTGAATTAAGAAAACTAAACCATAACAAAATTCTAGATTTATCTTTATGAATTAAAAAAAAATTCCTGCCCCTCTCTCGCTTGTTCTCTCCTCTCTGTCCTATTTTTTTTTTTATTTCACTTTCTATCTTGAATTTTTTCGGAATAATATAAAAATTTGATGAAAAATCATTTTACGAGTTAACAATAAATATATAAAAATCATGTAGAAATTGTATAATAAAACGAAAAAATGCATCGTTTAAAGTGTGTTCGGCTCATTGGGATGCGAACACAATATAATAGGTTGCCAGAATTTTTTTTTTATTTTTTACAGTTTTCTAACCTGATTTTTATACATTTTTTACATGATTTTTACATATTTAGTTAATAATTTTATTATGTTGTTTAATTTTTTTATATATTTAAAAGAAGAAGTTAAATAAAAGAGAAGAAGAATGAGGGAGAGAGAACAGACGCGGGAGGGAGGAAGGGAGACAACGGTTTTTTTTGTTTTTTTGTTAAGAAATAAATTTGGAATTTTCTTATTTTTTTTAATTTTTTAATTAAAATACTTTAAAATTGAGGTGTGTTTAAAAAAGGGTAGGTGTGAATAGTTCCATCCTTCTAATAATTCATGTGGTGCTGATAGGAAGTCATGTCAATATCAGCACATACTCACCCACTCATTTGCAAGCATCTTTAATTTAACGATGATATACAAATCCACCTAATAATGATAATGAGATTTTAAAAATATAGACGACCACAATTGATTGAGATGGATACTGGTCTTGTTCACTGCAAGTCTATATAACTTGTTTCAAGATTATTCTCACCAGTCAGATCACACATATAGTGCAATGTCATACATATAATTTCATTATATTTATATGTTATTTGAAAAAAAAATTAAGTTCTTTTATTTAATTCTATTAAAGAAAACATATTTAACATGTATAAAGATTTTTTTTGGGGGTTAAATCAATAATATATTTGCATTGAATGTTTTCCGGTTTGATTGCATGACACACAAAATTTCAATGCTATATTTTATGAATTTTTTTGGTACAAATGTATTATGTATAATTAAATCAGTCAAAATAACAAAATTAAATAATATAATTTAGATGATATATAATGCATATGTAGAAATTGGAAGAGTTTACTCCTTTTCTTTTGTTGATTTATCAGCTTGAATAGTACTATCATGAACATATGAAATAATATTACACTTAAAGAAAAAAAGATAATTACTAAAAGAATTAGTGAGATAATCAAATGTGTTTTAGAGTTGATAGTAACATACACAGATACACTTGTTTGAAATTAAAGAAAGAGAAATTGTGATGTTAACAGTAAAGTATGTTGGGAGGATTGAATGTTTGGTTACAAGTGACGAAGAAGCTATAGTTGCAGTTTGCTATTTTAAAATTTCGTAATATAGAATGCAAGTGATGATGTTGAGGTAAATATCTGAAGAAATGCAAGATTTTATGGGCTCTTCATCAGCATCTTTATTGGCCTCTACCTGAGTACCAGGGGGCAATCTCACACTATTCAGTCTTTTTCAATATAAGGTTGCTATGAAATCATTAAACTTGTATTCTAAAACACCAATGATCAATATTGATCATCAACATTTTTCAAACCAATACATCGACATATATAAGAAACTTAAAGCACTCAATCTATATACAAAGTTATTTCCTAACACTAAATTGCAGGTTCAAATATGTTGAGTTTAATGCCAATTATCTCCCACCACCCACCGGCAGCAGTTCAACATGATCCTTTATGCTATCAAATTCGACACTTGAGCTGTTGCCCTCACCATTGGTGAAGTACTTAATGAAATTCTTACCAAGCAAAGATTCCTTATCTTCTTCAATATGCTCTGTAACTGTCCATGAATGCTTTCCTCCGGCTCTTAGTCCCTCGAGCTCCATGACAACTTCCTTCATAGACGGCCTCTCGTCTCCTCTCACACTCAGACATCTTTTGGCCAAGACTGCGACTTTCATTACCACCTTCTTATCTCCCTCTCTCACCACATTATCTTCAAGAACTCGGAACAATGAGTCTTCTACCTTCATGACTTTAAGGAAAAAGTTGGCCAAGCATCTCTCATCATCTGGCATATCATTGCTCACTGCCCTCCTCCCTGTTAGCAGCTCAACGAGCACTACTCCAAAGCTATAAACGTCGCTTTTCTCAGTCAGTTGCTGCGTTTGCATGTATTCAGGATCTAAGTATCCGAAAGTTCCTTGGACCAAGGTATTCAACTGTGTTTCATCCACAGGAACCAGTTTTGAAGCCCCGAAATCAGACACCTTGGCAGTGAAAGTATGGTCTAATAGGATATTAGCCGACTTCACGTCTCTGTGTATGATGGGAGTAGAAGCTGAAGAGTGTAGATAGGAGAGCACACCAGCAGTTTCTGCTGCTATCCTTAACCGCATGTCCCATGACAGACAACGCGCCTTTGCCCTATTGTGTATGTGCTCGTAAAGGGTTCCATTGCTGATGAACTCATAGACCAGCAGAGGTGCTTGCTTTTCCAGACAACAACCTAGGAGCTTCACCACATTCCTATGGTTGATTTGAGACAGAACAAGCACCTCATTAACGAACTGCTCTGTCTCGTTTTTGGCAACTTCTCTAGACTTCTTGATGGCAATTAGTTTGTTATCTTGTAAGATGCCTTTGTATACAATGCCATAGCCTCCTTGACCGACGATCATGTTACTGTCGAAGTTGTTGGTGGCCTTCTGGAGCTCGGATTCACTGAAAATCCTTGCAGAATCTGATGACCTCTGCGTTCCAGTGAGTTTTTCTTGCAACAAATGGCCTCCATTTTGATGGAAATACTCTTCTCTCAACTTCACTGCCCTTCTTCTCTGGAGTGTTATGTGCAACCAACAACTAGACAGCAAAATAACAATGACCCCTAAAAGAATCCCTGTTTCCATAATTAAGAGAGAGTTCAAACATGACATCAGAATTTTAGCGAAGTTGTGTATGATACGAGACTGGAAGAGTAGTGATTATCTTCTAACCTGCAACAAGTTTGAAAAGAGAGGATTCACCGCGAATGCAACCTTTTCCATCTTTCTTTCCATCTCCATCGTACCCTTTGGGGCAAAAGCACTCAAAATCTCCTTGTTTATTCTCACATTTATTTATTTCACAGTTATTGAGGAGTGGATCTGCACATTCATCTATATCTGTAAAATAAGAAAGAAAATGAATGAGATGGTTAAATTTAATTAATAGAAACATATTGTAATTAGTAGAATGAAATAGGTACCTTTACAGCCATCAAGGAGGTATGGATTTCCTTGATAGCCTGGTCTGCAAGAACATCGATAGCCAGAACCATTATCGGGATTATAACAATCGGAGTAAGCACTCTTGCAGGCGTAAGCAGAAGAGTTCATCTTCGCCGCCTCACAAGTTTCATTTCCAATAGCCCAATCGGCCACCATGGGAAGCGTCTCCACATCCTTCAACTTAGTAAGGCTATCAACTGTAAAATTAAAAGCAGCCTCTTCCACTACGAAACCATATCCGCAATTGAAATCAGAGAGATTAGTGTAATTATTAAAGCTCTGCATCTCGAGTTCCACCTTCCAGACGTGCTTAGGAAAGGAGGTCTGGCAGCAGCCTAGACCGGAGCAGGAGCCGTTCATGAGATCATCACGTGCATTGCACATGGCAGTACATCCGGTCTGGTAATTCCGACCCGACACGAGGTAGCCGGAGATGGAGCCGTAAGAGTCGCAGCCAATTACGGTGAACTTGTTGGCAGTGTTGTTGAATGTAAGGAAAAGTGGGAGATATATGTAGGGGTTGTTGTATAGTATTCTAGTACCCTTTTTGGCGTAACAATCGTGAGATATGAACTGGAGGAGCTTTAGCTGACCATCCAGTGATATCTCTGTGATCTCTATCGAGCTGTTCTGCATGAATGCTTGCGGTGGATTGAAGCTTTCGTTGCAAGTGACCCAGAAACTGTAGTGCTGGTAACAATCCACTGTGGTTCCGAAAGGATATGGGATGCTTACGTTCCCACATCTGTCCACGCACTTGTCCTTTGCTATCGGAAATGACCCTTCTGATGAACTCATCATCATCGAGGCTGTTACCATCACCATCATCACAATTGTTGCAAGGATTTGCAGTTCCATGCTTTTTTTTGCCAGATTCCGACTCGACTTGGTATATGCTTTAATAGGAGTAATTTGCTCAAGTCAACCACTAGGAAGGTGGAACTGAGCTTTCCTGATCGAGTCAATGCAATCTTGATTAGCTCATCAATGTCATCTTACTATTTTCACACCTGACATATATATTGTCTTTGGGGAATAATTTCAATATGCCTACCTATATCTCATTTTTCTCTACTTGTCATAACAACTACTATACCCATCCCATATATGTAGACCTATAATTATTTTCACACTCATTAAGAAATCATAGTTTAAATAGTTAAAATATTAGAAGTTCCATTTATATCTTCAATTAATTTCATTAATTGAAACACATATTGAGTGATTTTTTTTTTCCGAAAAATAATATAAAAAGTTGTAGTGAGATAATATCAATATATATCAACTAAGGACATATATGAAATTGAAAATTAAAAAACATATCAATATAGTAACAAGTTTATTTTTGTAGGACACAGAAAATTAATAATCATGTTCATTTTTGTAGAATGGGGAGCATACAAATTAAAATCCAAAAAAAAAAAAAAAAAGTAAAAAAAATTGATCTGACTTTTGTGCTAACCCTGTATGTTAGTGGTTGGAAAAAAAGGTTGTTATTTAGCTATTTGCACATGTTTATGCATATAAATAACTGTAGCCTTTTGAATTACAATTAAATCATAAAATATTTATATAAATTAATAATGGAATTAATCAAGTTGTGCATGGAGCTGGCCTTCAACTTGAGCTTGACTTGGTTAATTATAAGCCCCTGGAGAGATCAACCAAGTCTTTTTCTAATAATTCATGTGTTGGGAAAGAGAGTCATGTCAATATCAGCACAAACACACCTACTCATTCTGCACGCAACTTTAATTTAACAGTGATATGCAAATCTACTTAATAACGACAATAATATACATGATAATTAATAAAGATGGATACCTGAGTTTTGCTCACTACAAGTCTATATTACTAGTTTCAAGACTCCTTTTTTACTAGTATATATAAGATCACACATACAGTGCAATGTCATACACATAATTTCATTATATATATTATTTGAGAAAAATAGTAAGTTCGTTTAGTTAATTCTATTAAAGATTAAAAACATTACACTTTAACATGAATAAGATTTTTTTTTGGGCCTAAATCAATATTTTTTTTTGGGGACAAATGTATTATGTATAATTAAATCAAGTACTTGCAAAGTCAAAATAACAAAAATAAATGATATTATTTAGATGATATAAAAAACATAATGTGGAAATTGGAAAAGTTTACTCCTTTTTCTTTTGTTGATTTAATAGCTTGAATAGTAATATCAAGAACATATGAAATAATATCCCAATTAAAGCAAAGAAGATAAATTACTAAAAATGAGTGACATAGACAAATGTGTCTTCGTAATAAGATAAAGTTGTTTGAAATTAAAGAAAAAGTGATTGCGTAGCCTCCCCACAGTTTCCATATCCAATGGGCCCAATCAGCCATCATGGGAAGCTTCTCAACATTCTTCATGTTGGTTAGAAGATGTGGACAAAACTTAAATGCTAGATTTTTTGTTATCAACTGAATTTTCTGCTAGCTCAAAACAACCCATGATTAAGCTTGTTTCTTGTTCTTCAAAAAAACAATATTGGAGTTTATTAGTTGAAGATTAACATGGAGAGTTCCAAGGGGCAGTCTCACTATTCAAGTGATTTTCAATATAAGGTTCTTATAAATTCATTAAACTAGTAACAAACAAAAAAGAAAATAAAATAGATAACTCCAAGAAAGTGATACAACATGTATTCTAAAACAAGTACATTCTTAGATAAATAATACCAATGATCATTGATCATGAACATTGTTCAAACCAATACATCAACATATCTAAGTAACTTAAGACACTCAATCTATATATATACAAAGTTATTTCATAACACTAATTTGCAGGTTCAAATATGTTGAGTTTATTGCCAATTATCTCCCACCATCCACCGGCAGCAGTTCAGAATGATCCTTAATGCTATCAAATTCAACACTTGAGCTGTTGCCCTCACCACTGGTGAAGCTAGTGAATTTCATACCAAGCAAAGATTCTTTATCTTCTTCAATATGCTCTGTAACTGACCATGAGTGCTTTCTTCCGGCTCTTAGTCCCTCGAGCTCCATGGCTACTTCCTTCATAGATGGCCTCTCGTCTCCTCTAACACTCAGACATCTTTTGGCCAAAATTGCAACATTCATTACCACCTTTTTATCTCCCTCTCTCAACACATTATCTTCAAGAACTCGAAACAATGAGTCTTCTTCCTTCATCACTTTAAGGAAAAAGTTGGCCAAGCTTCTCTCATCCTCTGGCATATCATTGCTCACTGCCTTCCTCCCTGTTAGCAGCTCAACGAGCACTACTCCAAAGCTATAAACGTCGCTTTTCTCAGTCAGTTGCTGCGTTTGCATGTATTCAGGATCTAAGTATCCGAGAGTTCCTTGGACCAAGGTATTCAACTGTGTTTCATCCACAGGAACCAGTTTTGAAGCCCCGAAATCAGACACCTTGGCAGTGAAAGTATGGTCTAATAGGATATTAGCCGACTTCACGTCTCTGTGTATGATGGGAGTAGAAGCTGAAGAGTGTAGATAGGAGAGCACACCAGCAGTTTCTGCTGCTATCCTTAACCGCATGTCCCATGACAGACAACGCGCCTTTGCCCTATTGTGTATGTGCTCGTAAAGGGTTCCATTGCTGATGAACTCATAGACTAGCAGAGGGGCTTGCTTTTCCAGACAACATCCCAGGAGCTTCACTACATTCCTATGGTTGATTTGAGACAGAATAAGCACCTCATTAACGAACTGCTCGGTCTCGTTTTTGGCAACTTCTCTAGACTTCTTGATGGCAATTAGTTTGTTATCCTGTAAGATGCCTTTGTACACAATGCCATAGCCTCCTCGACCGACAATCACGTTACTGTCGAAGTTGTTGGTGGCCTTCTGGAGCTCGGATTCACTGAAAATCCTTGCAGAATCTGATGACATCTGCCTTCCAGTGAGTTTTTCTTGCAATAAAAGGCCTCCATTTTGATGGAAATATTGTTTTCTCAACTTCAATGCCCTCTTTCTCTGGAGTGTTATGTGCAACCAACAACTAGATAACAAAAGAACAATGACCCCTAAAAGAATCCCTGTTTCCATATTTGAGAGAGTTCAAACATGACATTAGAATTTTAGCGAAGTTGTGTATGATACGAGACTGGAAGAGTAGTGATATATTCTAACCTGCCAAAAGTTTGAAAAGAGAGGATTCACCACGAATGCAACCTTTTCCATCCTTTTTTCCATCGCCATGGTACCCTTTGGGGCAAACACAATCAAAACCTCCTTCTTTATTCTTACATCTATCTATCTCACAAACATTCAGGTTTTGATCTGCACATTCATCTATATCTGCCAAAAAAAAAAAAAAAAAGAAAGAAAAAGAATGAGATGGTTAAATATAATGAATAGAAACTTGTAGTAATTAACAGAAAGAAATAGGTACCTTGACAGCCATGAACGAGGTATGGATTTCCCCGATAACCTGGTCTACAAGAACATCGATACCCATAACCATTATCAGGATTATAACAATCGGAGTTGGCACTCTTGCAGGCGTAAGCAGAATTGTTGATCTTTGCCGCCTCACAAGTTTGATTCCCAATGGCCCAATCGGCCACCATCGGAAGCTTCTCCTTATCCTTCAAGTTACTAAGACTATCAACTGTAAAATTAAAAGCAGCTTCTTCGACTACGAAACCGAATCCGCAGTTGTAACCGGAGACATTAGCATAATTGTTAAAGCTCTTCATCTCCAACTGCACCTTCCAAACGTGCTTAGGAAAGGAGGTCTGGCAGCAGCCTAGACCGGAGCAGGAGCCGTTGATGACATCATCACGTGCATTGCATGTGGCAGTACATCCGGTCCTGTAATTCTTGCCCGACACGAGGTGGCCAAAGACGGAGCCGACAGAGTCACAGCCGATTACAGTGAACTTGTTGGCAGTGTTGTTGAAGGTAATGAAGTAAGGCAAGCTTATGGAGGGGTCGTTGTAGCGAAGCCTGCTTCCGTTGGTGGCGTAGCAATCGTGGGATATGAACTGGAGGAGCCTCAGCTGACCCTCCAGTAATATCTCTGTGATCTCTATCACTGTGTTCTGCATCAACAGTTTCGGTGGATTCGAGGTTTCATTGCAAGTGACCCAGAAACTATAGTGCTGGTAACAATCCTCAGTGGTTCCGAAAGGAAATGGGATGCTTACGTTCCCACATTTGTCCACGCAGTTGGGCTTTGCAATTGGGAATGATCCATCTGATGAAATGATGGTTGAGGCTAATACGACCATCATCACAATTGCAAGGATTTGCAATTCCATGCTTTTCTTCATGGTTGTGCTTTGTACATGTTACAGGATTCTAAGTTGGTGTGTGTTTGCTTTAATAATGTGTGGAATCAATGGAGTCTTTTGGTCAAGTCAATGAGTTTGTCCATATGTAGTGTAAGAAGCTGCATCCCAGCTCTCGCTAGGGCCCAGCTACACTCCATGCAACGTGGTCCATGCTCAGAATTAGTCGAGTCTAGCTAGGCCCCGAATTACAGGTTTTATCAATTTTTAATATTTTATCATTTTAACTTAATTTGGGTAATAATTTCAAGGTTTTAATGTTCAAATCAATCAAAACTATGAGTTTTTTAGTTTGCAACTTCAATTTTTATTGATCCTATTGCAATCTTGGAGTTATTGAGTTTATCAATTGCAATCTAAAAGTATTTTTCTATTCCAATCTTGAAGTTATTGAGTTTATCGATTGCAATCTAAAGTATTTTTCAATCACATGATTTAATTATTTCACTTTCTAACCTAAACTTTATTTTTTTATTTTTATCCAATTGCAACCTCTAAATGATCAGGATATATTTTTATGAATTTCAGAATTTGATGCTGCGTGCAATTGGATAAGAAAATAAAGTTTAGGTTGAGAAGTGAAAAACATTAAATCACGTGATCTCCACATTGTCGGATAAACTCCAAAACTTCAAGGTTGCAATCGAAAAATAAAAATAAAAAATAAGATTGTAAATTGAAAAACGATCATAATTTTAAGTTGATTTTTACATTTAACCTTAAGTCCAATATTCTTACCGAACTAAATATCTCATTTTCTGCATTTCTCATATCAACTATAAATATTATAAATCCTCCGAAAAAAGAAATTCCACGAGTTTTGCACTTTCCTTGTAAATTTGTAATTTTGTTTATTTGGATATAAGTACTAGATTCTAATCTCTTAAATTACAATTAATTGTTAAAATATTTATATAAATGAATAAACGAATCAAATTGAGTTTATGTTGATATAATTCTCCATGAAGAGATCAACTAATAATTTAATTTTTAATTAATGTATAATTAATAATTTAAAATGTTGATGGTATATTTTAATTATTGGATTCACACTAGTATGCATTTTAAGTTTTTTATTTTATTCTTTGATAAAGACTAGCATCAATCTGAGATTTTTAAAATATACATAACCACAATAAAAAGAGATGAATACATGTCTATTAAGTCTTGGTCACTAAATGTCTACATCACCCTGTTTCAAGATTCTTTTCACTAGCTAGTAAGTTCACATGGATGTATATCGCAATGTCTTACGTAGAATTTCATTGTATATATAAATGCTATTTGAAAAAAGAAATTATTATTATTAGTTACTCTATTCTATTAAAAATAAAAAATTACATATGTAACATAAATAAGTTGTTTTTGGCCTAAATCAATAATATATTTTGCATTAAATAGCGTTATCTGGTTTGATTATACGTATGGCTTACAAAGTTTTGAAGCTATATATATTTTATGAACTTTCTTTTTTTGTAGAAATGAATTATTATGTATGATCAAATCAAGTACTTACAAATGTCAGGATAACAAAAGCAAATAATTTAATTTAGATGATGTTAAAATCATAACGTAGAAGATGGAAAATTTACTCCTTTTCTTTTGTTTTGATTTATTAGCTTGAATGTATTTTTAATACTAGAATTAAAGCAAAGAAGATAAAATATCTAAAGAAATGACTTGCTCGACTCTAAGATTTTTGAAGCTTAAATCTCATAAAATTATTGATTCAAAAATAAATAATACCAGAATCGAAACTTTCCTATAGTTGTAATTTAAAAAACTTCCATTGGTTGTAAAATGAGAAAATTGGAATTATTCTTCATGAAGTTTATTAGCTTAAAAAGAGCTCAAGTTTGTGGGCTTTGCTTTTTAATTAACGAAAGGAAAAGTTAAGTTGGTAACAATCTTTATGTCATCTTCAACCTTTAGTTGAGCGCATGCAATAATTCATCATTTAACTGTAATGCTGAAGTCACTTTCAATCATTTGCACCAAATTTTGAAAATATTAAAATAGATATGCGACGTTTCATAAAAGTTAAGAAAAATCTAAAGTTACTCAGTATAATACAAATGAAAATATAAATTATTTTAGAAGCTAATGTAACCAAATTGTCTATTCAAATGCTTACAATAGTCGATCAAGACTCAAAAATTCATAAGCATATGATCGTAAGTAGACATAGACTAATACAAACCCAGATTCTTAATTAGTCGATCTTTTGACATCATAATTACTTTGAATAATCCTAGCTCGTAAACACAAGTCAAAGTTGTACAAATAATTATATTAGCTTTAATGATTAAAGCTGTAGGAACATGCAAAAGAAATTTAAGTGCCCCTTTTCTTAATTTCTTGGTAGCTGCCAAATGATTAACTAAGTATTGTGCCCCATAATGGTGAAGGATATCATGAACATATGAAATAACATTACAATTAAAGCAAGAGATAAAAAAATGTGTTTTAGAGTTGATAGTAACATACACTTGTTTGAAATTAAAGAAAGAGAAATTGTGATGTTAACAGTAAAGTATGTTGGGAGGATTGAATGTTTGGTTACAAGTGACGAAGAAGCTATAGTTGCAGTTGGCTTTGCTATTTTCAAATTTCGCAATGTAGATTGCAAGTGATGATGTTGAGGTAAATATCCAACTGCACCCTCCGAACATGCTTAGGAAAGGCGGTCTGGCAGCAGCCTAGACCGGAGCAGGAGCCGTTCATGAGATCATCCCGTGTATTGCACGTGGCAGTACATCCGATCCTGTATTTCTGGCCCGACACCAGGTTGCCGAAGAGGGAGCCGTAAGAGTTGCAGCCAATTACCCGTTGTCGTTATTATCATTAACAGTAACGACAACGATTCTTAACCGTTGTAAAATCATTGTCATTAATGATAATGGTTAACAACTGTTGTAAAATCATTGTCATTAACGACAATGGTTATTAACCGTTGTACACACATTGTAAATGTGTGCTCGAATACAATAGGTGGCCAACTATTGTGCCAACCGTTGTCTTTTTTTTTTATTCGCCAACGATTATTAAATGTTGTGGTTGAGTAGGTTTACGACAACACAATCTTTTACAACAGTAGGAGTGGTTTACAACAATGGTTAATAACCGTTGTCGTTGCGTGTTTTTGTAGTAGTCTACTGCTGGTTGCTGACTTGTAAATCAATAAAGTGGAATAATTTCAATATGCCTAATTACATCTCATTTCGTGCATTTGTCATGTCAACTATATACCTAATTATTTACATTTGTTTATGGTTATAAGTAACTTGAGCATTTGAGCTTGACTTGATTATAACTTATGAGTCCCTTGAGAAATCAACTGTCTTTTTCTAATAAGAGTATGACTATCCACTTCCAGTATATTTTTAGATACACCCCATCTTTTTAATATTAAAAATAAAAAAACTAAAAAATAATAAAATTCCAAATTTACCTTTATAAATTGATAAAAAGAAGAAAAAGAAAATCACCCCCTCTCTTCCTTCCGTCCTCTCTCTGTCCATTTTTTTTTTCTTTCATTTCACTCTCTATCTTGAATTTCTAGAATGTTACATAAAAATATGATCGATGAAATATTATTTTGCGTGTTAATAAAAATATATATAAAGAAACGAAAAAAATGAATTAAATGAGAGGATCCCGTTCGACCCTAATTGGTCGAACACACTGAACTGAGCATCGAGCACAACATAACGGGCTGCTAGATTATTATTAGATTATTATTATTATTATTATTATTATTATTATTATTCTTTTTTTTTTTACCGTTTATACACGTTTCATATAGTTTTTACATATTTTATTAATAATTTCATTGTGTTGTTATTTCATTTCTCATATATTTAAGAGAAAAAGATAAATAAATGAAAAAAACAAAGAAAAGAAGAAGAACGAGGGTTTTATTTTTTTAAATTAAGGGGTAAACTTGGAATTTTATTATTTTTTTAATTAAAATACTAAAAAGTTTGGAGTTTTGATAGTCCCAACCTTCTAATATTTCACGGAAGGGAGCCATGTCAATATCAGCACATACTGATACATACCTACTCATTTGCAAGCAACTTCAATTTTACAGTGATACACAAATCTACCTAATAATGATAATGGGATTTTTGAAATGTACATGACCACATGCAATTAATTGAGATGGATACTAGTATTGGTCATTGCAAGTATATATAACTCGTTTCAAGATTATTTTCATTAGTAAGATCACACATATAGTGCAATGTCATACATATATATATATATATGTTATTTTAAAAAATTAGGTTCTTTTATTTAATTCTATTAAAAAAAATATATTTAAAATGTATAAGATTTTTTTTTTTTTTTGGTGCTAAATCAATAATATATTTTGCATTGAGTGTTACGGTTTGATTGCATGACTCACAAAATTTCAATGCTATATTTTATGAATTTTTTTGGGACAATTGTATTATGTATAATTAAATCAGGTACTTCCAAAGTCAAAGTAACAAAATTAAATAATATAATTTAGATGATATAAAAAGCATAATGTAGAGATTGGAAAAGTTTACTACTTCTCTTTTGTTGATTTATCAGCTTGAATAGTACTATCATGAACACATGAAATAATATTACACTTAAAGCAAAGAAGATAATTACTAAGAGAATTAGTGAGACAAAGAAATGTGTTTTGGACTTGATAGTAACATACACTTGTTTGAAATTAAAGAAAGAGAAACCGTGTAATCTTTGTAAGCAGTGTCGTTAACAGTAAAGTGTGCTAGGAGGATTAAATGTTTGGTTACAAGTGACGAAGAAGATATAGTTGCAGTTGGCTTTGCTATTTTAAAATTTCATAATGTAGAAAAATATGCTCTTCATCAGCATCTTAATTGGCCTCTACTGAGTTCCAAGGGGCAATCTCACACTATTCAGTCATTTTCAATATAAGGTTGCTACGAAATCATTAAACTTGTTAATTACAAAGAAAACAACCTAGAAATCCGAGAAAGTGATAAAACATGTATTCTAAAACACCAATGATCAATATTGATAATGAACATTGTTCAAACCAATACATCAACAGATCTAAGAAACTTAAAACACTCAATCTATAGACAAAGTTATTTCATAACACTAAATATGTTTGAGTTTAATGCCAATTATCTCCCACCACCCACTGGAAGTAGCACGACATGATCCTTAATACTATCAAGTGTAACACATGAGCTGTTGCCCCCACCACTGGTGAAGTTAATGAAATTCTTACCAAGCAAAGATTCCTTATCTTCTTCAATATGCTCAGTAACTGTCCATGAATGCTTTCCTCCGGCTCTTAGTCCCTCGAGCTCCATGGCTACTTCCTTCATAGACGGCCTCTCGTCTCCTCTCACACTCAGACATCTTTTGGCCAAGACTGCGACTTTCATTACCACCTTCTTATCTCCCTCTCTCACCACATTATCTTCAAGAACTCCGAACAATGAGTCTTTTTCCTTCATTACTTTAAGGAAAAAGTTGGCCAAGCATCTCTCATCCTCTGGCATATCTTTGCTCAGTGCCTTCCTCCCTGTTAGCAGCTCAACGAGCACTACTCCAAAGCTATAAACGTCACTTTTCTCAGTCAGTTGCTCTGTTTGCATGTATTCAGGATCCAAATATCCGAAGGTCCCTTGGACCAAGGTATTCAGCCGTGTTTCATCCACAGGAACCAATCTTGAAGCCCCGAAATCAGACACCTTGGCAGTGAAAGTATGGTCTAATAGGATATTAGCCGACTTCACGTCCCTGTGTATGATGGGAGTAGAAGCTGAAGAGTGTAGATAGGAGAGCACACCAGCAGTTTCTGCTGCTATCCTTAACCGCATGTCCCATGACAGACAACGCGCCTTTGCCCTATTGTGTATGTGCTCGTAAAGGGTTCCATTGCTGATGAACTCATAGACCAGCAGAGGTGCTTGCTTTTCCAGACAACAACCTAGGAGCTTCACTACATTCCTATGGTTGATTTGAGACAGAACAAGCACCTCATTAACGAACTGCTCGGTCTCGTTTTGGGCAACTTCTCTAGACTTCTTGATGGCAATTAGCTTGTTATCTTGTAAGATGCCTTTGTACACGATGCCATAGCCTCCTTGACCGACGATCATGTTACTGTTGAAGTTGTTGGTGGCCTTCTGGAGCTCGGATTCACTGAAAATCCTTGCAGAATCTGGTGACCTCTGCCTTCCAGTGAGTTTTTCTTGCAACAAAAGGCCTCCATTTTGATGGAAATACTCTTCTCTCAACTTCACTGCCCTTCTTCTCTGGAGTGTTATGTGCAACCAACAACTAGACAGCAAAAGAACAATGACCCCTAAAAGAATCCCTGTTTCCATAATTGATAGAGTTCAAACGCGATATTAGCCTTTTAGTAAAGTTATGTATAGAAGAAGACTGGAAGTGTAATGATATATTCTGACCTGCGACAAGTTTGAATAGAGAGGATTCACCGCGAATGCAACCTTTTCCATCCCTTTTTCCATCGCCATGGTACCCTTTGGGGCAAACACACTCAAAACCTCCTGGTTTGTTCACACACTGTTTTTCACAGTTATTGAGGAGTGGATCTGCACATTCATCTATATCTGTAAAATAAGAAAGAAAACAAATGAGATGGTTAAATCTGATTAATAGGAACAGATAGTAAGTAATAAATAGATTGAAATAGGTACCTTGACAGGCATCAACGAGGTAGGGATTTCCTTGATAACCTTGTAAGCAAAAACATCGATACCCTGAACCATTATCGGGATTATAACAATCGGAGTTAGCACTCTTGCAGGCGTAAGCAGAAGTGTTCATCTTCGCCTCCTCACAAGTTTCATTTCCAATAGCCCAATCGGCCACCATGGGAAGCTTCTCCACATCCTTCAACTTAGTAAGGCTATCAACTGTAAAATTAAAAGCAGCCTCTTCCACTACGAAACCAAATCCGCAGTTGAATTCGGGGACATCAGTATAGTTCTTAAAGCTCTGCATCCACAGGTCCACCTTCCAGACGTGCTTGGGAAAGGCGGTCTGGCAGCAGCCTAGACCCGAGCAGGAGCCGTTGATGAGATCATCCCGTGCATTGCACGTGGCAGTACATCCGGTCTGGTAATTGCGGCCGGAAACAAGGTTGCCGAGGACGTATCCGTAAGAGTCGCAGCCGATTATAGTAAACTTGTTGGCAGTGTTGTTGAATGTAAGGAAAGGAGGCAGATCTATGTAGGGGTTGTTGTATAGTACTCTAGTACCGTTTTTGGCGTAACAATCGTGAGATATGTACTGGAGGAGCCTTAGCTGACCATCGAGTGATATATGGGTGATCTCTATCGGGCTGTCCTGCATGAATGCTTGCGGAGGATTATATGTTTCGTTGCAAGTCACCCTGAAACTTTCGTGATGGTAACAATCCTTTGTGGTTCCGAAAGGAAATGGGATGCTTACGTTCCCACATCTGTCCACGCACTTGTCCTTTGCTATCGGAAATGACCCATCTGTGGCTAATACCATCACTATCATCATAATTGCAAGGATTTGCAGTTCCATGCTTTTTTTTTTTGCTTGTGTGTTTAAAGTTTACAAGATTCCGACTTGGTATATGGTTTAATAGGAATAATTTGCTCAAGTCATCGAGTTTTTCCATATGTAGGAGTAGGAAGGTGGAACTGAGCTTTCGTGATCGAGTCAATACAAACTTGGGTAGGGATGATTAGCTCATCATTTTCATCTTACTGTTTTTTACTTTTATATATATATATATATATACACACTAATTGAGAACACATGTGTTGCATGTGGAGAGACTAATTTTTAAGATCTTTATATTTGTTGATTTCGTGGTATTTTATCTCTTTAATTATTTGTTTGAAGTGTTTATAAATTACTTAACATTTGATTATTATAAATTAATGTTTTTTCAATATAATATAGGTATCATAACAACAATAATTTATTAAGAATAATATCATGAGATCATGGAAATTATGTGTAGTTAAGTATGAGTATGGAAATTATGTGTAGTTAAGTATGAGTATAATTTAATTTGAAATCAAAATATACTGAAAATATTGTTTTTAGATTCGTCCAAAAAATATTTGTATTGGATAAAAAAATTATAGTTCCTCTATTCCTAAAAAAATATTAAAAAAAATAATAAGTATCGAAATTTTGAAACCAAAGATAATAATTGTAATTTGACCACTTATTAATTCTTTTCTTATTTGATCTTCTTCGTGATTTGACTAATAAATCTTTGATTGTATTATCCTACTCATCGCTGGATACATGGATGCATTCCTTATTTTTTTTTTCTTAATTCTTCTTTTTTTCTTATATTCATCATCTGTTGTGGTGACCATTGTTACTGTTGTTGTCGTGGTTGTGTTGTTTAATTTATCATCTCTTATCTCCAAGGGTTCCAGCTTTTCTATGGCTTCCGCTACCGCGCTCAATCTTCCTCCTTCAACTTTCGTATTGTAGATTAGGACAATTAGAAAACGGAATTCACTTACTCCTTGTAAGATCAATCGTCTGTAATATTCAGATGCGCTTTGGCCCTGCATATGGTTTTCTCTTTTAAAAAACAAAAAACGATAGATTTTGCCAATACATATAACTAAAGAAATTTTGTTATCTTCTCAATGGACGTCAAGTAGTCTTGTACTGAGCATCCAATATAAACTAATGCCGTATCACCAAATATCGTCATTGTTGCTTCAAGATGACCTTGTATCACACGTAGTTTAACTACGTATCTGCAATCAATGAATTTATACAAGTATAGTTGCATGTCATTACTCGTTTTATTTTTTGATTTATTATTTTAATTTTTTACCTCGGTGTTTTTTGTATTTAGGTCATCTTTGCATTTTCTACATATCATATTTCCATCATCTTTAGGTGTCGATGCTGTGCATTTTTTGCATGCGTCGTACCATATTTTTGTTTCATTCTCTACCTTATCCACAACTCTAGTGAAATAATAACATGCATTCTGCATTGAAAATGAAAACATGATACAAAGTTAAATATAAAAACTATCAATTTCTCCCTAATTCAAGAAAGCATATTAATCACATATTAATTAAAATTCTGCAATTAAATATTAGTATTCGGATGCGCTTTGGCCTTGCATATGGTTTTTTCTTTTAAAGAACAACAAAGATAGATTTTTGTAATGAATATAACTAAAGAAATTTTGTTACCTTCTCAATGGACGTCAAGTAGTCTTCTACTGAGCATCCAACATCAACTGATCTCGTATCACCGAATATCATCATTGTTGCTTCAAGATGACCTTGTATCACACTTAGTTTAACTACGTATCTACAATCAATGAATTAATACAAGTATAGTTGCATGTCATTACTTGTTTTATTTTGTGATTTATTATTTTAATGTTTTACCTTGTGTTTTTTACTCTGGGTTATCTTTACATTTTCTATATATCGTATTTCCGTCATCTTTAGGTGTCAATGTTGTTCATTTTTTGTATGCGTCGTACCATACTTTTGTTTCATTCTCTACCTTGTCCACAACTCCAGTGAAACAATAACATACATTCTATATTGAAAATGAAAACATGATACAAAGTCAAATATAAAAACTATCAAATAGTTTAAATATGTATTTATATATTATAATGTACATGTATAGGTGGAAAATAAAGTATAAAAGTATGTGGACAGAAATTGTGGTTTTCTTATATAAACTCAATTCTATTAATTGCGTATCACACACAAATTCTAATCTCAATCTAATTAAGATTTATCTCCAAGTAAAAATATAATTTGTAGTTTATCAATAAATATCATAAATTATATCATATATATTTAAATATATTAAAAAATAATTAAAATGTAAATGCACAGTTTAATTAAAATGTAACTTTGTAGATTGAGCAAAAAATATCTAATAAACAAATCAATTTCTCCCTAATTTAAGAAAGCATATTATCAAATGGCTACTGTAGGATAGAATATATTATCAATATGGCTACTTTAGGATAGAGTATATTATCAATAGTAACTTCACTATCCACTCCCTTATTTCATTTTCGCTGTTTTCAATTATGTAATCTATTCCAACAATGTAAATTGTATATGGACTATATAAGTAATAAAAGATATTGGTCTTTTTTTTGGAGTTAATGTAATACCCCAAATTTCTAATTATATCTATTTTATGAATAATAGACTTTGAGTAATTTATCATGATTTAATAGTATATTATAGTGATATTAATTATGTGTTATTTGAAATATTACGCCTAATATGATAAGGACTCTAAGATTTAGTGGGTTAATAATAAATCTTTAGAATTTTTAAATTGATGGCATGGAGATATGGAAATAGATATATAAGAAATTAGTTGAGATATTTTAGGGATCCACTATTTTAAAACTTCTAAAGGATGATAAATTCAAACCCTAGATAAATAAATATACAGAACTATAGAAACAAGAAAGAGAGAGAACGTGTGACAGCAGAATAAAGAAAAACAAAAAGCTTCCTCCGCTGAATAGTTTGGGTGCAACGTCTTGCTAAGGTATTACATGTTTATTCATGTCCATTATTAGTTTTATGTGGTGGGGGTTAGTCTATATATTTTATTATAAGAGAAACTTGTAAATTCAGTATGATACTTTTGGGTATAAGATTGTTTTGGTATAAAATGAAATAATTAGTTAATTATTCATCCTTATAATTAGAAGATCACATAATTTGTAATAGATTGGCTTCGACTATCGATATGAATTTAAGTGTTGTTGTGGAGATTTCGAATGAGTAGCGGTTGATGCCTAATTATTTCTTCAGTAATTGAGAAAATATTTATAAAATATTTTACACAAATCTTATGACTTAGTTTGGAGAGAGTTAAAATAAATAAAATTCAAAATTTGAATCTGTGTTTCTGGAAGTAGTTGACAAATAGTGTAGTGTAGTAAATTGGACATTCTTAATAAAATAATGATCAAATATTTGTAATTTAATAGTTTTAGAAGATCGACAAAAACTTTAACCAAATTGTGCTTTAAGAAATTATTATCAAATTCTTTTATTAGTTTTACAAATTATGGTTCTGTGTAAGGTGTAGTCTCAATTAAGGTTAGAAATTATTTTAATAATTTATTTCAATGATAAGGAAGATTACTAATCTTTTATTAATCATCAATGGTTGATTGTACTTTAGCTAATAATTAATGGAGTTGCAAATCTGCTTTAATTAAGCATAATATTTGGAAGAATTATCCAGTGCAATGTTGATGGGTATATATGTTTATTAAAAGACACACAGTAGAGTTGCATAATGATTTAAGCGATTAGGATAAACCTTGGACCTTAAATCATCATTGTAACATTATTAATAAAATGTGAAAAATTCTCTAAATTAAAGTTTCTGTTCGGGTCTATTTATATTAGTGGCCTAACTTTAATTATGTTGTTAAATGACTCATTTATAAAGGTCGTATTATAATTACAAGGAGTTATAAGTTTATAAAGGGGTTATAAGTTTATAAATTTAGTAGATATTAGATTCATAAGTTCTGATATCATCGAGTAATTATGTTTTAGATTTTGTTGAAAAGGCTTAAAACGCATTTAAGAGTCTTGAGAGATTTTTAAGTTCTGAAAAGTCCAGGTAAGTACATCTCTCACCTGCGGTATGAGTAGTTTTGTTTTATCTATTTAATATTGATGTAAAATTTATGTGAATGCTGATGTGGTTATCTGCAGATATGCTTGAATATATGATTTGCTAAATTATGTGTTTTGTGAGTTTTATTTACGCTTCTCTATGGATATAAATTGATGATTTGTTAACTGATGTAAAGTGAGAAAAATATATTTTTGAGAAAGTATATATGTATAGTTTAATTTTTATTTTAGAGACTGGTACCGGGCACCGAGATCGCCCACTAGAAGAGTTTAAGGGCTCCGAGACCGCCCTATGAGTATTGAGTTGCTCCGTTGGAATTCGGTGGCTAGCTACCCCGGGTTCTTCGGAGTTGCGCGCATTGGTACCATGTCTGGGCCCATAGTATAATATTTTCAAGTATAAGAGAACTTATATTGTTTTATTAGCTGATGTCTTGTATTTTCAAAAATTACAAAGAAAAAGATTTTGTGAGATTAGATGATGTACTTGCTAAGCTTTTGCTTATAGTATTTACCTCATACTGCAGATAAAGGTAAAGGTAAGATGTGATGCAAGGGGTAGCAGCGCTGAAGCGTGATCGGTGGTGATGGCCTCGGAATTGGTTTAAGAATTATTATTTTAGTATTCATGCTAAGAAGACTTTATTTTTGATTTTCCTTGATAAGAACTTTTCTCAAACAATTTGATTCGTTTTCAAATGCTTTAGACCATTTTAAAATTTTAGCATGTTCCTTACAAAGTTTAATTTCGTTGCTAAAAAAAAAAAAAAAACTTTACGAGAATTTTTATAAGTTTAGAAAATTTTGTTGATTTAGTAAAAGTAACTACCCTAAAAAGAGGGGGTGTTACAGTTAAAGATATTGTTCTGTTTACGTCGTCTGAACAAATTAAATTATGATAGAAGAAAACAAATTATGGTAACAATATTTCTTAACTATTTCTCATCCTGTAAATTCATACAAATCAAAAATCTGTTATATGACCAGCTTAGATAGTTGGTTTCCTTTAAATTCTATGCAAAATAAACTATCATAAATTCAGCTTTAAACCTTATGATCGTAAGCCATAATCTGTTATACAATTTTTTTTACATATTAATTACATATCAATTAAAATTCTGCAATTAAACGTAATAGATATTTGAAAACATGGTTACATACCTTTGATAGAGAATCTTTTCTCATGATAGGATCTTCGAGAGTAACCTCTATTCCTCCTCTTATTCTTTCTGTTATTCTCAACTTGCATATTTCCAGTGGATCATGAATGGTGCGTGGTATTTTTGCAAGTTTTTTAGATATTAGACTTATCTGTATACTTGAAATTGAAGTGGTTTGCAATTAGATCTCACCTAATTAAAGTTTGCATTAATAAAATTATATTTCATTCTCAAGATATTTACATATATTCATTGTCCTTATTTTCCTTTCAAAAAAACTAGTTGGATTTTTGTTTTACCTTAAAATTCCTTCGTTGTGACCTTTGTGATGGCAACCGCTGTATTTTGATCAACAATTTGCTGCAATTCTTTTCTTTTATTCAATGTCATGTCTTTCCAAAGAGAAACGTTACTAGAGTGGTGTCTGCATAACAAAAAATAATAATGTAATTGGAATTTTTTTAAATTATTTTATTTTGCTTGGAATTTAAAATCAACACATGTTTCCCAGTATGTTATCCAAAAACGATTTCAGCATCAATTATATTATTCCTAAAATTTCGGCAAATCATTCTTGTGTTCATTACACAAATCGTTTGAAGGATCCAAATTCCTTAAAATAATTATTGGGCAATTTCTCTTTAACACCAATTTATGAGGAAATAAACCATTTTGAGTCAAAGAATTTAAAAGTTCATTTTCATAATGTTTACTTGTTTCATCAATTACTTCATCAAAATTTAAAAGTTTTTAGATCTCCTGAAAATATGGACATCAACCTATCATTCAACTTATCAACTTGCTCATTTTTTGCAGATAATATGGTTTGCTCGGTTATGTATTTTGCTGATTTTGCATTATTCTGTAAGTTTGAAAAATAACACTGATGAATCGTTGTATAGAATCTTCTTCATTATCATACTCAATGATCATTTTTTTTGGAATTGAGATATTTCCTTTCTCCTTTGTTGGTTCATCTCCGTTACCAACTCGTAGCAATAATTCATTGAAAGTAGGATCTTTTATAGTTCTCATATTTTTGGATAATGGTATTTTCCGTATTCCAATCACCTCTTTTTTTTTCCTTTCTCTCCAACATTTATTTTGTCTATCCCACATATAATGTTTTGAAAACTGTTTGTATAGATATTGTTTAGCATTTTCACACTGAGCGCACATAGAAAAATATTATGTGAGCATCATTTTGGAAGTATAATCATTATCGAGTAATTTTTTCAAATTTTGATTATTCCAGTAGGTGACGAAATGTTTGTTTGGCAAATGAAGTTGTAAATTGAAAACTGCAGGGTATATTTCGTTTAAATTGAATTCAAAAAAATTCATAATGCCTCATGAGAGGACACCCATCTTGCATCTTGAAATTGTTTGCAACAAGCTTGTGTTCATCCTCACAGCAACACCCAATCAACTCCACCAAATGAGGATGCCTTAATTGACCAAGAAGAACCATCTCTGTTTGCAGATTAAAATTCAACAACACAAATGTTATATTAGGAGTGTGTCTCATGTACACCAAGTGTACATGCAATCCGGGTCGATTCGGATCCACGAGTTTTTTATTTTTGATTTTTTTGTTCCAGGCCATAACCTTTATGTACAAAGTTAGTGACCTTTATATACAAATTTTATGACCTTTATGTTAACTAACTTAGAAAAAAATGAAGAATTTCAGCAAAATTTGTATATAGATATCTTTATGTTATATTCATATGACCCTTATGTATGTTTATGTGACTTTTATGTATAAATATTCATATATTTATATACCTTTATATATTATATAAAAGTATGAATATTTGTACATAAATGTCATATGAATATATATAAGGGTCACATGAATATTACATAAAGGTATCTATGTACAAATTTCGTTGAAATTCTTCCATTTTTTTCTAAGTTACAATGCATAAAGGTCACGAAATTTATATATAAAGGTTACAATATTTGTATATAAAGGTCAAGACATAAAATTTTAAAAAAAAAAAAAGAAATTCTCTGGATCCGGGTCGTGTCGACCCAGATTGCACGGATCTTAGATCCGTGCACCAGGTGCACAGGAGAATTTGTCTTATATTAGAGTTGAAAATTTAGTTAATAGAGATAACAATCTAATGTTTTTTAGAATCCGTCACTATTATAGTTTGATACAAATATTTTAATGAGTTTTTAATTTATTTTGGATAATGACTTTTGTACCTACCTCTCACCATACATAATTTTTTGGATTTTTTTGGCCACATGGTCCATGTAACATGTGTTTCTTCACCAATTCATACATTCGAGGATTTTTTTTCTATTAGGAATTTCAGCACATACAAACTTATCAAACTGGTCAGTTGTATGAATTTTATCTTCACCATTTAGAATTATAAGTAGATGAACATATGATACTCCTTTTTTCTGAAATTCGACCACATGAACATGTGCAACAACTTTTTTTGAATATTTGTTTTTTAAATAATTGATCCTTCAAGTCATGCAATTTTGCTCGAAAAACTCTAACAGCTAAATCTGGAAGATCTTGAGCTTTTTGACCTTCATATAGATTTTCTTGTATTTCTATCCAATTAGGATTGCAAGTCATGGTGTTAAATAGATTTGGTTTTTCATATCTTTGGACTAACACTAATGCATCAAGATATCTCCGTCGCATATCCCTTGGGCCACCAATAAATGATGCAGGAAGAAAAATTTCAACCAAACTTCACTACCATGAAATTCACCTTTAAAAACACTATTCATGATCCCTTGGTAGATTCAGTTCTCAAATTTACTTGGTTCAAATGGAAAAATTGTGATCTTGTTGTCTCCTATTTTATATAATTATCAACTGCATATTGTTGCAACAATCTTCCTACAAATAATAGAGTAGAGTGTCTTGAATCTCTAATTTGCAACTTATAACAACTGTATTCTCTACAAGAAACTCATTTTACATTACCTTTCAAGACAAATAATTATGAGAAACAATGATTGGAATGATTATAATAAACATGTAATTTGTAAAATCTTATTTTCTTTTTTATATATTCTCTCGAAATACTCTTTCTTTTTAATTCTTAATTGATTAGGTGTTGTACTCTGGGAGTTGGATGTCTTGATTCTCTTAAGGGGTATACTCTAGGTGTTGGGTGTATAGACCATGTTGGATGTCTTGACTCTCTTAAGGGGGTGAAGATTTGTTCTCTTGAAATATTATTTCTTCTTAATTCTTAATTGATCTGGTGTTGTGATTTGAAAAATCATTGTGAACCAACCTTATATGTGGAGAGTTTTTTTAATCAGAACTCTAAATTATATAAAAATAGAGTTTGTTTTAAGTAGAGAATTTAAATTAGATATAGATAAATTTTTTTAAAGTAAGAGAAAAATGGATGAAACTTAAATTATTTATTAAATTGATGTTCGATTGATGCAAATAATTTATATTAACTGTAGATTGAGTGCGTTTTGCTCTTGCTCGAGTTCTTTAGTGCATGGTGAATTAGAATTATTATTCTGATTGTAATATTACCCTATTTGATGTTTGACTTTTAATGGATGATTATCAAAATCTAGACAATGACTAAATTAGTTAAATTAATTAAAATTTTAAGAAGTAATTGACGTTTGTTGACCAAAAAATAGATAAATTAATTAAGACTCCAAATTAGAGAAATTTTTTTTAAAGTAGAACTCCAAATTAGTTTAATAAGGTTAAAATATGCATGAAATAGAGTTTGTTTTAAGTAGGGAGTCTACATTAAATATGAAATAGAGTTTGTTTTAAGTAGGGAGTCTACATTAGATATAGAGAATTTTTTTTAAAATAGGACTCCTAATTAATTTAATAAGGTTAAAATAGACATTAAAAAAATGGACGAAACTTAAATTATTCATATATATATATATATATATATATTAGTTGAGAACACGTTCCTTCCATGTGGAGAGACAAATTTTTGAGACCTATATTTTGTTTGATTTCGTGGTATTTTTTTCCTTCACTTGTTGTTTTTTATTATTTTTTTAAAGTGTATTTAAATTACTTAACATTTGATTATTATAAATTAATATTTTTTCAATTTAATATAAATATCATAAAAACAATTATTTATTAAGAAAAATATGATGAGATCATGGAAATTATGTGTAGTTAAATATGAGTATAATTTAATGTGAAATCCAAATATATTGAAAATACTTTTTTGGGAGACGTCAAAAAAATGAAAAAAATATTATTGCATTTGAATAAAAAATTATAGTTCTTCTATTCCTAAAAATTAAAATATTAAAAAAATAATAAGTATTGAAGTTCTGAAACCAAAGATTACTATGACAACTAACTATATCTTTTCTTGTTTGATTTTGTTTTTCCGTCTTAGTTTTCTTTTTTTGTGATTTGGTTAATAAATCTTTGATTATATTATCTTACTCATCGTTGGATATGTGGATGCATTCCTAGTTTTTTGTCTTTCTTAATTTTTCTTTTTCTCTTTTGTTCATCATATGTTGTGGTGACCATTGTTATTGATGTTGTCGTGGTTGTATTGTTTCATTTATTGTCTCTTATCTCTACGGATTCCAACTTGTCTGTGGCTTCAGCTAATAGAATTTTAATCAAATTATATGAATAATTTTGATTTGTATGAACTTTAAAAAAGAAATTAATTTTTAATTATTCGCGAAGAATAATTAAATTAGATACAGAGAGTTTTCTTTAATTAGAATTTTAATCAAATTATATGAAGAATTTTGATTTGTATGGATTCTAAAAAAGGAATTCTGAAAGTTTTTTTTAATTAGGATTTTAATCAAATTATATAAAGAATTGTGATTTGCATAAATTATAAAAAAGTTAAAGTTGACATTATAAAAAAAAAAACATTCATACTTGGTTAGGAAAACATATTTTCACACTTGATATATATTATGTCTGGGGAATAATATCAATATGCCAACGACTATATCTCATTTTCTACATTTGCCATAACAACTACCATCTCTCTGTTTCTCCGTTTCATAAAGATAGACTTATAGTTATTTTTCACATGGATTAATAAATTGTAATTTATATAGTCAAAATATTCGATGTCTCCTTTATACCTTAAGTTTCATTAATTGAAACACATATTGAATGAAACATTTAAAAAAAAAGTAATATAAGAAGTTGTAGTGAAGTAATATTAATGTACATTAATTACGTGTATATATAAAATTGAAAATTTAAAAAACATATCATAACAACTTTATATCAGAATGAAAATAGTAATCAGGTCCATTTTCGTAGGTGGGAACTGGGAAGTATAAAAATTATAAATCCCAAAAAAAATAAAAAAAAGAAATTGAGCTGACTTTTGTACTAATCCTGTATGTTAGTGGTTGGAAAAAAAAAAGGTTATTTATTTAGTTATTTGTTTATGGATGTAATGTAAGTAACTCTAGCCTTTGCATTACATGTAAATTAATTTTAAAATAATTAATAATGGAATTAATCAAGTTGTGTATGGAGCCGGCCTTGAACTTGAGCTTGACTTGGTTAATTATAAGTCCCTAGAGAGATCAACTAAGTCTTTTTCTATTAATTGAAAAGAGACTCATCTTACTCATTAACAGTGACATACAATGACATTTTTAAAATATACATGACGATAATTAATAAAGATGGATACTTGAGTCTTGGTCACTACAAGTTTATATTACTTATTTCACGATTCTATTCACTAGTAAGATCACATATACAGTGCAATGTCATACATATAATTTCATTATATATATTATTTGGAAACAAAAATTAACTTCTTTTAGTTAATTCTATAAAAGATTAAAAAAATTACATATTTAACATGAACAAGATTTATTATTTTTTTGGGCCAAATCAATAATATATTTTGCACCGAATGTTTTCCGGTTTGATTCATGACTTACAAAGTATCAATGCTATATTTATGAATGTTTTTTGTACAAATGTATTATGTATAATTAAATCAAGTATTTGCAAAGTCCAAATAACAAAAATAAATAATATTATTTAGATGACATAAAAAATGATGTAGAAATTGGAAAAGTTTACTCCTATTCTTTTGTTGATTTATTAGCTTGAATAGTAGTATCATGAACATATGAAATAATATTACAATTAAAGCAAAGAAGTTAAATTACAAAAAAAAAAATAGTGACATAGACAAATGTGTTTTAGACTTGATAGTAACATACACTTGTTTGAAATTAAAGAAAGAGTGATTGCGTAACCTCCTCGCAGTTTCCATTTCCGATTGCCCAATCTGCAGCCACCACGGGAAGATGTGGACAAAACTTAAATGCAAGATTTTTTTATTATCAACTGAATTTTCAGCTAGCTCATAACAGCCCATGGTTAAGCTTGTTTCTTGTTCTTGAAAAACAATAATGGAGTTTATTAGTTGAAGATTAGTAAACACTTATTTTATACTAATTAAGATGGAGAAGTTTCGATAGTGAAAACTGTAGAATTTGTTTATATTGATTTGATTTCATCATATTTTTTGAATAATGAGAGTGACAAACATGGACCTATTCTCATTCACTGCGTGTAAATATATAGATAAAAAAGCTCAAGTCTTGGTCAACAATTCTTAAGCTGCTGAGAAATATCATATATATTTATGAGGATTTAGAAAAATTTGATTGACAGAATCTTGCTTAGAAATTTCGCGTCCATCTCTAGAAGCAGTGATTTCAAAATTATAAGGTCGCTATGAAATTATTAAACATGCTAATTACAAAGATAAAACCAAGAAATTGATAAATCATATATTCTAAAACAAGTACTTTCTTAGATAAATAACACAAAGGATCATTGATCTTGATCGTTGTTCAAACCAATACATCAACATAACTAAGAAACTTGAAAACACTCAATCCTATATATATGTTATTTCATAACACTAATTTGCAGGTTAAAATATGTTGAGTTTATTGCCAATTATCTCCCACCACCCACCGGCAGCAGTTCAACATGATCCTTTATGCTATCAAATTCAACACTTGAGCTGTTGCCCTCACCACTGGTGAAGCTAGTGAATTTCTTACCAAGCAAAGATTCCTTATCTTCTTCAATATGCTCTATAACTGTCCATGAGTGATTTCTTCCGGCTCTTAGTCCCTCGAGCTCCATGGCTACTTCCTTCATAGACGGCCTCTCGTCTCCTCTAACACTCAGACAGCTTTTGGCCAAGACTGCAACTTTCATTAACACCTTCTTATCTCCCTCTCTCACCACAATATTTTCAAGAACTCGGAACAATGAGTCTTCTTCCTTCATTACTTTGAGGAAAAAGTTGGCCAAGCATCTCTCATCCTCTGGCATATCATTGCTCAGTGCCTTCCTTCCTGTTAGCAGCTCAACGAGCACTACTCCAAAGCTATAAACGTCGCTTTTCTCAGTCAGTAGTTGTTTTTGCAAGTATTCAGGATCCAAATATCCGAAGGTCCCTTGGACAAAGGTATTCAACTGTGTTTCATCCACAGGAACCAATCTTGAAGCCCCGAAATCAGATACCTTGGCTGTGAAAGTATGGTCTAATAGGATATTAGCCGACTTCACGTCTCTGTGTATGATGGGAGTAGAAGCTGAAGAGTGTAGATAGGAGAGCACACCAGCAGTTTCTGTAGCTATCCTTAACCTCATGTCCCATGAAAGACAACGCGCCTTTGATCTATTGTGTATGTGCTCGTAAAGGGTTCCATTGCTGATGAACTCATAGACTAGCAGAGGTGCTTGCTTTTCCAGACAACAACCTAAGAGCTTCACCACATTCCTATGGTTGATTTGAGACAGAACAAGCACCTCATTGACGAACTGCTCGGTCTCATTTTGGGCAACTTCTCTAGACTTCTTGATGGCAATTAGCTTGTTATCTTGTAAGATTCCTTTGTACACGATACCATAGCCTCCTTGACCCACGATCATGGTGTTGTCAAAGTTGTTGGTGGCCTTCTGGAGCTCGGATTCACTAAAAATCCTTGCAGAATCTGAAGACCTCTGCCTTCCAGTGAGTTTTTCTTGCAACAAAAGGCCTCCATTTTGATGGAAATATTGTTTTCTCAACTTCAATGCCTTCTTTCTCTGGAGTGTTATGTGCAACCAACAACTAGATAACAAAAGAACAATGACCCCTGAAAGAATCCCTGTTTCCATATTTGAGAGAGTTCAAACATGACATCAGAATTTTAGCGAAGTTGTGTATGATACGAGACTGGAAGAGTAGTGATATATTCTAACCTGCCAAAAGTTTGAAAAGAGAGGATTCACCACGAATGCAACCTTTTCCATCCTTTTTTCCATCGCCATGGTACCCTTTGGGGCAAACACAATCAAAACCTCCTTCTTTATTCTTACATCTATCTATCTCACAAACATTCAGGTTTTGATCTGCACATTCATCTATATCTGTAAAATAAGAAAGAAAATGAATGAGATGGTAAATCTAATTAATTGAAACTTATAGTAATTAGGAGAATGAAATAGGTACCTTTACAGCCATCAAGGAGGTATGGATTTCCTTGATAACCTGGTCTGCAAAAACATCGATACCCTGAACCATTATCGGGATTATAGCAATAGGAGTTAGCACTCTTGCAGGCGTAAGCTGAAGTGTTCATCTTCGCCTCCTCACAAGTTTCATATCCAATAGCCCAATCGGCCACCATGGGAAGCTTCTTTACATCCTTCAACGTAGTAAGGCTAGCAACTGTAAAATTAAAAGCAGCTTCCTCGACAACGAAACCATATCCGCAATTGAAATCAGAGAGATTAGTGTAATTATAAAAGCTCTGCATCGCCAGCTGTACCTTCCAGACGTGCTTAGGAAAGGAGGTCTGGCAGCAGCCTAGACCGGAGCAGGAGCCGTTGATGAGATCACCCCGTGCATTGCACGTGGCAGTACATCCGGTCCGGTAAGTGCGGCCGGAAACGAGGTTGCCGAAGACGGAGCCGTAAGAGTCGCAGCCGATTACAGTAAACTTGTTGGCAGTGTTGTTGAATGTAAGGAAAAAAGGCAGATCTATGAAGGGACGGTTGTATTTAAGTCTAGTACCGTTTTTGTCGTAGCAATCGTGAGATATGAACTGGAGGAGCTTTAGCTGACCATCCAGTGATATGTCTGTGATCTCTATCGTGCTGTTCTGCAAGAATGCTTGCGGAGGATTATATGTTTCGTTGCAAGTGACCCAGAAACTGTAGTGCTGGTAACAGTCCTCAGTGGTTCCGAAAGGAAATGGGATGCTTACGTTCCCACATTTATCCACGCAGTTGGGCTTTGCTATTGGGAATGACCCTTCTGATGAACTCATCATCATTGAGGATGTTACGGCCATCACCATCATCACAATTGTTGCAAGGATTTGCAGTTGCATGCTTTTCTTCTTGGTTGTGCTTCGGGTGTTTAAGTTACAGGATTCCAAGGTGCATGGTGTGTGTTTGCTTTAATAATCTGTGGAATCAATGGAGTCTTTTGGGTAAGTCAATGTGTTTGTCCACATGTAGGAAGGAAGGTGCAACCCAACTCCACTCCATGCAACGTGGTCCATACTCCGTATTCTAGCTGGGGGTCCCAATTTTAAGGCTATGAGATCTTCTATTACACTTGGTGTTATATCTTTTATTTCAAATCAATCAGCATACGCCAAGTGTATTCAATGATATTACTATTTAATACGTGGTATATATTAAATATACTATGTAACACAAGATATAACATCAAATGTATTAGAAGATCCAGACTCAATTTTAAGTTTTATCATTTTATCTTAATTTGGGTAAAAATTTCGAGGCTTTAATGCAAAAAATTAACCCAAATTATGAGTTTTTTTTCAGTTTGCAAACTTAATATTTATCTGATTGCAATCTTGAAGTTTTGGAGGTTATTTGATTGCAACCTAAATCACATGATTTTTTTACTTTGCAAATTAAATTTTATTTTTTTATCTGCCTCTAATTCAGGATATATTTATATAAATTTCAGAATATGATACTGTAGTTGGATAAGAAAAACAAAGTTTAGGTTGCAAAGTAAAAAAAATTAAATCATGTGATCTCCACGTTACCGGATAATAATCGAAAAATAATTTAGGTTACAATCGGATAAAGAAAAAATTATATTACAAATTAAAAAAAGATCATATTTTAAATTGATTTTTGCATTCAAACCCTAATTTCAATATTCTTACCTAACTATACACCTCATTTTCTGCATTTCTCATATCAACTATAAATATTATAAATCCTCCAGCCCCCAAGCCCCTCCGAAAAAAAGAAATTCAGCGACTTTTACACTTTCCTAAATTTGTAATTTTGTTTATTTGGATATAAGTACTAGACTCTAATCTCTTAAATTACAATTTATTTTTAAAATATTTATATAAATGAATAATCGAACCATGTTGAGTTAATGTTGATATAATTTTCTATGAAGAGATTAACTAGTAATTTAATTTTAATTAATAATTTAAAATGTTGATGGCATATTTTAATTATTGGATTCACGCTAATAAGCATTTGAATTTTTTATTTAATTAATGCTCCAATAATAACGACTAGCATCATAAATATGAGATTTTTAAAATATACATAACCAGAATAAATAGAGATGAATACATGTCTACAAGTCTTGGTCACTAAAATGTGTACAAGTTTTTGTCTACTTAGAATGAAAGTCCAAAGAAGAATATTAAGTTTTTATGGTTTTTCTACGATTGATTCCTTGAGCCATTCCTAGGCTACTTTTCAATCCGATTCTTATCCCATAACTTGCTTGACCCGTCTTGCTTTAATTTCATATCTCCAACATTTTCAGACTACTCATCCATTCTCCAAGCTTATTCATTTTCAAGGTGTTTTTAACTGATAAATTAAATAATATTTAACAATATATTAATCTCCATTTTTATATTGTTTTTAAACTTCTTCTTGGTATTATTTTAATACATTATTAAAAATCTAAAAACACTTATTGTAGATGCTCTAACATCAAACATACATGTAAAAAACTCCAAATATCTATCAAAATTCAAAATATGTACGCCCCGTTTCAAATTCTATTCGCATCACATATGTATATTTGACATCGTATATATAATTTTCACAAACATCATCAGTTTCCATGTCAGATAGAAATTCAAATTTTCTATTAAATTTGAAAAAAATTAATATAAAAACACTATTATAAAAACTCATAAAAAATAATTTTGAAGCCTAAAAACTCATAAAATTATTGATTCAAAAATAAATACAACCAAAGTTGAACCTTTCCTATAGTTGTGTTAATTTGTCTTTGTTGTCAAATAAAAACACGAATTTTTTCTCTTAACAAGGATTTTCTGTTAATTTGTCTTTGTTGTCAAATAAAAAAAAAAGTAAAGAAGTCCATACAAATCATAATTCATTTATTAGAATCCATACAAATACAAATCACAATTCTTCATATAATGAAAGATTATATTATTTAAACAACTAGATATAGCTAGAGTCCATATAAATCACAATTATTCATATAATTATAAATTATATTATTTATACAACTAGATATAACAAATCAATAAGTGACATTAAATTGTATGAATGCATGGTGTAATAAAATTCAACGAAAAAAAGAAAGGATTGGCGGCACTTAATAAGTCGACTATGCAAACCGACTTAATATTGAAGAGTAATCGAGATTTTTCCTAATTAATATTCCCTTTCAAATTTGGGCCCTTTAAAATAATTCTAATCTTTTTCGTTTAATTATAATCATATTACTTGTTTCACGAATTTTTTTCTCTTAACAAGGATTTTGTGTTAATTTGTCTTTGTTGTCAAATAAAAAAATTAAAGAAAGAGACATGAGAAATGTGACACTGATAAGTTATTGAGTTATATGAAATTCTTTCTTCACATAAAGAATGGGCTTGATGGGTTTATTGAACTACAAATAATTCTAAATTTTATAATTAATTTGATCTAATAATATCCTTCGGCCCAATAAATTAATGTGTTTGGGCCAATCTCTCTACAAACTAAATGAGGAAAAATAAAGAAGAATTTTGTGATCCAAATTCATGTGAATTATAATTTATCTATTTCCATTGTAAAAATATTTTAAAATATTTGAAAATTCAAGATATCAAACAAAATCTTATTTTAGTGAATATTTAATTAATCAGTGTTATAGTACATTATTGGATATATTTTATTTTACTGACTCTTAATTTTTTTATTATTTGATAGAAAAATAAAAATTCTGTCATATATTTTATTTTACTGACTGTTAATTTTTTTATCATTTGATTAAAAAATATGAATTTTTTTCATAGAGGTAATTAAGAGATTTGAGTGTTGTCTATCAGTACTCCTCCCCATTTATAAAAACAAAGTTGAAATTTTGAAAGAAAATTGACAATTTATTTATTTCTCAAAATAGTCTTTTTTCCTCTCAATTAACATAGGTAATAAATAAACCCTACATCTGAATATTACTGAATATATTATATTATATTATTATGGAGTTTGGTCCAGATCCTCTAATGCACCAAGATATATCAATCTTACTACATGAATGTTTTACACAAGTTCGCATATTAATTACAAATTATTTTCAAAATATTTTATTAACTCTTTTTTTCCTTAAAATATAGTTAAAAAAAAGTGACGATGTCAATTGTTGAGATGAGTGGAAGTGATACTGTCACATCCTAAATTTTATAACACTTTTGAAATACAAAACTCTGAAAAAATGCGACAATAATTTTTTTTTTTAAGCTAACAAATAACAAAATAACAAAAATAACATATCATCAGCAACACCTCATCTATACCAGAGCATAAACCAATATCCTACACCAAACTATCATCAGAGTTCTCTTAAACCAAACATATAACATTATGGCGCAACGATTATAAACATATCCCAAAAATTTGAACAAAACCAACATGGTCAAAAGCAAAATAAGCCCAAGTTTTAGCCCCGCAGGTCGTCATCCATGTACACCATCCCAAAACACCGTTGGAGCGCCAAAACATGCTAGTAAGACCCAAAAGCTCATCAAACGTTGACATGCTCACCTACAATGCATAAACTAGGTGAGCTAAAGCTCAGTAAGTAGAAATCATGCATGCACTGTCATACAAATGGCCGTAAGGACTTTAAGAATAACGTGAATGCATGGCTTTGATATCTTTTACTATGTTGGGCTCTTGACCCGTCTACAGTACATCGGAAAAGAGCTAGCTCAATAATCTTTGTACTTTACTTTACTTTGCTTTAAAGTCATGTTTATGGCCCAATATCTTCGAACCATAACCATGGCTCGCATGCCATAGGCACACTTTTACTTTTAAGCCATATCCATGCCTCACATGCAATCGGCCTCAATGTACTAGTAGCGGTCAACTTTGCTTTAACTTTGTTTCTTTGTATGATTATGATGTGCATACAGACTCAACATGTCTTCTATGCATACACCTATCTATGCTCATGAATGATATGTACAAAATTCAATGTCCATGTATCATCTTTAATCGCACATAAAAACTAATCACCAATATCAAGAAACGCAAATTCACTATTATCATATAATGCAAGTAAACACATAACATACTATGTTTATGCATTGTAGTTGCAAATGAATTTCTACTTACCTTGTCTTGTAAAAATGATTACTCTCAACCTTCCGTCTCTTTTGTATCAATACCTCTAAACAAAATAATGTATAAAATGTTATATTAGATCAATAATCTCTTATCTGGGTTTAATAAAATTAATTTAGTTATTATAATGATTATATTATAAAGAATATTAATTAATCTGCTTGAAGACAAGTATCCCATGCTTAATTGAATAAAAATGATTTTTCCTTAATCTTTAAAACTTTCTATTTGACATGTATCAACTTCAATTAATTATAATAGTAAACATGAACAAATCAAATTATAACAATATATTCTATTTTATGTTTGAATAAAATAACCTAAAAGTATAACATGTTTTTATATATGAATATATATATACGTATATATATATCTACCAACTTATCATTCTTCTCAAATTAGTTATATTCATAATCAAATTACTTTATATTATATTAATTAATGAACTTACAATTTTCAGATTATTCATTTCTACTACTAATCCAGATTCTAATATTTAATCATATATGTAAACATAGTTATACTGGATTTCTGATTTGTAAAGTCTTTGTGACCAATTTAATTAAATATGATTCCTACTATTAACTTTTTTGACTAAATCTTGTATATACATCTACATATATGCATCATGTTATTAATGAAATCCTAACCAACTAATCATTTTATAAACAATTGTTGCATCCTCTTAATTCAATAAATTTATTTAAAATTATCCATAGAGGAAGATGCTAAAAGAAATTACTGAAACTTAGTTATGCCCTTAATTAAATAACAAATTTGTTAAAATCACTATCTAACTTAATAACTTAATATGTTCATCATTCCAGCCAGGAAGAAATTAACGTCTGTATGCATAAGCCATGCTTTGTAAATTAAATAAAGAATAACAATTCAAGTTTAAATTGCATACCTTATTTGGCCAAATCTACAAAGAATTTATAAGACGGAAACTTTCTCTGTTAGCAAAGTATATACTGCAAAGGAAAGTGTTCTCTAATATCCCCAAATGAATTAATATATATATATATATATATATAATTATCCTTATCCACCGTCTCTTCAATAACTTCTATGCTAAGCTTCTTATTTTATTTTATTCTATCACTATTATTATGATTATTATATTATTATTCTAATAATTATTATTATATTATTTGTTGCTGACAACTCATTTGCCAAGCATATGCACACAAGACACACATATATATTAACATTAATGAACTTTCTCATATATATATATATATACACGCACGTCTAACATACATATTTATTAATATATATTGCACACACATCACTTACATATATATTATAATAATATTTGCAAACTTATTCTTTATGTATATATATATGCATTCGGCTCTTATATATATACTAACATATATATATTAACTAATTTCTCATATATATATATATATATAGGCATACCTGCAGCTGCCGATTTATATATATAATTTACATTTATTTCTTTACAAAAATTCAACATAATTTATATCATCATTAATCAAATAATTTATATTATGCACTCGAATTTTAATTAATTATAATAGGGTCTCTCAGCACTAATTATATAAGAGCATATAAATAATTAGGGACGGAGCTAGACCGTTGGTTTTGGGGGGCTAAATAACTATAAAATGGGTATTTTAGCACTTAAAATAAAAAAAATAAAAAATATATACATAAAAAATTTAATTTAAAAAAAATTTAGGGGGGGCTAAAGCCCCCACAGCACTCTATGAGGCTCCGCCCCTGTAAATAATTCAATATTTAAAAGCAAAAGATATAATCATGCAATGTCACAAGTAGCACATAAGCAATAAGAAATGCATATGATGCATGGAGTGTATTGGTCAATAGGTAATGGAGTCTCGGGTCTCACAGATACTAACCTTAGAATTGGTGACAACCGTAAGACTTATTTTCATTATTTAATTGAATTGAATTTATTTAGCTTTTTATTTTTTCTTCGTTTATTATTATTTTAACTTCTTGGATTTAAATTGTAGATCAAGCATTTTTGATTTACTTTTATTTGGTTGTATTTTCATTTTATATTTAATTCTTCTATGAATGATTGTATTAGTTTTGTTTTATTGTGTTTTCATTTTATATTTAATTTTTTTTTAATGATTGTATTACTTTTATTTGGTTGCGTTTTCATTTTATGTTTAATTCTTTTTTGAATAATTGAACGTTTGAACAAGTCACTAATTTCTTTATCCTATTTGTCCTTGTCTCATTCGAGTTTGAGATTATCCCCGTCTCATTCACAAATCTATCTTTCTTTCACAGCACCTTCAATCTGACACCAAACATAGATGGCGTCAATTAAAATTTACTGGACAAAAGAAAAGATATGTCATTGAGTATGTTGCAGGAGAAATTTCGTGAATATTCAAAAAATGATAATGATGGTTGAAAAGGTAAGCAGATTCTAATCAGGTTTTTTTTATACTTTAGAAAAAAAATGTGCACTAACCAATTTGAAAGAAAAAAAAAATTAAAAAAAGTAAAGTCAGGTCGTCAAGTTGATTAATGTTGGTCAAGTATATTTTAGTTTTTACTATGTTTTTGTTTCAATTGTATTTGATTTCATTTTTTCATTTATTTATTATCCAATGCATATTCTTGCGGGCATACCAAATTGGAATGATCATGTTTAATGATGACATTCAAAAATTTGGAAATAAATTCAAAAGAAACAAAACATATTTGATTGAAAATGTGATGATCAAAGATGTTAACACAAATTTCGCATCGGTATATGCTGAGAAAGAATTAGTTTTAAAACATTTCAACAATGTGAAGAAAATTGTGAACAATATTGACGAAAATAACAATAAGAATGTTTTTGTGAAGTACAACAACTCACGTAGCAAACATGAGCAACGCAACAGATTTGATACCTATATATATTTCTTATTTTCAATTTATAAAAATAATCATTACATAAAAATTTCTTTATGTAGATATATGTGGAGTTCTTCCAAAGGTGAAGGAAAACATAATTGTTGACACTCAAAAGAATGTGGCCGTAAGAGAAACCACTCTGATATATGAAGAGTAAGTATAATCTATCTTTTATAAGAAAGTTTGAGAAAAGTATATAAATTTAAATTCAAAGCAAAACAAAACAATTAAATAAAAAATTCAATTAATGATAAAAATACAATAATATTTTTTTAGATTGTTTCGACGACTCCCAAAATAATATTTTCGATGTATTTGGATTTCACATTAAATTATACTCATACTTAACTACATATAATTTTCATGATCTCATGATATTTTTCTTAATACATTATTGTTGTTATGATATCTATATTAAATTGAAAAACCACGAAATCAACCAAAAAAAGAGATCTCAAAAGTTTATCTCTCAATATGCATATATATATATATATATATATATATAAAATTTAAGGTCATAATAGTAATTTAGTAAGTTAATACAATCAAATAGTTGTTTTCTTTTAATCATTATCTTACGTTTATAAGTTCATGAATATGTTTTTAAAATACATGAGTTAAAAGAAGTGTTTGATTGCACTAATTGTGGAGTTATAAGATTAAATACGAGTCACCTACCTTTTGTTGTGAGAATATTGGAAAATAAAATCTGTAACATATAACTAATCACTTGGATTTTCTATAAGATCTAACTAACACACAAGAAAGAAGCAAGTTTTTTGTCTAAATACATAATCTACCTCACCAATGCTAGGACCATGGCTATGAAATCAAAGACTGGTGCTATTACCCTCACCACTGATGCTGCCATTACAATATTCCTCATCCTCTGGATAATGAGTTTTGCAGTATTACGTTTGCCTTTAATTGATATGGATAAAATTGTTGTTTTTATTTTTATATTGATACGAGGTTGTATGTGTTTTATAATTTGGTTGTGGTTGTTTTTTGATTTTACACGCCGATCCCCATTGTGTTACCTGCCATGTATGTGTAGCCTTTTGAGAACTATGATTTTCTTGTCCAAGGGGAAAGATTTTATAATTGATTAATTATAAAGGTGTTGTAAATAAAAAGGATAATCCAAAAAACATAGGAAAAAACCGTTGTGGAAAAGATAAACTGACAACGGTTATTAACCGTTGATGTTATGATCTTCGACAACGGTTAATAATAGTTGTAAATCTGTTGTCTTATAACTTAACGACAACAGTTATTAACCGTTGTACAAGTGATGTAAATTACATGCTCAAATACTGCATTTGACAAACTGTTGTGCCAATCATTGTTGTTATTATCTACGACAACGGTTAAGGACAAGTGTAAAATCATTATCATTAACAATAACGATAACGGTTAAAAATCGTTGTAAAATCATTGTCATTAACGATAACGTTTAAAAACTGTTTCAAAATCATTGTCATTAACTACAATAGTTATTAATTGTTTTGCACATGTTGTAAATGCATGCTCGAATACAAAAGTTGGCCAACTGTTGTGCCAACCGTTGTCGTTGTTATCTTCAACAACTATTAAACGTTGTGTTTGAGGGGATCTACAACAACACCATCTTCTATAATGATAGTAATAATTTACGACAACAGTTACCGTTGTCGTTGCACGTTTTCGTAGTAGTTTACTGTTGGTTGTTGACTTGTAAATCAGTAAAGTGGAATAATTTCAGTATGCCTAATTACATCTCATTTCGTGCATTTGTCATATCAATTAAACACCTACTTATTTACATTTGTTTATGCCTGTAAGTAACTTGAGCATTTGAGCTTGACATGGTTATAACTTATGAGTGCCTTGAGAAATCAACTGTCTTTTTCTAATAAGAGTATGACTATCCATTTCAAATATATTTTTAAATACACCCATCTTTTTAATATTTGCATTAGAAAAACTAAATAATAATAAAATTCCAAATTTACCTTTATAAATTGATAAATAGAAGAAAAAAAAAAATCACCCCCTCTCCCTTCCATCCTCTTCTCTCTGTCCATTTTTTTTTCTTTCATTTCACACTCTATCTTGAATTTTCTAGAATATTACATAAGAATATGATGAAATATTATTTTATGAGTTAATAAAACATATATAAAAATTGTGAAGAAATTATATAAAGAAACAAAAAAATGGATTAAATTTGAGAATATATCCCATTCAACTTTGATAGGTCAAACACACTGAACCAACATCGAACACAACATAACGGGCTGCTAGATTATTATTATTTTTTTATTTTTTATAGTTCATACACTTTTCATATAATTTTTACATATTTTATTAACAATTTCATAATGTTGTTATTTCATTTCTCATATATTCAAGAGAAGAAGATAAATAAGTGGAAAAAAAATAAAAGAAGAAGAATTTTAAATTAAGGGGTAAACTTGAATTTTTTTTTTTTAATTAAAACATTAAAAGGGTATGTTTGTTTAAGGCTTATGTAGAATGGGGGAAATCCGGATTTTGAAATCATGGGATTTGATAATAAAGGTGAATAGTTAAAATATGTGTTTGTTTTGAGATTTTATATGTAGGATTATTACTGTAGATGTCAAATTAATGTTGGGAAAAGTATGTATGTGTAATATTATATTGTTAGTTGATGTGTAATAGGTTTTAGGTATAGGGTTAATTATAGTGTTTTTTTTAGGTAGAATAGGTTTTTGATGGATTTGATAATTCTTGACAAAATCCTCTAAACAAACACGAATTTGAGATTTTAAAATCCCAAATCCGGTGGAGGTAAGCCTTAAACAAACATGTGTTTAGAAAAGTGTGGGGTTTGGATAGTACACCCTTCTAATATTTGACAGAAGGGAGCCATGTCAATATCAGCAGTTACTGATACATACCTACTCAATTGCAATTTGCAAGCAACTTTAATTTAACAGTGATATACAAATCTACCAAATAATGATAATGGGATTTTTAAAATGTACATGACCACATGCAATTAATTGGGATGGATACTAGTCTTGGTCATTGCAAGTCTATATAACTCGTTTCAAGATTATTTTCACTAGTAAGATCACACATATAGTGCAATGTCATACATATAATTTCATTATATATATATATGTATATATATATTATTTAAACAAAAAAATTAAGTTCTTTTATTTAATTCTATTAAACAAAACATATTTAACATCTATAAGATTTTTTTTTTGGGGCTAAATCAATAACATATATTGTGCATTGAGTGTTACGGTTTGATTGCATGACTCACAAAATTTCAATGCTATATTTTATGATTTTTTTTTGGCACAAATGTATTATGTATAATTAAATCAGGTACTTCCAAAGTCAAAATAACGAAATTAAATAATATAATTTAGATGATATAAAAAGCATAATGTAGAGATAGGAAAAGTTTACTCCTTTTCTTTTGTTGATTTATCAGCTTGAATAGTACTATCATGAACATATGAAATAATATTACACTTAAAGCAAAGAAGATAATTACTAAAAGAATTAGTGAGATAAACGAATGTGTTTTGGACTTGATAGTAACATACACTTGTTTGAAATTAAAGAAAGAGAAACTGTGTAATCTTTGTTAGCAGTGTTGTTAACAGTAAGTATGTTAGGAGGATTAAATGTTTGGTTACAAGTGATGAAGAAGCTATAGTTGCAGTTGGCTTTGCTATTTTAAAATTTCCTAATGTAGATTGCAAGTGATGATGTTGAGGTAAATATCAAGATTTTATGTTCAAACCAATACATCAACAGATCTAAGAAACTTAAAACACTCAATCTATATACAAAGTTATTTCATAACACTAAATTGCAGGTTCAAATATGTTTTGAGTTTAATGCCAATTATCTCCCACCGCCCACTGGAAGTAGCATGACATGATCCTTAATACTATCAAGTTGAACACTTGAGCTGTTGCCCTCACCACGGGTGAAGTTAATGAAATTCTTACCAAGCAAAGATTCTTTATCTTCTGCAATGTGCTCTGTAACTGACCATGAGTGCTTTCCTCCGGCTCTTAGTCCCTCGAGCTCCATGGCTACTTCCTTCATAAACGGCCTCTCGTCTCCTCTGACACTCAGACATCTTTTGGCCAAGACTGCAACTTTCATTACCACCTTCTTATCTCCCTCTCTCACCACATTATCTTCAAGAACTCGAAACAATGAGTCTTCTTCCTTCATCACTTTAAGGAAAAAGTTGGCCAAGCTTCTCTCATCCTCTGGCATATCATTGCTCAGTGCCTTCCTCCCTGTTAGCAGCTCAACGAGCACTACTCCAAAGCTATAAACATCACTTTTCTCAGTCAGTTGCTGTGTTTGCATGTATTCAGGATCTAAGTATCCGAAGGTCCCTTGGACCAAAGTATTCAACTGTGTTTCATCCACAGGAACCAATCTAGAAGCCCCGAAATCAGACACCTTGGCAGTGAAAGTATGGTCTAATAGGATATTAGCCGACTTCACGTCTCTGTGTATGATGGGAGTAGAAGCTGAAGAGTGTAGATAGGAGAGCACACCAGCAGTTTCTGCTGCTATCCTTAACCGCATGTCCCATGAAAGACAACGCGCCTTTGCCCTATTGTGTATGTGCTCGTAAAGGGTTCCATTGCTGATGAACTCATAGACCAGCAGAGGTGCTTGCTTTTCCAGACAACAACCTAGGAGCTTCACCACATTCCTATGGTTGATTTGAGACAGAACAAGCACCTCATTAACGAACTGCTCTGTCTCGTTTTGGGCAACTTCTCTAGATTTCTTGATGGCAATTAGCTTGTTATCTTGTAAGATGCCTTTGTACACGATGCCATAGCCTCCTTGACCCACGATCATGGTCGTGTCAAAGTTGTTGGTGGCCTTCTGGATCTCGGATTCACTAAAAATCCTTGCAGAATCTGATGACCTCTGCCTTCCAGTGAGTTTTTCTTGCAACAAAAGGCCTCCATTTTGATGGAAATACTCTTCTCTCCTCTTCAATGCCCTTTTTCTCTGGAGTGTTATGTGCAACCAACAACTAGAGAGGAAAAGAACAATGACCCCTAAAAGAATCCCTGTTTCCATATTTGAGGGAGTTCAAACATGATATCAGAATTTTAGTAAGGTTGTGTATGCTACAAGACTGGAAGTGTAATCATATATTCTAACCTGCGACAAGTTTGAATAGAGAGGATTCACCGCGAATGCAACCTTTTCCATCCCTTGTTCCATCGCCATGGTACCCTTTGGGGCAAACACACTCAAAACCTCCTGGTTTGTTCACACATTGTTTTTCACAGTTACTGAGGAGTGGATCTGCACACTCATCTATATCTGTAAAATAAGAAAGAAAACAAATAAGATGGTTAATTCTGATTAATAGGAACATATAGTAATAAATAGATTGAAATAGGTACCTTGACAGGCATCAACGAGGTAGGGATTTCCTTGATAACCTTGTAAGCAAAAACATCGATACCCTGAACCATTATCGGGATTATAACAATCGGAGTAAGCACTCTTGCAGGCGTAAGCAGAAGTGTTGATCTTCGCCGCCTCACAATTTTCATTTCCAATAGCCCAATCGGCCACCATGGGAAGCTCCTCCACATCCTTCAACTTTGTAAGGCTATCAACTGTAAAATTAAAAGCAGCTTCTTCCACTACGAAACCATATCCGCAATTGAATTCGAGGACATTAGTATAATTATTAAAGCTCTGCATCGCGAGTTGCACCTTCCAGACGTGCTTAGGAAAGGAGGTCTGGCAGCAGCCTAGACCCGAGCAGGAGTCGTTGATGACATCATCACGTGCATTGCATGTGGCAGAACATCCGGTACTGTAATTCTTGCCCGACACGAGGTAGCCAAAGACGGAGCCGTAGGAGTCACAGCCGATTACAGTGAACTTGTTGGCAGTGTTGTTGAAGGTAAGGAAGAGAGGCAAGCTTATGGAGGGGTCGTTGTAGGTAAGTCTGCTTCCGTTGGCGTAGCAATCGTGAGATATGAACTGGAGGAGCTTTAGCTGACCATCGAGTGATATGTTTGTGATCTCTATCTGGCTGTCCTGCATGAATGCTTTCGGTGGATTGAAGCTTTCGTTGCAGGTGACCCAGAAACTGTAGTGCTGGGAACAATCCACTGTGGTTCCGAAAGGATATGGGATGCTTACGTTCCCACATTTGTCCACGCAGTTGGGCTTTGCAATTGGGAATGATACATCTGATGAAGTGATGGTTGAGGCTAATACGATCATCATCACAATTGCAAGGATTTGCAGTTGCATGCTTTTCTTCATGCTTGTGCTTTGTACATGTGCTTAAGTTACAGGATTCTAAGTTGGTGTGTGTTTGCTTTAATAATGTGAGGAATCAATGGAGTCTTTTTGGTCAAGTCAATGAGTTTGTCCATATGCAGTGTAAGAAGGTGGAACCCAGCTCTCGCTAGGGCCCAGCTACACTCAATGCAACGTGGTCCATGCTCCGAATTAGTCGAGTCTAGCTCGGCCCCAATTATATGTTTTATCAATTTTTAATATTTTATCATTTTATCTTAATGAGTTTTAGAACACGTGCAACGCACGTGGAAATCAATTCAAATTAAATAAAAAAATAATACAAATATTGTATATATAACACTTTTATATTAGAGTTCTAATTATAATAAAATTCTATAAGATTTTGAATTAGCTATCTTAAATTACTGTTATAACCTTATATAATAATTTATAATAGGGATATATTCAGCAATCCATATTTTATAAGAAATATCCACACTTTTATATAAAGAAAAAAATAATACAAATATTGTATATACAACACTTTTATATTAGAGTTCTAATTATAATAGAATTCTATAAGATTTTGAATTAGCTATCTTAAATTACTGTTATAACCTTAAATAATAATCTATAATAGGGATATATTCGGCAATCCATATTTTATAAGAAATATCCACACTTTTATATAGGTAATAGATTTGGGTAATAATTTCAAGGTTTTAGTATAACTTGCTCTTTCATATCTCCCTTCATCCCTCAAAGTTGAAACTACTCATCCATTCTCCAAGTTTGCCTCCAAGCTATAACATCAAATTATATGCATGCAAAAAGCTACAAATATCTATCAAAATATGCACCGTTTCAGATTCCATTTGTTAGCTGGTAAGATCATATATGTGTGTATTGTTAATATAAAAGTGTGAATGTTTGTTATAATAAGATTAGAATTGTTTATATTTTTATTAGAGATATTATTATTTAAGGTAATAATATTAATTTATTATTTTTGCATTTTCTAATTTTATATAGAATTTTAATTAATCTAAAAATATGAAATTATAATCCTTATTTAAGGTTATAATAATAATTTAATATTTTTATATTTAATAATTTTATTTATAGAACCTTATTCCAAAATTCTAATAATATATATATTATTCAAGGTCCTAATAGTAATTTAGTAAGTTAATACAATCAAATAGTTATTTTCTTTTATTCATCATCTTACGTGTTTTACAGTTCATGAATATGTTTTTAAAATACATGAATTAAAAACAATGTTTAATTATATTTATTGTGGAGTTGTAAGATTAGATACGAGTCACCTACCTATTGTTGTGAGAATGGAAAATAAAATCTCTAACATATCTAATCACTTGGATTTTCTATAAGATGTAACTGAAACACAAGAAAGAAGCAAGTTTTTGTCTAAATACATAATCTGCCTCACCAATGCTAGGACTATGGCTATGGCTATGACATCAAAGACTGGTGCTATTATCCTCACCACTGATGCTGCCATTACAATATTCCTCATCCTCTTCTGTAATATGTTGTAATGGAAGAGTGGAGTGTTCCTCTCCAACTCTTAGTCTCTCTAGCTCCATTGCTACTTCCTTCATGGAGGGTCTATCTTCCCCTTTAACATTCAGACATCTTTTTGCAATCACACCAACTCTCAATACCTGCTCTTTCTCACCTTCTCTCCCCACATTGTCTTCAAGAACTTGGAACAATCGATCTTGCTTCATTACAGAAAGGAAAAAGTTGGCTAAACTTCTCTCCTCCTCTGGCCTGTCATTGCTCACTGCCTTCCTTCCTGTTAGCAGCTCCACGAGCACAACTCCAAAGCTGTAGACGTCGCTTTTCTTACTCAGTTGGTTCGTTTGTATGTACTCTGGATCCAGGTATCCGAATGTCCCTTGCACCAACGTAGATAGTTGTGCTTGATCCAAAGGAATCAACCTTGAAGCCCCAAAATCAGACACTTTTGATGTGAAAGTGTGGTCTAATAGGATATTAGCCGACTTCACGTCTCTGTGTATGATGGGAGTAGAGGCTGCAGAGTGTAGATATGAGAGCACACCTGCAGTTTCTGTTGCTATCCTTAAACGCATGTCCCATGAAAGAAGAGATGCCTTCTGCTTATTGTGTATGTGTTCAGAAAGGGTTCCATACTTCCATTGTTGATGAACTCATAGACTAGCAAAGGCTCTTGTGTTTCTAGACAACAACCTATGAGCTTCACTACATTCCTGTGGTTGATTTGAGACAAGACTATCACCTCATTGATGAACTGCTCAATTTGTCTGGGATCAACTTCTTTAGACTTTTTGATGGCTACCAGTCTATTATCTGGTAACATGGCTTTGTATACGATGCCGAAACCTCCTCGACCGATGATCTTGCTTGTGTGGAAGTTGTTGGTCGCCTTCTGCAGCTCAGATACACTAAATATTGTTGCTGTAATTGATGATCTGTTTTTTCTAGTGATGAGTTTCTCTTGCAATAATAGGCCCCCATTCTGGAGAAAGAACTTTCGTCTCATCTCCATCACCCTTCTTCTCTTGAGCTTCATATGCAACCAACAAGTAGGAACCAGTAGAACAATTACTCCTAAGGCCACCCCTGTTTCATATATTTTTCAAGAAGCAAAACAAGATCAGCATACATATAATTTGAGTTTCATTTCACTTTGAAATATGACTTGTTTCCCACCTGCTACAATCTTGAATACGAGTGATTCACTTCGAATGCAGCCTTGTCTACCTTTAATTCCATCGCCATGGTACCCTTTGGGACAAACACATTCAAACCCCCCTGGTTTGTTAACACAACGCTTTTCACAGTTGTTGAGACGTGGATCTTCGCATTCATTTTTATCTGTAAAACAAAGTAGTTGTTCAAACTAGTACTGGAAACATCTCATCATATGAAGGAGATTGAACACAATAGAGATTATACCTTTACAACCATCAACACGGTAAGGATTTCCTTGATAACCTTGCAGGCAAGAACACCGATATCCATCACCATTATCAGGCTCATAGCACCTGGAATTCTCACTTTTGCAGGCGTAAGACGAATGGTTCCTCTTTGCCACCTCACAAGTTTCATTTCCAATGGCCCAATCAACCACCATCGGAAGCTCTTTCACTTTCTTCAAGCTGGTAAGATATTCTGGAGAAAATCTAAAAGAACTTTCCTCGACAACGAAAGCATATCCACAATCATTGAAATCCTTGACATTACTATAGTTGGCATAGCTGTTCATTCCCAACTCCACCCCCCAAACCTGCTTGGGAATGGACACCTGGCAACAGCCTAAACCCGTGCACGACCCATCTGCAGGAAGATCATTCTTGGCTGCGCACATGGCGTTGCACCCCGTTTTGTATTGGCGATCACGCCACTCCCCGGAGACTGAGCCGTGTGTGTCACACCCTATGACAGTGAACTTATTAGCGGTGTTGTTAACAGTGAAGAAAAAAGGAAAGTTGATCCAGGGATCAATATACGAAGCTCTGCTTCCATTGGGATTGTAGCAATCGCGTGCTATGAATTGGAGGAGTGTGAGCTGGCCATTCAAGGATATGCGAGTGATTTCAATGCTGGTGTTTTGCATGAATGCTTTAGGAGGGTTGAATGTTCGGTTACAGGTGATGAAGTACTCCTCGCTGAGATAGCAATCCTCGGATGTTCCGAATGGGAATGGAATGTCTACATTGCCACATCGATCAATGCACTTTGATGCTTTTGCAGCAGTTGATGAAGTTGAAGCTACTAGTACCACAATTGCAACAAATATTGCAAGATTTTTCAACTCAATTTGAAGAGCAAAAGACCCCATATTATTCTCTCTTGTTTCTTGTGTTTGAGAAACAAGATTGGAGATGGTTTGATATTTATATACTTTCAAGAAAACATTTTGCATGGTTTTATGTTTGTTACAAGTCAACTTAGTATTTAAATTTTGCCAAAAGTTTTTTTTTTATAATGCTGAGATGGACGGAAAGGTGGTCCATTATCATAAAAAATTATATTAATTATCGTTAATTAAGTAGCGCGTGTAAAATGTAATAGGACACAATATTTAGTTAATCATTTGGCAGCTACCAAGAAATTAAGAAAAGGGGGCACTTAAATTCCTCTTGCATGTTCCTATACCTTTAATCATTATTGTTAATATACTAATTATTTGTACAATTTTGACTTGTGTCACATATTTACGAGCTAGGATTATTCAATATATGGTGTGAAAAGATTGACTAATTAGGAATCTGGTTTGTATTAGCCTCTCTACTTACATTGAAATCGTAGCGAGCTTGTAATTTATATTTTCATTTGTATTATACTGAGTAACTTTCCATTATTCTTTAGTTTATGAAACTTTACATATATATTAATTTTAATATTTTCATTTAGTTTGCATAGATTTATATTTAATAAATTATATTTAATATGCTTGATTATGTATACATTTTAATATAAAAATATATGTATGTTTGATTAGCAACAAATCATTTTGATAAAAACATAGAATTGTCGGAAAAAATCACAACATTTATTCAAATTACTATTTTACCCAAATTTTTCATGATTCAAATAAAATAACCTTATATGTGTAGTTTTTTTATATTTAGAGTAACTAAAAAGAATTCAAATAATATTTATATAAACCATGAATCTATATGTATGACATTGCAATATACATGTTGTTAGTGTTGAATTTTCAACACTTATAATTTTTCCTTATTTCTTAAACACTAAATCTATTTGGATTTTATTGTTGAGATATTTTAGGGATTTAATTGTATGGGATATTATCTCTTCTCCTCTTATTTTTGTTCCACGTTTTCTGCAGATAAGGTATGAAGGCATTCCTATTTTATAGGAAAGTTTGTTTCAAGTTGCATGTTAAGTGGACAAGGGAAGTGGAGGATTATGGGCATTCATGGAGAGTGGTGAACGTGCATGATAGCTAGAAAATATCTATAAAAGGAGTTCAACACTATCAAGAGGAATGGATCGAGTGAAAAAGAATACAAGAGCATACATAGTTTCTGTTTTCCAGACTTATCAGTTTTCGTAATGTTGTCATTGATGTTAACAACATTCGGTGTAACATTTAGAGTCTGGATTTTATGAGTGTTTGCTTTGTACTTCAAATATACATTTAATAAGATCTTTTGCCCTGCTGGCATCCCACAAGTATTTTATATACTTGTGGATATTTCCTTGTGTTCATTTATAATCTTTTATTCCGCTGTGTTATCTCTAGTGTTGTCGACATCCGAGACAACATTGTGATACTGTTTGTTTTATCTTAGCGTTTGAGCATCCGGACACTTTCAGTTGGTATCAGAGCCTCCCACTTGATACAAAGTGGTTGGTTCTGTTGCTCATGCTAGGCATGGATTGGTGCAATCCTCAAGGAAAGTTACCTGTCCTTGATGGATCGAATTACGCTTATTGGAAGATCCGTACACGCACACAAATCAAGTCCATTGATTCACGAGCATGGGAAGTCGTGGTCAGAGGATTTGATCCCCCGAAAAAGATCTCAAATGGAGACGTTGTTCTTAAACCACCGAGCGAATGGACGGCCGACGAAATTTCCAATTCCAACTTCAATGAGAAGGCGATTAACGTTATTTTTGGTGCTGTAGATATCAAGATTTTCAAGCTGATCCAGACATGCACAACAGCCAAACAAGCTTGGGAAATTCTTGAGAGGCAATTCGAAGGAGATAGCTGCGTAAGGGAAGCAAGGCTTCGTCTCATTATGTCTCAATTCGAGACTATGAGAATGGAAGAAAATGAAGACATTGGAACTTACTTTGAAAGGCTACGTGATATCTCTAACCAAAGTGAAGTTCTTGGTGATCCAATTAGTAGGAAACAAATGGTGTCTAAGGCAATTCGTACGCTAACTCCGAAGTATAACATGAAAGTTTCGACGGTCGAGGAAGCTCACAACTTGGCTACCATGGATTTTGATACGCTCCAAAGCATTCTTCAAACCTTCGAGTTGAATTTACTAAATCAAAAGGTTGTCCAAAAGGAGAAGAACGTTGCTTTTCAAGCTCAACCCGACGGTGATAGCTCCGACAATGATGAACCACTGGAGGAGATTCAAGAAGGACTAGATGTTGCTTTAATCACAAATAAATTCAATTCGATGGTGAGAAAAATAAACAAGAAAAAATTTGTTACAAAAGACAATGAGCAGTTTAAGGTAGCTGATCGACCTCAGTGGAAACCCCCTGGAAATACATCAAAACCGCTGGGAAGATCAAGTTCTGATCGTGGAAGGAACGACCCCAAACATCTTGACTCTATTCAATGTCGTGCTTGCTCGGGATGGGGCCATTATGCGAACGAGTGTGCCAATACCCTGAGGAAGTATGGGAAGAAGAACTTCTGGGTATCCATGAGCGACGACGAGGACGAGACTGAAGAAGCAGCAGAAGAAACTGAAGATCAGACCTTGCTGTTCGCGAATGTGGATTCTGATGTGGTCGACGATGTGGCAACATTGACCGACACATCAAAACGGTATGATCTGTTCAGTTTCATTTCATTAACATGTTTAAATGCTGTGGTTGATGATGATGCAGAGTCAAGAGATGATGATGATTTGGACAAGGATGCTGTAATTGAAGAACTTCAAGAGTTATATACGGCACTTCTTAAAGAATGGAAGAAGCAATGCAAGCAAGTGGAAATCCTGTCCAAAGAAAATGATCTTCTGAAATTCTCAATGGCAAAGCTAGAAACAGCACTCACACAAAAGGACGTGGAACTTGAGAAGACTCAACATCAATTGGACGTGAACAAAGCAATCATTGACAAATGGAATACAAGTTCAACCAAAATGAATGAGTCAGTGAATGCAGGTAATATGGGGAAAACAGGTATTGGATTTGTCAAATCTGCTGAAACTGTTTTTTCAAATATTTTTGATGAAAAATCAAAAACCGTTTTTGTTAAAGAGTCTTCTGAATCTTCCAAGAAAAGTCCAAGAAAACGGAAGTATGTGTGCCATTACTGTTTTAAACCTGGACATATCCGACCATTTTGCCATAAATTGAAAAGTGAAAATTCCAGTAGCAAAATGTTGCCGCCAATGTTGCCCAACATTGGAGACAACATTCGGCCCAGGAAAATTCAGAAACAAATTTGGGTTCCAAAAACGCCTATTCTCTGTAATGTTGTTTACACTGCTTTAAAGACTAACACTGTAGGCTCATGGTACTTTGATAGTGGGTGTTCACGTCACATGACGGGAACCAAAAGCCTACTTAAGGACTTTGTACCACTTAGTGAAGGATGTGTGACTTACAGAGGAGGAGCAAAAGGTAAAATCGTTGGTAAGGGTATCTTGAATGTCCATGGTTTTCCAAAACTGAAGAATGTACTTCTTGTGGATGGACTTATGGCTAATTTAATTAGCATAAGCCAATTGTGTGATAATGACTTGGAGGTAAAATTTAATAAAGATTCGTGTGAAGTCTTTGATAAATCTAACGTGTGCGTTATGACAGGTACTCGATCACATGATAATTGCTACCTTGTGGGAGAAAAAGTCACATGCAATAAAACTCAATTTGATGACACGATTTTGTGGCATCAAAAATTAGGACATGTGAACTTTCGATCTCTTGAGAAGCTGAACAAGTATAAAGCAGTTAAAGGCTTACCATTGTTAAATCATAAGGGTAAGGTGGTCTGTGAGGAGTGTTTGAAAGGTAAACAGACCCGTGTTCCCCATAATGTTGTCTCACATCAGGGACAACATTTGGGCACAACCCATTGTTTTCAGCTTTTACACATGGACCTTATGGGTCCAGTAGAGGTTGAAAGCATGGGAGGTAAGAGGTATTCTTTCGTGATTGTTGATGATTTTTCAAGATTTACATGGATTTATTTCTTAAGTGAAAAATCGGAAACATTTGCATATTTCAAAATTCTATACACAAGAATTAAAACCTCTTTTGATTCAAAAATTTTGGGGATTAGAACTGACCATGGCAGGGAATTTGAAAATAATTTGTTCGATTCCTTTTGTGAGAAGAAAGGTATTTTTCATGAGTATTCGGCTCCCAAAACTCCTCAACAAAATGGGATTGCCGAAAGGAAAAATCGCACGTTGCAAGAAATGGCTAGGGTCATGCTAAGCTCAAAACATTTGTCTAAACGTTTTTGGGCTGAGGCATTGAATACGGCATGTTATATTGGCAATCGAGTCTACCTTAGACCCGGTAGCAAAATGACTCCGTACGAAATAATAAAGGGAAGAAAACCAAATCTGAAATATTTTCATGTATTTGGTTGCATTTGCTATGTTTTAAATGATCGTGACCAACTTGCAAAGTTTGATTCAAAAAGTGATAAGGCTGTTTTTCTTGGATATTCCTCAAATAGTCGAGCGTATCGATTATATAACTTGAGAAAGAGAAATATTCAAGAATCTGTAAATGTAGTGTTTGATGATTTTTCTGATCTTACAGGTAAAACCTACAAGGATGCTACATCTGATTTGGTGGACCAGCCTGTCACCGATTCCAGAACAGACGATGTTGTCCCGAATGTTGGCACATCCGAGGGAACATCTGCTGTTGAGACAGATTCTGAAGACAGCTGTGATGAAGCTCAGAATCCAGTGAGGAGAGATCCACCTTCTCGTATAAGGAAGAATCACCCTACCACTCAGGTGATAGGGGGAGTAAACGAAGGTATTCGAACACGTAAGAAAGAACCAATAAACTACAAAGAAATGGTAAGGCACGTATGTATGTCAACTACATACGCTCAGGTAAATTCTTACTGTTTTGTGTCTCTCATTGAGCCTAAGAACGTAAATGAAGCCTTAAAAGATAATTTTTGGATACAAGCAATGCATGAGGAACTTGAACAATTCACTAGAAACGATGTTTGGTTCCTTGTCCCTAGACCATCCGATACAAATGTAATTGGTACAAAATGGATTTTCAAAAATAAATCGGATGAGTCCGGGAATGTGATAAGGAACAAAGCACGTCTAGTAGCGCAAGGGTACACACAAGTCGAAGGAATCGACTATGATGAAACGTTTGCACCCGTTGCTAGAATTGAATCAATTCGGTTGCTCTTAGTTATTGCTTGCCATCTCAAAATTACCTTGCATCAAATGGATGTGAAAGGAGCTTTCTTGAATGGTATTTTGAATGAAGAGGCTTACGTTGAACAACCTAAAGGGTTTGAGGATCCATTCTTTCCAAATCATGTTTACAAACTTAAAAAGGCTTTGTATGGTTTAAAACAAGCTCCTCGAGCTTGGTATGGTCGTTTGACGACATTTTTGCTTGAATTTGGTTTTATAAGAGGAGAAGCCGATCGTACTCTCTTTATAAAATCAAATGAACATGATTTTGTGATTGCTCAAATTTATGTAGATGACATTGTCTTTGGTGCTACTTCAAAAGTGGACCTTGATGAATTTGTTAATGCTATGTCTTCTACTTTTGAAATGAGCATGATTGGTGAATTAACCTATTTCTTAGGTTTGCAGGTAAAACAACTCAATGATGGAATCTTTGTCTCTCAAAGCAAGTATGCTAGGAATTTGGTGTCACGCTTTGGATTGAAGGATGCAAAACCAATGAGGACACCTATGGGGACGACTCAAAAGATGTGTAGAGACGATGTTGGCAACATCGTCGACGACACTCTATATAGGTCTATGATAGGTAGTCTTCTTTACTTAACAGCAAGTCGTCCTGACATCTTGTTTAGTGTAGGTGTTTGTGCAAGGTATCAATCTCAACCGAAGACATCACATCTTCAAGCTGTGAAACGCATAATTAGGTATGTAGCGGGTACGGTTGATCTAGGAATTTGGTACACAAAGGACACAAACTTGACCTTGGTTGGATATTCTGACTCGGATTGGGCTGGAGACGTCGATGATCGAAAAAGCACAAGTGGTGGCTGTTTTTATTTGGGTAATAATCTTGTCTCTTGGCATAGTCGAAAACAAAATTGTGTCTCTCTTTCTACAGCCGAGTCCGAATACGTTGCGGCAGGTAGTGGATGTACTCAATTACTTTGGTTAAGACAAATGTTGAGTGATTATGGGTTTGAATCTGAATCTTTGTACCTATATTGTGATAATTCAAGTGCTATTAATATTTCCAAAAATCCTATTCAGCACTCACGAACTAAACACATAGATATTAGGCATCACTTTATTCGCGATTTGGTTGAGAAAAACATTGTTCGTATTGAATATGTATCCACTGAAAATCAGTATGCTGACATTTTTACTAAGGCTTTAGACTTTGAGAGATTTTCCTCCTTGAAGAAGTCTCTCGGGTTGTGTGTTGTTTGATCACCTTTATGCAGTTTACGGATGTTGCGCCTTATGTTGTTCACATTGTCCATAACATCCATATTTACTGTATTCGTACAGTGTTTTTCATGTGCAAATTGACTGGAAAAAGGTAATACTTTACGAGAACATTTGACTAAAACATGTCTTGAGATCTAAAATTGGTTCTTGATTTTAAAAGTGTACATTTATTGATATTACGAAGCACTTGGAGCACGGCGTTCGCGGCGACGATGCTTTTCAGGCAGCCTAGTAATGTGTTGTGAAATAAAAAAAGGTTTGTGTGACCTAACACTAAGTACTCGAGGCACGGCACTCGCTATGACGATGCTTCCTTGTCAAAAAGTGAAGGGAGATACCACAAACCACCATAAAAAGTTAGTCCCACAACTGAGTAACCAGAAGCACGGCGCTCGCTACGACGATGCTCTCTTTTCAAAAGGTTGGTTGGGATTAACATAAGCTGTACACTGTGTTTTTACTTAAGATTGGATATGTTGCCTCAAATGTTCTCAACATCGTAGAAAACATTTTCCAGAAAATCTGCATATATGTATTTGTTCTATTTTCTTGCGTGGATAAAATTTTGATAATGATTTTCGTGGATACAGAATTCTAAACGAATTGGTGTTGAATCTCTCTTGAAAATTTCGAATAAATTTGACACCTTATTTTTAGGATTTTTTGTTGCAAGATTTGGGTGAGTTTGTTCCTAATGTATAGGGGATAAAGATTCAGTTTTTCTCATAAAAACCCACGTCTACCAAGGTAAGCAAGCACTCCACACACCACTTCCCTCGTTTTGCGTGCACAATCCTTTTTTCCTCTTCTACACCGTTTTTTCCCTTCATCTTTTATCTCCGGTAACATGGACCCAAATCAGCAAAAGCTCTCCGATCTTCTGAGCCAACTTCAGACCCTTCTCCCGGCAATGGGTTCTTCTCCATCCGCAACAGCTCCTTCTCAAAATCCCCAATCTGAAATTTCTCCCTCTGAAAACCCCCAAATCGAAAACCCTAGCTCCGAAATCTCTCAATCGGCGAATCCTCCGCCCATGTCAGCTCTTATTTTGGCCGCTCCTGTTCTCGAATCAGAGAGTCCCGCCGCCGATCCACTACCAGACGTCGATGTGCCCTCAGATGTTCCCACAGCGAAGGACACATCACTGGTTTCTCCGGCCCCGCTGAAAACTGTGTATCCGCCGGCGTTCCGTCCCTTGAATCCCATCTCAGTGGATGATTATCCAGATCCGGCGCCAGTCACAGCTGCTCAGGGGGAGTCTGGTCCCGTTCGTCGTTCCAAACGGGTGCTACAACATTCGTCCCCGCCGGCTCCGAAAAAGACGAAGACGTCTTTGCCGGTCCCTCCGGCGTTGGTCGAGCCAACTGACGTTCCCCCTATTCCTCCACCTGGCCGACATCTCGTCGATGAATCTGATGAAGATGTACCTCAGCCTGCCGAAGAAACGGACTCCACCTCTGAGTTTGATGATGAGTCCGATGAGGATTATACTGGTGCTAAGGAGGCAGAGGAGGTCGAATCCGAAGACGAAGAGGATAGGACCATTTCGGAGGTTCTTGAATCCTTGAGACAGCAGAAGGTTATTGGGGCTGATGTTGCCACCGAAGGGGCAACATCAGCAGGCACATCTTCAAAGAAAAGGGCCACTCCTCCGACTACACGGACTGCCACTCCATCCAGTACGCAACCACCATCCGAGTCTGACCCTGACATAATTGTTTCTCCTAAGGGGTCGCCATTTCAGGTATCATCAGCTAAATCCCCCAAGTTTTACTTTGGAATGCCACCTGGATCGTGGTCCACATTTGTTAACCGTACGATTTTGTCCGAAAGAAAGATTCATATGGGTGTATTTGCTGATTATCAGTTGATAACTTATTTGGATGATCGTCGATTGATGCAGTCTGTGTCTTATGCTCAGCCTTTTTCCCCCTTCTGTGGTCTTTGAATTTTATGCTAACATGCACAAAACGTTGGTTGTTGGGCATGATAGAAAATTTGGAAATATGTTTGTTAGGGGGAGGGTCTATTCTTTTAAATCTACGGATGTCAATTTGGTACTTGGATTGGATGATACTGATGAGCAAGCAGTGGTCATGAACATGAATGAGGTGGCCGCTGAAATCACTGGTGGTATGGTTCGGCAATGGTCCAAGAAATTTCAGGCTTCCACCCTCACATCTCTCTACGCTGTCTTGCACAAAATTTGTGTGCACAATTGGCTTCCGACCACGAACACTACAGCAGTCACTGAAGAGCAGGGCATGCTTTTGTACAGGTTGGGTAAAAGGTTACCTGTTAACCTCGGTCGATTAATTCTGCACAACATGGTTCGGTTCACAGGCAAATTCAGTGATGCTGGAATTCTTCCGTATCCGTCCCTCATCTACCTTATCCTTCAGGCCCAAGGGTTTCAAAAGAGGAAGACTGATGTGTTGTCTCATGAAGTACCCCCGCTGACAATTGCCAAAGCACTTCTCACTGGAAATAGAGTGCTTGATCTGCCTTTTCATCCGAATGTTGCCCCTTCGGTTGGCAACATTCCGCACAACATCTCAGTCTCAAAGTTGCGAAGGCAGATTCGTGAGCTCAACAATCACATAGAAGGTTTAGTCAAAGTGTGTGACTCCTTGGAGAGCCTTCTTTCTGCTCAAAAAGGGGGAGTGGATGAGCACGAAGCAGAAGAGGAAGCAGGAGCAGCCGAGGCTTCGGGAGTAGGTGGTGATGGCGATGATGTGGCTTAGGGGGAGTGTTTCTGTTTCTGGAGGCCGAGGGCTTTTTTTATTTCATTTTATTTTCCATTTATTCCTTGTTGGATATTGTTTTATGTTTTTCAGATAGTTGTGAACTTATGGTGATTCATGTCTTTGATATGATGTTTTTGTTTTCTTAATCTCTTTTGACCATGGTTTACACTATCTTATTCGTGCTTTGTTTTGTGAGTGCAGATTTGAGGGGGAGATATGCGATTTAGTGTTTTGAGCAGAAAAAGAAAAAAAGGGGGAGATTGTTAGTGTTGAATTTTCAACACTTATAATTTTTCCTTATTTCTTAAACACTAAATCTATTTGGATTTTATTGTTGAGATATTTTAGGGATTTAATTGTATGGGATATTATCTTTTCTCCTCTTGTTTTTGTTCCACGTTTTCTGCAGATAAGGTATGAAGGCATTCCTATTTTATAGGAAAGTTTGTTTCAAGTTGCATGTTAAGTGGACAAGGGAAGTGGAGGATTATGGGCATTCATGGAGAGTGGTGAACGTGCATGATAGCTGGAAAATATCTATAAAAGGAGTTCAACACTATCAAGAGGAATGGATCGAGTGAAAAAGAATACAAGAGCATACATAGTTTCTGTTTTCCAGACTTATCAGTTTTCGTAATGTTGTCATTGATGTTAACAACATTCGGTGTAACATTTAGAGTCTGGATTTTATGAGTGTTTGCTTTGTACTTCAAATATACATTTAATAAGATCTTTTGCCCTGCTGGCATCCCACAAGTACTTTATATACTTGTGGATATTTCCTTGTGTTCATTTATAATCTTTTATTCCGCTGTGTTATCTCTAGTGTTGTCGACATCCGAGACAACATTGTGATACTGTTTGTTTTATCTTAGCGTTTGAGCATCCGGACACTTTCACATGTGATCTTACTAGTGAAAAGAATCTTGAAACAGGGAGATATAGACATTTTAGTGACCAATGTTTATAGACATGTATTCATGCCTATTGATTGTGGTTATGTATATTTTAAAAATCTCATATTTGTGATGCTAGTCGTTATTATTGGAGCATTAATTAAATAAAAAAATTAAAATGCTTAGTAGCTAGCGTGAATCCAATAATAAAAATATGAATGAAATCTAATTATAGAAACAGAGGATTTCGTGTGTAAGTTTCTATTGCACTATTAATTCACAGTCAAGGTAAGTTTGAAACCTATGGGTGTGTATGGGATTAGGATCCTCTATTTCAAGTTGGTGTTTCATCTTATATTCCATAACTTTTAATTCATGTCATGTGTAAATTGATGATGTCATCTTTATATTGGGTGGACATATAACATAAATTAAAAGTTATGGAATATAAGATGAAATACCAATTTAGAATAGAGGATCCTAATCCATATGTATGTGGCAGAAATTTGAATTTTTTTTCCACACATGGATTTAGAAAAAGACTAGTTGATCCCTTCTAGGGCTTATAACCAAGTCAGGCTTAAGAGGATCCTAATCCATATGTATGTGGCAGAAATTTGAATTTTTTTTCCACATAGAAAAAGACTAGTTGATCCCTTCTAGGGCTTATAACCAAGTCAGGCTTAAGTTTGGAAAAAGACTAGTTGATCTCTCCATACCTAATTTGATAAACATAAACTTATCTCGACTTGAATATTAATGTCTATGAATATTTTAAAAATTAATTGTAGTTCAAAAGTTTTGAGTCTTATATGCATCAACATCTTAAATAACTAAATAAATGACCTATTTTTTCGACCGCCAACAAACAGGAAAAGAAGAAAAAATTCTCAATTTCTTTTTTCCGGAGTTGTATTTTAAAAAATGAGATATAAATTTAGGTAGACTTTTTTTTTTCATCAACAAACTTATAACTTCATTAATAATAGGGTTAAATGCAGTAAAATCACGAATTTTACTTAATTTGTAATTTTAATCAAATTTTTTAATATTAATAAATATAATACTATAAACTTTTATATTTTTGTAGTTTTAAGTAACATAAATTTTCGGATATGAATGCACTCCAAGATGTATTCTTTTATTTTGACGATTTTGACTTTATTCAATTTCAACTTTCTGATAATAGTTTGTTTGTGACAACTTTACATTTTAACACAATCACATCCAAAAACTGTCTGTTAGTTAAAATTTCAATTAAAAAAATGAAAATTCATATTATATTTGCTAATATTCAAAAAAAAATTTGATTAAAATTAGAAATGAAATAAAATTGGTGATTTTTCGATAATCAACCCTTAATAATATGACAATGGTATATTTAGCCGACAAAAAATGTGAGAAAAAATTTAAAATTGACAACTCTGAATTTTATGATTAGGAGGCGAGCTGGTGTGGAGACTAATTCCGACATGGGACGAGGTAGCATTGACTGGAGGTGGGGCGAGAGCTGAGTTTATGAACCTTCCTACATAGACTTGACCAAATGACGCAAATGATTCCACGCATTATTTAAGCACACCAACTTGGAATTAAGCACAACCAAGGAAAAAAGCATGGAACTGCAAATCCTTGCAACAGTGATGCTGATCGTATTAGCCTCGACGTCGATCACTTCATCAGAGGGAATAGCGAAACCCAACTGCGTGGACAGATGTGGGAACGTAAGCATCCCATATCCTTTCGGAACCACAAAGGATTGTTACCAGCACTATAGTTTCTGGGTCACTTGCGATGAAACCTCGAATCCACCGAAACTGTTGATGCAGAACAGTACGATAGAGATCAAAGATATAAGCCTGGAGGGCCAGCTGAGGCTCCTCCAGTTCATATCTCATGATTGCTACGCCACCAACGGAAGCAGACTTCGCTACAACGACCCCACTATAAGCTTGCCTCACTTCCTTACCTTCAACAACACTGCCAATAAGTTCACTGTAATCGGCTGCGACTCTTCCGGCTCCGTCTTAGGAAACCTCGTCTCCGGCAAGAATTACAGGACCGGATGCACCGCCACGTGCAATGCACCTGATGATGTCTTCAATGGCTCCTGCTCGGGTCTAGGCTGCTGCCAGACCTCCTTTCCTAAGCACGTCTGGAAGGTGCAGCTGGCGATGCAGAGCTTTGGCAAATATGCTAACGTCTCCGGTTTCAACTGCGGATTTGGTTTCGTAGTCGAAGAAGCTACTTTTAATTTTACAGTTGATAGCCTTACTAAGTTGAAGGATGTGGAGAAGCTTCCCATGGTGGCCGATTGGGCTATTGGAAATGAAACTTGTGAGGCGGCAAAGAAGAACACTTCTGCTTACGCCTGCAAAAGTGCTAACTCCGAGTGTTATAATCCTGATAATGGTTCTGGGTATCGATGTTCTTGCAGACCAGGTTATCAGGGAAATCCATACCTCGTTGATGGCTGTCAAGGTACCTATTTCATTCTACTAATTACTATATGTTTCTATTACTTAGATTTAACCATTTCATTCATTTTCTTTCTTATTTTACAGATATAGATGAATGTGCAGATCAAAACCTGAATGTTTGTGAGATAGATAGATGTAAGAATAAAGAAGGAGGTTTTGATTGTGTTTGCCCCAAAGGGTACCATGGAGATGGAAAGAAAGGTGGAAAAGGTTGCATTCGCGGTGAATCCTCTCTTTTCAAACTTGTTGCAGGTTAGAAGATAATCACTACTCTTCCAGTCTCGTATCATACACAACCTTACTGAAATTCTGACATCATGTTTGAACTCTCTCAAATATGGAAACAGGGATTCTTTTAGGGGTCATTGTTCTTTTGCTATCTAGTTGTTGGTTGCACATAACACTCCAGAGAAAGAGGGCATTGAAGAGGAGAGAAGAGTATTTCCATCAAAATGGTGGCCTTTTGTTGCAAGAAAAACTCACTGGAAGGCAGGGATCATCACATTCTGCAAGGATTTTCAGTGAATCCGAGCTCCAGAAGGCCACCAACAACTTCGACAGTAAGATGATCGTTGGTCAAGGAGGCTATGGCATTGTGTACAAAGGCATCTTACAAGATAACAAACTAATTGCCATCAAGAAGTCTAGAGAAGTTGCCCAAAACGAGACAGAGCAGTTCGTTAATGAGGTGCTTGTTCTGTCTCAAATCAACCATAGGAATGTGGTGAAGCTCCTAGGTTGTTGTCTGGAAAAGCAAGCACCTCTGCTGGTCTATGAGTTCATCAGCAATGGAACCCTTTACGAGCACATACACAATAGGGCAAAGGCGCGTTGTCTTTCATGGGACATGCGGTTAAGGATAGCAGCAGAAACTGCTGGTGTGCTCTCCTATCTACACTCTTCAGCTTCTACTCCCATCATACACAGAGACGTGAAGTCGGCTAATATCCTATTAGACCATACTTTCACTGCCAAGGTGTCTGATTTCGGGGCTTCTAGATTGGTTCCTGTGGATGAAACACAGTTGAATACTTTGGTCCAAGGGACCTTCGGATACTTAGATCCTGAATACATGCAAACACAGCAACTGACTGAGAAAAGTGATGTTTATAGCTTTGGAGTAGTGCTCGTTGAGCTGCTAACAGGGAGGAAGGCACTGAGCAATGATATGCCAGAGGATGAGAGAAGCTTGGCCAACTTTTTCCTTAAAGTGATGAAGGAAGAAGACTCATTGTTTCGAGTTCTTGAAGATAATGTGGTGAGAGAGGGAGATAAGAAGGTGGTAATGAAAGTTGCAGTCTTGGCCAAAAGATGTCTGAGTGTCAGAGGAGACGAGAGGCCGTTTATGAAGGAAGTAGCCATGGAGCTCGAGGGACTAAGAGCCGGAGGAAAGCACTCATGGTCAGTTACAGAGCACATTGCAGAAGATAAAGAATCTTTGCTTGGTAAGAATTTCATTAACTTCACCAATGGTGAGGGCAACAGCTCAAGTGTTGAATTTGATAGCATTAAGGATCATGTTGTATTACTGCCAGTGGGTGGTGGGAGATAATTGACAATAAACTCAACATATTTGAAGCTGCAAATTAGTTTTATGAATAACTTGATATATAGGATTGAGTGTTTCAAGTTTCTAATTAGATATGTTGATGTATTGGTTTAAACAATGTTCATGATCACTGATCCTTGGTGTTATTTATCTAAGAATGTACTTGTTCTAGAATACACGTTTTATCATTCTCTTGTAATTGACATGTTTAATAATTTCATGGCAACCTTATTTTGAAAATCATTGCATCTAGAGATGGACACTGCTTCTAGAGCAAAATGTTTAAAAAGATGTACCACAAATCAAAAGTTTTAGTAAATAAAACCTCATGATATTTCTCTGCAGCTTAAGAATTGTTGACCAAGACTTAAGCTTTTTCACCTATATATTTCACATGTAGTGAATGAGAATAGGCCCATGTTTTTTCAATGTCAATATTCAACAAAATATGATGAAATCAAATCAATGTACACAAATTCTAGAGTTGGGGAAAAACACTCCACTCTTCCATTACAAAATATTGCAGAAGACGATGAGGAATATTGTAATGGCAGCATCAGTGGTGTGGGTAATAGCACCACTGTTTGATTTTATAGCCATAGTCCTAGCAAGATTAGAGAGAGATAATGCAGTATTTTTATTAGAACTTGTTTAATTATTGTATTTAATTTAGATTTTACAGATAATCCAAGTGATTAGATGCTTGTCACAGATTTTACATTAGATACAAAGTTGAACATCAAAACATACTTGGAAACTAGTCTGCACCAACTCCATCTTATTCATCTTGTGAAATCCAAATTGATTTATAGTTTTGTGTTTGTTAACCTTGAGATATGTTGTTGGATATATAGAGATCTCATATTCATCCACAAAAGCCCACAAATTTAGCGACAACATTTGGAACAGAGGATAATGCTTGTTGGAATGATATGTTGTGTGCTATGCAGCTTAGACAAATGCTAGTATCTACAGAATTTAATATCTAAAATTTGCCAATAACTTCAACTACCTGACCTTCTCCATTCTAATATATATATACTAAGGTTGTGCGTATTAAGTAAGTGATCAAGTTAAATTATCGATCCACGGGATTAAGGAATAGAGTGTAGCCTTAGGGTCATGTGTTGTCACGAAATTATAGTGCAAATCATGCTTCAAGTTGTGAGTTCAAGAAACCAATTAACTAAGAATAAGAAATTAAACTAAGCAAATAAGCAACAAGAAGCAAAATAAAACAAATAAAATAAAAATGATTAAAACTAGGGTCGAGAGACAAGAGGGAGAAAAGCGTGTTTGAGTGTTCTTCTTCACGCGAGATCAATTACATGGGTAATTAGCTAACTATCACTATTAGTGGTTGATTAATAAGAGCAATCACAAGCAAAAAAAACTGCACAAATTCGTATTTGGTAAGCCTAGAAAATATGCATCGTTAAACCCTAGGATCTAAAGGAAAGAACATACCGTTTCTCACCCGGGTAATCACACAAAGTAGGGCCTCTACACTAACTAAACTAATCCCTACATGCTTTCCCACTTAGTATAACGAACTCCTATGATCTTCTCACCAATCACCCAATTGATAATTCAAGTAATTAATGTGAATCTATGGGATTCTAATGAAATTATCCATCTCTCGATTGCGATAAAACATAACAAATTCAATTCAATAGATCAATTCTCACTTCTATATATCTCAACATAATCACTCAACTCTCATCGAAGCAAATCATGCATCAACATATAAATAAATCGAATCAATAGTCAAATTGAAAAATACAATATCTCATAAATTCAATTAATCAACCCAATAGTAATAGATAATCTAATTACACCAATAAATCAATTGCTCATGTAAATTGAAACACCCAAACACTATCGATTTAGCTAACAACACTCATAATCCAAACAAAAAAGAAAAATAAGTAAAACCTCAAAATCAAATCCATAAACAAAATTTTACATAATAAAAAGATAGATATCACCTTGAAACATGAAGTCTTACAAGACCAACTTGAAGAAAAAAAAAAAAAAAAAACTTAACTAAGTCTTGAAACTAAGAAAATCAAAGAAAATTTTCCAAAGAAAAATCATCCATTCTCACAAGTTTGACCCTCCTGTGTGTATGCCCCTGTTCTCGTCTCTGTATCTCTCCCCTTGTCCTTTAATTTTCTCCTCTAAAATGGGCTGCCAATTTAACCTGTTTTTCCATTTTTAACTTTCAATATTTTGGTCTTTAATTTTGGCTTTCAACTTGAGCCTTTCAAATTGGACCTTCAAGCCTAGCTTTCAAATTGGGCCTTCAAACTCAATTTCATCTCTTTTACTTGATTTAATTTCTTATCTTCTTGCATTTTTTTCGTTCGGATTAATAAAAATAATAGGCGCGCATTTGCTCCAAAAATTTCACATTTTTCTACAAAATAGCAAACAGAACCTATTTCGACAATTAAGCACAAATAGTAAAATTAGTGTATAAATATGCATAAAATCCAATCAAAAATAATACGAATATGCGCATGAATTTCACGCAATTTTCACACTAATCAATAGCATGGATTAATAGTAATAAAATGCGAGTTTGAATATCAAATTTAACAAAAACAAATCCAACTAAATTCCCTAGCCTCTTAAGTAATAATTATATAATGTCTGGCCATATGATTTGTCAATTGAGTATTGTTAGTGACGCAAATAAATTACTCAAATTTATCAAATTAATTTTATAACTTTTTTTGGATTAATAGACACCAAACCTGATTTATTTAGGGAGTAAATAGCAATATTGCAATTTATAATTAATAAATCAATTTCTTCAACCCTAGAAGTAAAACCCCACCCCTTTTCCCTCTCTTCTCCGCCAAAACCTTCGACAGCCAGCCAAGCACAAACTCCTCTTCTTCCTTCTTCTTCTTCTTCTTCTTCTTTCTTCTTCTTCTTCTTCTTCTTCCAGTTTTTTTCGCTGATATATTGAACAGTTACACACGTATAAATTCAAGCAAAGTTACCTACACACACTTTGTCTCTATAGCTTGAAGCCGGTGGGAAATGCACCGGAGTGATGCAGAAGCTGCTACGCAAGACCCCCTCTGCGCCCGCTATTTCATTCGTTAACGCGCCTCTCTCTCTACACATCTCCAACACTAGCTTTCTCTCTCTGGGTTTTTGCGGCGCCCCTCCAAGGATTATCCAGAAAATGTCTTTTACCACCCACTCTTTTCACCCCCTGCACCAGCCCAGGAACCCCTTTTCATCGGTGGCTACGCAGGGCCTGAAATTGGCCAAATTGCCTGCCTCTGGTTGCCGCCCCTGCAATTGCTCTGCTGACAATAAGAGTAATAATACGGCGCCGTTGAGGGCTTGGGTGGTTCTGAAAGAGAGTAATAGGAATAGTGGTGTGGGTGGTGGCTCCCACAGAGCGGCATGGTATGCTACCCTTGCCGGAAATTCGAACAAGGGCGGTGAATTTTCAGTGGCGGAGGGTGGGAGTGAGGTCGGAAATGCAAAGGGGGCAGAAGATAAGAAATCGCCGAGGAGGCAGAGGGGCGTTGGCGGTGGTACGGTGGTCGTTGGGAGCCCGGATTTGCTGGCTATTCCGGGAGTCGGGCCGAGGAATTTGAGGAAGCTGGTGGAGAAGGGTTTTGAGGGTGTGGCTCAGCTCAAACAACTCTATAAGGATAAGGTGAGTTTAACAATGGGCGGGGTGTGTGTATGTGTTTAGGTTGTTTGGAGTTGCATTGATTTTCTTGATGAATTCTAGTACTATAAACCTATATGCTGGTATAGTGATTGCTCTTTTGGGGTTAAACGTGGTGATGATTGAGAGAAACAGGAGTTTTGTAGCGAATTTATGCTGCAAAAATTGTGTTAATTTGCAGGATTGTTTTGAGTTTTGTTTGCGTTGGTTGTTCCTGAGATTGGTGTGTTTTTAGTATGGTTAGCTGTCTAAGAATGGATTTTTTAGCTGATTTGTATATGATTATACCTCACTGTTTGGGATCAGGGGAAGTGTTTCATTGTTTGATAGTTTTGGCATATAGTCTCCATGTAGTAAATAATTTCCAGCCTTTTGAAATGATAGGAAACGTCTGACTTATATTGTTGTACTAATGAGAACACAAAACAACTAATCATATGCATGTAGAATCATAGATTGGTTCAACCATAACACTAACAAATGCATACACTTGCGGTGCAGTTTTATGGTGAATCTAGTGGGAAGATGGTGGAGTTCTTACAGAGCTCGGTTGGTATAATACACAAGAATCATGCTGAGAGTATAACAACGTTCATTAAAGAGAGTGTAGATGAAGAGTTGAAGGATGACATAAAGCCTTCTCATAAAAAGCGCATCACTTTATGTGTGGAAGGAAATATAAGCGTTGGAAAGACCACATTCTTGCAGAGAATAGCCAATGAAACCCTTGAGCTTCGGGATCTTGTGGAGATTGTTCCTGAACCAGTTGACAAGTGGCAGAATGTTGGTCCAGACCATTTCAACATACTTGATGCATTCTATGCCGAGCCTGAGAGATACGCTTATACATTCCAAAACTACGTGTTTGTAACTAGAGTTATGCAGGAGAGAGAATCATCTGGTGGTGTCAAACCCCTCAGATTAATGGAAAGGAGTGTCTTCAGTGATAGAATGGTTGGTTCCTATCTTTCAGCTTCATAAATCTGCTCTATATGTGTTGTTCCATATGTGTTGAATAAATATATGAAAGCTATTTTTAGATTCTGAACATTGGATTATTTTTGCTTATGTACTTTGTCGTTTCCCTTTATAAAGGTCTTTGTTAGAGCTGTCCATGAGGCAAAGTGGATGAACGAGATGGAAATTAGCATATATGATTCATGGTTCGATCCTGTTGTTTCAAGTTTGCCTGGTCTTGTTCCTGATGGGTTTATCTACCTGAGAGCAACCCCCGATACTTGTCACAAACGTATGATGCTGCGTAAGAGAGCAGAGGAAGGCGGAGTATCTCTTGATTATCTGCGGGATTTGCATGAGAAGCACGAAAGCTGGCTTTTCCCATTTCAAAGTGGAAACCATGGAGTTCTGTCAGTAAGCGAGCTACCCAAGGATGTCGACTGGTCTTTACATCCAAATATCAAAGACCATGTGTTCTATTTGAAGGGTGATCATATGCATTCAAGCATCCAAAAGGTCTGATCTCTTCTTGCACCTCAACTATCTCTTGTATTGAATCTTACGTTCTGTCACTTATGTTTATTTTGGGTAATAAGCAGGTTCCTGCTTTGGTTCTTGACTGTGAACCAGACATTGATTTTAGCAGAGATGTAGAAGCTAAGCGCGAGTAAGTCAACTTTCCTCATTTTTTCTTTATACTTAGAAAATCAATTTTCATGGCTGCTTATCTTTCCTGACATTTCTGTGTTTGAAGGTATGCTCGCCAAGTTGCAGAGTTCTTTGAATTTGTGAAGAAAAAGAAAGAAGTATCTGGAGCAGATTTAGGAGAAGATGCAGCAGGAAAATCGAAGCAATCTCCAGTATTGATTCCGAATCACGGAAACCTGTGGATGCCGGGGACACAACTCGATTTGAGACAAGCTATGTCTTCTCTTTTGCCTCAGTAGTGGAAATTCAAATACTTTGTTCTAATGTGTTCTTTTTTTTTTTTTTCTTGGTTTAAAATGGTGTCTTTTAGTTCTTCTCCATGTAAAAATATGTTTAGGTTCAACCTTTAGAAATGTAGAGAGCTGGGATCTTTGTTGATTTGTAGATTGCTTTTCAATGGAATTATGGAAGCTTGTTTTGTTAATTGTTTGCTCGTGAGAACTCTCTCTCTCTCTCAGTTTGTGTTTTTGTCGGATGCTCATAAATCATAATTTCCTAGTAATGTTTTATCAGGTAATTTTGAATTCTCATGCGTGTACCATTTCTTATCTATATGTTTTGTCATAAATATACCCTTTTTTTTTTCAAAATAACTATGGTTCAAAATTATTTTATAAAGATTAAGAAAACATTTAATTAGCTATTATTATGTGTAAAACGTTACTGCATTATCCTACATTTAATAATTAATAGGTATGGATAATGTATAATTTACTATAAAAGTCTAGTTAAAAAAAAAGATATAATTAATCAAAGATGAAAATTGAACATTGATCATTATGGAACACATGAAGTATTATGTTAATGAAATTGTAGACTAAACTTGTGTGTTAAAAATTTATGGTAATATTTCTTACAATTTCATGTTAGATTTCTAAATTTTAGAGACATGAATGGATATATCAATCAATTTCCAAATCTACATAATTCTACTTGTGCTTAATATGGCCCATGGCATTGAGCCCAACAACATGCCTCCCCCGATATCATAACAACAAACCCTCTCTCTAGATGCGCCATTTTCTCTAACGGCTGATTGAGAAATCACGCAGAAATTTCTCATGTTTTCATCAAAAAATGGCGATGAACAATGGATTGAAATCATGTGTTTCCAAGCTCATGAATTCTGCAGTTTTCTCCAAATCAGGTATATTATTCCCTCGATTCATTCTTTTGCTAATATTTTCTGTATTTTAGCTTCAGGAATCAGTTGAATTATTACTCTTTTATTGTATATCTTTTGTTATCATGATGGTGTTATAAGGATCTTTTTTATTTTTTTAAAATTTTTATATCCCTGGATTTCATTTCTTCAGAAAAGTGCGTGGCTTGATAGCAAGTTTTACGTTGGTATTCACTTCCTCTCCCATTTATTATAATAGAATTTATCGATTTTTTTATCGTTATTTGAATTTTTTTATTTTCCACTGATCAGCTGGTTTTGTTACATTTTCTAATGATTTTAGACCTTTTTGACATCGTGTTATCGTTTCCTAGCTTGGTAGGGATGGTGCATGGAATTATTAATTTGACTGAGAAATTTTCTCAACGTAAATTTGGAGAGCTCTTATGTGACTTTCTTGACATTATTTAGGGTCTTCTATACCAACTTGTATTGCTACCAGTTGGGACATCCTATATGATCTCAATCGTTGTTTACTTGTAAGTAAATTGAAGGAAAATTTGAAAGTTTGGACCACTGTTGGACATCTCAATAGTTGGATATAGTTCTTGAGTTGAGCATTGAAACATCTGTTTCATTGTTGTTTCCTAGCAGTAGAATTATTACATTAAGGAAATATGAAGGAAGTAATCATCTTTCTTTACTAATTTCTTTGTATGTTAAATATATACACTTTGAAGTATATATCAATCTCAAAGTAAAATACTGTAGCTTTTCTTATGACTTACAGAGAGGTTAAATTTGTTTCTCTGTGACAGTAAATAGGGGGATTCACTCAACTAGTGTAAAGAAGATGGGAGGAGGACATGGTCATGACGAGCCATACTACCTTCACGCGAAGCACATGTACAACTTGGACAGGATGAAATATCAGAAGTTTACAATGACTCTTGCTGTCTCCACTGCTGTCAGCATTGGCATCGGTGTCCCAATTTATGCCGTAAGATTTCAGCAGAGGAAGACCTCTTCATCGTAATTTTTCTTGTTAATCCAACTAATGCTGCAATAACTAGTGAATTTTTTTTATTAAAGCTCTTTGTAGAATAAAACTTTGGTATCTATTGATTGAATAGAACATGACAGTTTAATGCATTCACTTTTGTCTGTGCTGTTTTCCTGCTTTGCACGTCTGAAAACAGTTGTTTTTGATCCAAGTTAATAATAACATTTCTCGGATATGCTGGTTTCTATTCTGTTAATCTGTTATATCTATGTATTGTTAGTCTACTATCTTGATAGACATATCAATTCTCCTACTGAATGTCATAGATATCTATTGTTAATTGCTTGCACTGCTCATATAACCACATCTGACTCTAAAAAACGTATAATTTCATATATAAGCTGTTGTGATATTTAGGATGCAGTCCCTACACCTGCAGAGCATTAGTTAAAAACTTAGGTGCCAAAGCAATAAATATTTGGTGTACTATGGAAACAATGCTGGTTCCTGATTAGCGTTGGGTTTTAATGATTGTTGACTTAAGTTCTCTGATTGTAAGATCATCATACGTCGATGTCCACAAGACTGAGAATTGGAGGGAAGGTGGTGATCCCCACACGATTATATACCGTTGTGAGCACCATCAGACGGTAAATATCAGTTACATAACATTCACCTTCGTTGTTAATCTCGCCAAATAAGAAAACTTTTGATCTATTTCATGCAGATATTGCAATGCAAATACGGTGCTATTTGCTACATATATATCAGCATGTATGTGCATACATCATTAATTAAGGTGCATTGTTATGAATTAATGAATCATGTGGCTGTTTGAAGATTTCAGAAGTGCATTTAAGTGTGGGTCTTTGCTGCATAGACTTCACAGACATTACTTTTCGACAATGTATGTAAATAGTCATAACTTTAGGAAAGTATATGCACTGCAATAACATGCTCCAGCTGTATTCTTGAATGATATATCATTGGGTGGTTATATCCAAGATTGTACTTTCTGCAATGCTGTGGAAATGAGTATAGTGAAGATGGTCAATGTTCAAATTCTTACATATCTTTTGTATTTCATATAGCAATGATTTGTGATGTGGTGATCGTATCCATTGAAAAAGTCTTGTTAATTTCTCTTTCAATTGCTTGTTATGTTGAAGCTCAATCTGTGCATGCACTCACTCCATATTTACGAATAAAAAGTAATATATGATAGTATGGAATAAAATCTACAAAATCCTCCTACCCTTGAAAAAATAAAGGCATGGGATCCAATGGATTGATGAAGGGGTTTTTAGTAATTTCACTATGAAATTGTATAAAACAGAAGTGAAAAGTGGTATCATGCTTTACTAGATTAGGCTACTAAAAAGAAAGAAAAAGGCAAGATATTTTACATACAAGTGGAATATAAGAATATTTTCCTACTTCAAGAGTATGGTTTAATTTACATTTAAATCATCCCCATTTTTTATCATTACAATTATACATCGTTTGCAAAATAATTGTTGTTCCAGGCCATCAGATAATGTAAACAATATCTCTCTTTTTCTCACTCTCAAAAGTGAGGGGCCCTTATGAGAAAGTCAACAATTGCAGCAACAAAGACCTATATCCTCCAATCATATTCAAGTTTATTTTTCTTGCTTGTTTTGCACTAAATGGATAAATCCATACACACAACAAACAATATAATTACGAGTTAATTAAAATTGGTTAAACTATTACGCAGAATTTGAGTTTCGTGAAAATTTGCATTGACCCTTCAAATATGAAAAAAGAAAAAAAAAAAACAAAACTAAAAACAAGGTGTGTCGATTAATTCCCATGACTATTTTATTTGATCGGGTTTAGTCATGATTTCAAAAACATAAGCAATTTGAGCAGAGAGAGATGAAATATTTGAGCTAACTTAAAATGAAAAAAAAAAAAAAGCTAAAAACAGTGAAACATGAATACAATTATTGAAGAAGAAAATGGATAGGTTTATGCAGACTAGCAAAAAAAATAAAAATATTAAAAGGGATTAATCATCGCAAAATCACTGTGAATCTTTAGGATTCTCATCACTGCTATCACTATTTTGTGGCTGATTTTGTTGTTGATGATGATGATGGTGCTCCAAATTCATACCCAAATCAATTCTACTATTATGACTACCGTTATACGCATTCATCGAACTCAACAATCCGATATTCGTCTCCGACACTCCTAAGCCCAGCGGCGGCGCCACCGGCTGTTGCAGCACCATAGACCCGAACCGGCCTGCTCCAGAAAACTCAAAACCTCCCACTCTCTGCATCGCCGACGTCCTGTACTGCCACTCTTGCTGGGCCGCCGTCGCCGTGGCTGCGCCTCCGGTCACCGGAAGCATCCAGAATGTGTTTCCCATGTTGGTGGCGGCCGGCGCCACCGCCCACATGGCGGGGGGAGCCGGGATGAAACTCGAAGCCTGCGTCGAACCGGGTTTAGAGTCCGGCGCCGGTTCTTGGTCTGCGCCGCCGCTTCTCCCGGTTTTCGGCGAGGTTGCATCGGCGGTGTCTTCTCTGAACCGTTTTCTCATGTAATTCTCATCTGGGTCTTGTCCGAAGGTGGAGGTGAGGTGGTGGTGAAACCCTAGCATGCCGGCTCCGGCACCGCCGATAAAGTGCGGCCCGGATTTTGACGGCGGCGCTGAAATTGTGGTGCCGCTGCTGCGCAGAGAGACGTTGAGAGTAGAGATATTGGCCGGAATTGTGCCTGTGCCGGTGGCGGCTATGATGGCCGGCTCGGCTTGCTGCAGCAGCCATTCTATGGTTTCGCCGTCGGATTTATGGCCTAATTCTCTGGTCAGCTGGAAAACACGGGCGGCACATAGCGCCGGCATGCGGATGCGCCGCCCGCGGCCGTCCACCTTTGTGTGGCGGTCTTTGGAGGGTTTCTTGACGGCTTTGTTGGCTACGGAGTCGTTGTTATTGGTGGCGGCGGCGGTGGAGGGGCTGTTGGTGGTGGTGGTTGTGGTGGTGGTGGTGGTGGAGGAGGAGGTGGGTGAATTTCTTGAATGTTGCATGGAAATGGAGCCCATGAAGGGGGCATGGGGTGGGGGTGGGGCAGGGCCCGAGTCAGAAGCGGGCTCGGGTTGACTTTGGTGGTGGTGGTGGTGGGAGAGAAGCTGGAGGGAGGACGGTGGTTCACGGTGGCCGGAGTTGGTATCGGCGCCTTGTTTTGGGGTATGTGACTCCATGAATAGCATAGTTTCCGGTGGGAGATGAATTCTATGTATCAAGGTAAATTTTATTGGCACTCTAAAGCTTGTCCTCTTCTAAAATTAATCAAAGTTTGGGCCATTCAGAGGAGAGAGAGAGAGAGAGAGAGAGAGAGTTGGAGTAGTACTGGTAGCAAAGTCTTTTGAGCCAACTGAGCAAGTGGAAGTATTGCTGGGCTTTTGTTTCTTCCTTTCTCTCTCTTCCTTTCTCTGGTTAGTTGACTGTTCTCTTTGAGAAAAGTGAGTGCTAGAGAGAGATACACTGACTAGGTGTGCCCCTTTTAACCTAGAGAAATAACCCAAGAATAACACATGCTACCATCATCATGTCTATGTGACCAATATTTATGCTTTCTATTTTCTTCAAATCCTCAAATAAATCTTAGTTTGTTACTTATCTTAAAAAACTAAATTAATCTAAAATTTAAAAAAGAAAAAAAAAAAAAAACTTCCCTCATATGAGTCGAGATTTTACAAGTTTCGAAATTAAATTCAACTTGTCGATTCACGAGGACTAAGACCACATATTGTATGACTTAGCAAAATAAATAAAACTCTAAAATATAAAAAAAGGTATTAAACCATTCACCAAAAGAGAAGTGTGTTAGATGGGGGAGAAGGGTGGGGCCCAGCCCAAGTTGGTGGTGGGGCCCAGCAAGAAAAAGTCGTGTAAAATGCAGCAAAGCTGAAACCCACTCGTGGGGTCTTCTTATTATTTAATGACCCAAATATAGTACACTTTAGCTGTCTCCAAAATCAAGAATTGCCAACTTTGTCCACACACATCTCCTATTTTATTTCCCAAATTTCTTCCACAATTGAGTTGTGTTGTCAATCCTTCATATGATACAATAACACACGATATAAAATATAAATTATAGAAATATATATACCACGATATAATACGATGGGAGAACACATATGTTGTGTATATGCCATTTCAAATTCATCTATTAATGTACTAATTAATAAGTTGTTTCATCATTTCGTGTATCATGTTATTATGAAATAATATTACATTGATTTGTTCTGTTATAACTAGATTTATATACCGTAGAGAGTGTAATTCAGCGATGTTGGATCTTAAGGTAAATGATTGAACCTTTTTTTAAAAATTAATTTAATTCTCTTTTATTTTACGGATCATAAACACATATTAGTTTTTATTTTATTTTAAAGAAAGTGTATATATTAGTTATTACTATACAACAATTGGTAACTCAATTAAGAGATAAAATGTAATGTTGGAATAATTATTTTAGGTGGCTTTGTTGATGAATTTGGTAATGACTTTTTCAGGAGAAAAGATGAACAGGAAACCCTAAACCAAGAAGGAGAATTTACTGCTAGACGAAATCTTCTTGCTGTTCTTATTCAAAAAAAAAAAAAAAAAAATTACTGTTTTTTCTCTGTTTTGGTAAATCTTGTGAAATTACTCTTTCTTTTGGCACCTTTTTCAGATTTGGTTTTCTCATAGAGAATTTGTCCTCTTCTTTTATGCTTTTTCACAAGCAACCAAGTTGAAGAAATAAGCATTGTTTGTAGTTTTGTACTCATTATCAAAGAGACTATATACATTTGAAATGTAATTTTCATGTTCAGTTCTACTCTTCAAAATCTACCATAAGAGCTCAAAAATGGACATTTTTTCAACGTTTGTTTCATCCTTTTCAACCCCACCAACACATGAATTAATGATATCGAACACTAATAGCATTTTTGAACACAAATTTTGAGGAAGGGATATAAGCTGATGAAGCAGTGAAGTATTTAATGGCATCAAAATTGAAACAGACCCTTCTTTAAGAAGGTCACAGAGTACACAAGTGAGACCAGGGACCAATAAGAGAAAGTGATATATGTAAGAAAGATAAGGTCTTGGTGGATTGCTATAATAAATGGTAATTTATATCCACACTCTATTTCAACCTTCATTTTGCAACAACATATTTCTAGACCTACAATGACAAAAAACTCCCCAACGCATAGTTTCGTTGAGTAAAAAAAAAAAATATCTTACCCAGGATGGATGAAGCCCGTTCAACGGGTCCATGACATGGACCTCTTGAGAACGGGCTTCATTTGCTTGTCTTCTTCGAGAGATATCATCCCCAAGTGCGAAGGATCCTCGAGCATCATTTTAGCAACAAGATAGCCAGCAATGGACCATGTTTGGTACTTCCTAGCCTGCTTGCCCACATATCTACCAAGCTTTCCATCGTAATACTCTGGCCAACCATCCTTGAGCAAACGCGTCTCAGCTAGATCAATTGCTCGTCGCGCTATTTGTGGACGCCCCGTTTTGATGCATGCAGCAGTTAGCAGCCATAGAAGCACTGCATTGAACACAAAAGGAATTGAAGCCAAATATGGAGAAACAAGAGATGAAGAAATGAATACAAGAGTTATGAAGATGAAACCTGGCCAAGAACCTCCATTATGATAACTCCATCTAGTATTCTTAGGATCACAGCCAGTTACAATTTGCCACTCATGGGATTCAATAGCTGGGTAACAAATCTTGAGAGGCATATCTCCAACAAGCTCCTCCCACCTCTCATCAAGAAGGTCCATGATAGCAGAAGCTTGTTCTGGAGTTGTAAGAGACGATAAGATAGCAACTGAATTACCCAAAGCAAACCATCTAAAATCCATCCTCGCTGGGCTAACATTTCCGATGAAATAACCACCGCGAGTTGGCATGAAATCGAACACCCAGTCTGGGATGGAGTCTGGGATCACATTGAACTTATTGACAGCAGTATGAGAGTATTCCTCTGTTTTGTAGCGATATATGTCGTTTAGCTGCTGAAAGTCGAGCCAGAAGTAACTTCTCATGTGGTAACTCAAGGCGTGGAGACGCTTCACTATTCTCTCCACCAACTCTTTACCTTCTTCATCATGCTTCACCATTGCTAGAGCACATCTCAAAGCCATAAAGAAGAGTGCTTGAATCTCTATAGGATAACCATATATTCCCTACACAACATCAAAACCAATCAAGTAAAATACTAGTCTTTACAAAGATTGTGAAGAATTCATGAATACTCACCATTCTACGATCAATCATTGAGCATCCATCAGCACAGAGTAACGTGGGAAAAGTGTCGAATCCTTCAGAAAGACACAAGGCCAATATGAGTCTCATCCCCTTTTGGCACTCTGGTGTTTCAGCCAAGCTATGGTCTCCAGTTGATCTTGTGTATGCCCTAAGAAGAATTATCCACCAGAAACCCGAGTCCACTGGGGCAACACGGCCTATTGCACTCTCACCGAAATCAGCTGCAATAGTATCCTTCTTCCTAACCGGATCATGAAGAACCTTGAAACTAGCCGGCATTGCACCCTCTCCAAGCTTGAACCTATCAACCTTTTTCTCCCACCCTTGAAGCTGCAGTGTCTTCAATAGGAAATTCTTGACAATATCCGGTTCACCATTCATCAGAAATGCCATTGCACTCGGTACAAAGTCTCTAACAAACACCTGAAACAATTTCATCCACCAACTCCAGTTAAAGAAATTGCAAACTGTTAAAAGTATAGAAAATGTCAAAATAGATATAGAGACCTGATCATAGTTCAAGACCTCCTCAGAAGCATGATCGTAGGCAGCAATGGTGCCAACAGGCTGGCCGCGAAAGTAGACCAAGGATCGTCTGAGTGCTTCCCAAGCATCTGCAACCATTGGATGTGGCTCGACGGAATAGGCAATGGAAGAAGCCGGGGTGCAGACCTCTGGAGGTGACTCTGGAATGTTCTCATAAGCTTCGAAAGCTCTGGCTATACCAATAGATAACTCACTGAATGACCTCTCATCCAGTGATCTCTGCCTCTCTGAGTTTAATTTCCGCTTATTCACATGTAGCTTCGACAGATCATGGTATTCCATTTCGCTCATTGAGCAGTCCGAGCTCACCTTTTTAACACCCTCATCCATATTGTCTTTCGATTTCAACATAACTTTAACTATCACAAACGCAACCAACGAATCAATCAATCAACAATCTCTTATCATTATCGTTCACATTAATCACTTTGGTGAACAATACTATAATAGTATTACACACAAATCAACAATATATCAGAAATCACACCTACCGTTCAAAACATGGAAATGAAGAACAAATTAATTATGAGATTGAAAAAGATTGAATCTTTATAACCATATTGTCTGATCCTAATAAAACTCCCGAAAAAAATGGAAAATGGATCAAATACTAAAAAAAAAAAAAAATCATATACAAGCAAACTACTACCAAGATCCCAAAAAAGAAAGCATGCAAAAAATGCACTTTAGATCATCTGCAACAAAAATTAATGAAGAAATCATATCAAGAAAAAAAAGGGCCTCTTTGAAAAGTGTCCAAATCATACAGTACACAATGGATTCAAATATAGGTTGCAAAAAATCAAGAAACATAGATATGCATGCATGTATACGTAGAGAGAGAAAGAGAGAGCAGACCATAAGAATGTGTAAACGGAGAAGAGAGAAAAAAAAGTGCATGTGGCGGAAGCTCGTATTTGTGGACCAAGCAAACATGAAACAACAACATAAGAGAAAAAGAAAGTGTGTACATGTGTGAGAGAGAGAGAGAGAGAGAGAACATTACTTTTCAATACAACAGATTATTTTTAAGTTAAAATAATACTAATTTCATCTTTAGAAAAAGTCTACTTTCACTAAAATATAACTTGTTTTCATACAATTGAATGAAGATATAATCATTTATATGTCATCAAGTATCACTTATATTTTCAAGTTTAAAATTGTTGTAAGTTCATAATCGATTTACAGGTTTTTCTTTCTAAATAAGGCATTTAAAAACAATGGGAAAAACAATTGGGCCTCAATCTTCATTTGGGCCAATCCAAAATCCTTGCTAAATTTCCAATTGGACCGAATAGGCCCATTAATAGATCAATCCAGCTATAAAGATAAGAAAGACCTTCTTGAATCATGCACACACATTATTACGATATATATATTTCATGTTTACGGACAATATCATACTAATAAAATAAAAATAACGAAATTATAATATAATTCGAAGTAGAAGGTTTGGACTACAAGCTTAGAACAATGTTATAAATCAAAATGACATGATATCCTCTATTTTAAATAGTATTTCATTTATGATATCAATTTCACCAATATAGGCATATATAAAATAACATTATTAATAAATACTGATATGTATTGATAAAATTAATATATCAAATAAATAATAGTTGGGAATAGAAACCCCAACTGCTGCAAATTGTCAACTTAAGATTGCCTAATTCTTGATTATTTCCACATTCCGTACACATGCCCTCACACATTTCAAGTGCTAATTAATTAGGACTTAGTACGTACCATAAATTTGTACTTGAATTTGTCTAAAAACACGAAGTATGTGACCATGTAAGAAAGAAATATGTTGTCTATAATACTGATGAAATACAAAATGTGAGATGAATACTATATATAGAAACAAACACACAATTCTAATGATCGTTCATTTAGTTATACACTCATCTTTATTTTTAATGCAAATGTGTTTAGCTAGTATGACGCTGTATCATTTGTTCTATTTTATATCATCAGTATAAATAGTGGAATATAAAATGAAATAACAAAAGATTTAAATGAAGAAAGTACATATAGGAAGTAGGAACTACTTTTGATACCCCACATATTGTGATGTCAAATTAGAAGAATTTATAATAACTAATCATGTATCAACCACTTTTATAACGTAACAATGATATGAGATTAGTTTATTTACGTTAAAATCCACAATATGTACAAAAATTACAGCTCTCAATTGATGAATTTATTTACAACTCTACTATTCATCAACATATGATAATTAAAATTAGCATCTTATCGACAATGCAAGTACTAACTCGAAAGTCAAATTCTTTTCTAAGTGATCACGAACATTGAAGCAATATTACTTGGATAAAATGGCGATGAGCCTTCGGAAAGTGGGCTCATCACAAGGAAGAGTGATTCTACTTGCATGATCAAATCCATACTCCTCTGCAGCTCTATCAAGAAGTTGTTGAAACAATGGATTCTTCAAGAAGGATATGGGAACAACAAATCTTGTCATTTCTTTACCAACGTACACAACAAAATGCCCTTTTGGTGCTATTTTCTTGCTTTGAACTTCTACCCTTTTGTGCATTACCATTGTGAGAATGAAAGTTCCAAGTGAATAAAGGGATGGAGAGTTGTGTATATATAGAGGGATTGGAAAGTGTGCCCTTTGAGATATATTATGAAGAAAGATAAGCAAAGAAGCTCATGCAAAATGTATACCTTTTGTGGCTTAGATGCCTGTTTTCTTGGCAATCTTATGTATTTATAGTTCACTTGTGTCATATATTGAAATTATGCTTTTACCCCTAATAAAATAACACAATTCTTTTAATTTTATAGGATCTATCAACTTATATATGTAATGAAGTCGTCCATGATTAAAATTGTGGACCTTTCATTTTGATATGATGTGTAGATCATTCAGATGATGACACTTGTACAAAATAATTATTTTATATATATCTTTCGACTTTTAATTGATGTGATCAAGATTGTTATTAAGATAATCTTAGTTAGTCAATCATCCACAAGGCCACGTTGGATATATCCATTAAAATTTTCTTGAAAAACAAGTTGGAGGTTAATATTTCTTGACACTTCATAGAACATTAATAACTAAAACTAGATTCTCATAATTTGGTACTTCTACATGAATTCTTTCTTACCACTGCGTATGCAGTTCGTGAAGCCCATGTCAAAGCAAGATAAGATAATGAAGGTGTTATGATTTGGACAATGTGGTACATGTACCAAATATGTATTGGATGGTACTTTAAAAAAAAAAAATCAAAATCAAGATATCCAAATTTCACTCAACTATTAATTTCCTGAAAGATAAATTTATCCTCCGAACAAATTTGATGTTATCACAATTTATTTACACCTGATATAAACTTTTAATTTTCTGTCTTCATTCTAAATATGGTCCGACTAATCATAATTTTTGATGTTATTCTACACCTGTTTTATCTATCGGGACGTATCTAGTGATACTTAATATTGGGATTTGTAGGCATATAGGGGGTCAGGAGCACATGGAGTTTGGTCCTCTCCATTCCTTCTCAGACTCATTTCTCATCAATGAAAACTAACTTCACATGCATATAATGATTGTAGCATGTTATTACTACAAGTTTTCTTGCTGACCATGTCTTGTCGTATATGTCGATGGATTTTATCTACTTATTCTCGAACTATCGTTGTTTTTGTGTAGAGATAGTGAGCCTTCAATGCCATTGTTTCATTCTAGAGCAAAATAGAAAGATAATCACCAATTATCATTTGTTAGTAATGATTGTTAGTTCCCATTTTATGAATGTTAATCCAATATTTACATTAGAACATATGGTGTTTTCATTCTGGATCATGCATGTTGCACGTTATTGAGTTTTTTTTTTCTTAAGTTCTTAAAAATATCACACAAGTTATGTCTGCAAAAAAAATTATTGGACTCCAATAAATTGTAACTAGTAATTTTTATTGGTTGACACTGATTTTTGGCTCAAATTATCTTTGGTAAAGTAATATATTCAATTATAATAATGACTGAATTTGATCCAAACTTTACCATGCTTATTTGCTACCTGATGTAATTTGTGCTAATTAATAAGTATCAATTATCTAATATCAAGAAGTAAACATTTACGATTGCGGCAAGATGAAAACCAAAATATAGTGTTTTATGAATAGAGTGAATGTAATTTTTTTTTTTTTCAAAACTTGAGGATAATTTTACAGTTATCATAGGTGTAGAATATTTTTCAAAACTTGAGAATAAAAAGAACTCAATAAACTATCTCATTGGACCAACAAAAGATTTAACAAATTTATTATCGAAACCTAAACTTCAACCAAAACTATGTAGTATTGTTTGTGAAATATAAATGAAAAATCTTTTACTCTATCCACAATAGACACATTAATATATATTTATGATTGATGTGTCGAAAATTTAATATATTTATTAATTTTATTTTTTATATAATAAGTGGATGAAATTATATATGTTATTAATAAATATATTAAAAGTTATCAACAATGAACATTTTATAATTTTTGTATAAATGAGATATAGTGAAATAAAACATGTCATTTGTGAATGGTGAGTAGTGCATATTTATGAGACTTTACTTCTGTGCTTCGCTTCAACAATATCCATTACACTTTATTGCAGAGTATTATTAAATTGAAAATAGAATCAAAACATAATATGAATGTTCTATAAATAACATTTCATTTATGTAAATCCTCTATGCCTCGCGTAGACGTTACTTTGACATTTCTTCCTAAGGTACTATGAAGTATGAACACAAGACCAAAACATAAATTTAATTTAAATCGTATTAAAATACGAGTTTCAAACCTAATCTTCTTTGTTTCGAAGCTGTAGTTCGTTGAATTGTCTGTCAAACGTAAGTAATTTACTGCCAAACCCAACAAAAATATTTGCAACAGATATATTGCAATCATCTCTCTCTCTCTCTCTAAATCCTAAAAGTGTATCTGTTTGATCTCTAGAGAGAGGGGGAGAGAGCAAGCATGCAACTGAAGCACATAAACACCTTCGCAATAACAATTATGTTATTGTTAGGGTTTGCGTTGATCGTCATCTTTCTCGTAGGAATTCACGAGATTCCATCTGCCAATTCTGCAATTGCTTCAACCACAGGCTCGATTGTTTATACCATTTCAGAATCTTCTTCTTCAGAACCCTTCCAAGATTTATTCAAAGCCTTTAAAAAGTGGGATGCCCAAGTGGGCTGCGCCCAATTCAGGGAAAAACACAGAGATTTGTTGAAGAATGTCTCGAAGATCTCATCTTTGCAGAATGCAGATGGCACAATCCAGTGTGGCGAGCTGCAGATGAACCACGTCAGTGTTCTGGTCAAACAGTGGACTTGGATTCCTGATTCTTTGGACAATTTGTATAGCTGTAGATGTGGGTTGAGCTGTTTGTGGACTAAATCTTCTGTTCTTGCTGATAAACCTGATGCCCTTTTATTTGAAACCATTGCCCCTCCTTTTCAGGTAAAATTGGTTTTTACACCAGTTTTATTTTGGATTCTGATTTCAGGGTTTTGCAATCTCTGCTGTGTAGTTTGTCTAAATGTTTCGATTTCTTTGATTTTGCAATAGTAATGTGCAATGGTAGTGTTGGTGCTCTGTGTTAACATTCTTGTGCTTTGAGGTTAGATCTATGGCATCTCTGTTCCCAGTGTATGTTTTCCGACGTTATAGCTATTGATGGAAATCCTGTTTATGTATTTGAATTGGTGAAATAATGTGGTGCATATTGAAGATTATAATTCAGAATAGCAACCAGAGTAAATAATGTGTCCTATTGTTCTGTAGACTCACTATCTGCAGTAGGGATTATGGTTATGGTCCTAAGTGGTTGCTGTTTATCCGGAATTTCTTCAAATGCATTGCTACAAATTATTCATCTTCGTATCAAAAGTGAGCCATATCTTAGTATAGATCACCCCCCCTTTCATTGTGCGGACATCATATGTATTGTTATTGGCAGGATTCATAGTATAATTCCCTACTACGAGTATTAGAAATTGATGAGTTGCAAGGGAAACTGCAGTTAAGAATTGAGTTCGGTATTCTGTTGGCTTCTAGTTCCTGATTGTCGTATGTTTCTACGAAAGAAGATTTCTAACATTAGCATTTCTGGCTAGTTTATTTCACCTATGTATTCTCGTTACCAAATGAATAATGTACCATAAATTCCTCAGATGGTGAACTTTCCATTTAGCTTCAACATACTCAGTATTATCTTTACATTTGATAGAGACGAAAGGGTGATCCAATTCATGTATATATGGATATTGAAGCTGGTAGGAAGAGGTCAGGCTATGAGGATATCTTTATTGGTTATCATGCTGAAGATGATGTCCAGTCAACTTATGCTGGGGCCTTCTTTCACAAGAATCGAAATTACAGATTATCCTCCATTAAGAACAATGTAAGTATTCCTGTTTACCTTGTTGCAACTAACACCATTACTGTTAGTGGGTATTCAAGTTGATCTTAGTTTTTTTGTATTTGAAGGATGCTCTCGTTTATTGGTCTTCATCGCGATGCTTACCCCAAAGGGACCAGCTTGCCAAGAAGATACTCAGCTTGCTGCCCCACCACTCGTTCGGAAAGTGCTTGAACAACGTTAGAGGCCTCGATAAGGCGCTCTCCTTCTATCCCAAGTGTCTTAAGGATCCAAATGAAGCACCTAAATGGTATGATCATCTGCATTGTGCTATGTCCCACTACAAATTCGTCCTTGCAATCGAGAACACTATGACTGAGAGCTATGTGACAGAGAAACTCTTCTACGCTCTTGATTCTGGAGCTGTTCCTATATACTTTGGTGCCCCAAACGTGTGGGACTTTGTACCTCCCCACTCGATAATAGATGGGACCAAATTCAGCTCCATGGCGCAACTGGCCGCTTACATCAAGTCCCTAGCTGCTGATCCAGTCGCCTATGCTGAGTTTCATGCATGGAGAAGATGCGGCGTTTTAGGTAATTATGGAAAGACACGTGCGGCTAGCCTCGACACGTTGCCTTGCAGACTATGTGAAGCTGTGAGCAGAAAAAATGGAAGAGATGCAAAGGCTTAATAAAGCTAATCTGAGGTTGTGTTGTGCCCATTCTTTTTCCCCTTCAAATCGGCCAGGCTGAAGTCTGTCGCCTGGCTTGTACCTAGCGCATTTTAGAACATTAGAATAGATACGATCTCTGATGTAAAAAGACTTGGAAAACTAACAAATCATATGATACAACATTTTGCTTCAATTTGAACTCTTGATAGCTAATTTATAGTCTCTAATTACAGTTTGAATGGTCGGTTGATTTATTAAAATTTATATTCATGGATGATTCGCAAATATTATTTGACTTCAAAATAATAATAAATTGATGATGAATAATTCAGCAACTCTTTAACTAATAATCGGGTTTAATGAAAAGCGAGTAATGGCAATTTAGTTTATTAGGGCCTGCCCATGAAGTCGGGTCATAAACGGTGGATCCGATTCACAGTTTCCTCAAGTCACTTCTGATTTGGGATTTTGGGTACTACACACAAAGCGCTCTCTCTCTCTCCTTTACTCTCTCTCCCCCCTTCGAAAAACTGGAGTAACCAGAAATTCTTGAGGTGGTTTAACAATGGAGAATCTTGGCCTTGTTTCGTCCTCAAAAATAGTGTTAGGAGTCTCTCCAAATCCGAGGAACTCAATTATTTCCAGCAAACCATTTTTGGGTCTTCCAAATTTACTCAAAAAATCCGGGAAGAATGGCAGAAAGACCAATTCCAGTTCTTCACTTTCGATTATATCATTGTTCGAGCCGCGTAAAGCAACCAAAACAATAGGTAATTTATAACAATTTTTTGTTGTTGTTGTGTAAATTCTCTCTTTCTCGAGTATAATTGCAGTGTTTTATTTTTTGTTCGATAATCTGATTTTTTGTATCTATTTTCGATACTAATCTCGAAATTGTGAGGAGTTATCGAGGTAGCTGGCCTATTAATATATTATTGCTTTATACCTTTTTAAAAGGTAAATATTTTCTGACGAAAAAATAATGCTTCAAAGAATTGGTGAGTTTTATGTTAACCACAGAGAGTTCAGTTGGTTCGAATCCTGAAAATTAGGAAAATACGAGCTTGTATATAACAGAATGGTCGTGTTAGATCAGTAAATAGTATGATGCATTGGAAGTCAAATTTACTTTACCTGTTTTGCCATCTCCCACAACATTAATTTGTTTTTTTATCTCATCCTTTTAAGTTCTTCCATCTTCGTGTTTTGTTTATGGTGCTTTTTATTCTATTTCGATGTTCAGTTTCAGAAAAAGTTGTGAGAGACTGTTTTGCTAGCATTAATTCCAGTGGCCAAGAAACATCCTCAGTTGGTGTAAATCCGCAGCTTTCAGTTCCACCTCCTTCATCTCAAGTGTAATAATCTGTAGATGTTATTATTCTTGTTTGATGATATCGAAAAGAACCTGCATATGGAGTATGACTATGACTATTTTCTAACATGTTTTTGTTTTCTTAAAATAGGGGATCACCTCTCTTCTGGATCGGCATTGGTGTTGGTCTATCAGCACTTTTCTCTTGGGTGAGTTTTAATTTTCCGAGAGGAATATTTCCTTGAAGTTCTGTTCCTCTCCTTCCAGCTTATGGTGGTCTGAAACTTCTCACTAACTATATTCACTACATTACAGGTGGCTGGTAGAGTAAAGGTGAGTCACTTCTTACACGGTCCAGTCATGCTCCATGGATTTTGTTTGCTCTGATCTGTGGTGTGATTGGTAATTCATGTCACGTGATGCTTATTGCATCAGTGAAAGTAGATATGTTATGTTTAAAAGACACATCTATCTTTATGTTTCTGCTCTTTCTTGTCGTCTTTTCCTTTCATTTGCTTTTTTTTTCCACTAGTAATGTGGAATGTGTAACGCTCATCCACAAGTTTATATACTCTATTTTATCGTGATATCCTATTTAGCGACATACTTGGTGTGGCACAACCTGCTCTGGTAATCTGTGGTTGCTTTCCATGTCTGATGTTTCGGGTAAATCTTATCATTGCAGAATTATGCAATGCAACAAGCTTTTAAGACCTTCACACAACAAATGAATACTCAAAACAACCCATTTGGTAATGCTGCGTTCACACCTGGCTCACCATTTCCATTTCCACAACCTACAAGTTCGGCATCAGATTCATTTAGAACTGCAACTCCTCCAGCATCTCAATCTGTAACTGTTGATGTACCTGCAACAAAAGTGGAGGACCCTCCATCCACATCTGTCAAAGATAAAGTAGAACCAAAGAGTGAACCAAAGAAATATGGTATTTCAAACTCCATAATGCCTTTTAATATGCCAAATTTAGTGTTTTAATGCAAACACTCTGAGCATCCATCACCTATGAAATTTAGGGAAGGATGAAATATAATTTATTTTTGTTGCTCTTTTTTGGTGTATCCTTTGTCCTTATGTTCCTAAGCTCTTTCCTTATTCATTGGATCTAACTCAATATTTTTATTTTCAGCTTTTGTAGATGTTTCACCAGAGGAAACATTGCAGAAGAATGCTTTTGAGAACTACAATGAATCAATTCAGACAGATTCACCAAATAATACCCAGTCTCCGGAGCAAGTAAGTTGGACCCTTAAGGAGACTGTTCTTATGCTTAGCTATAACATATTGGTTTTTTTAATTATTTGAGCACCTCCAAAAGGTTTCTCAAAATGGCACGGCTTCAAAGCAAGGAGTAGGTGCTTCAGAAGGTCCCTCCACTAGTAAGTTTGGATGTTTGTGTATTTGTAATAACTTACTGAGCTAGTAAATCATATTTGGACTTCTTAAATGTAGAAAAGATGAAAAAAAATTATGCCAGTCTATTTTGTCATAAAAGGGCGTGGGCATATTTGTCATTGCCTATCACTAATTTTTTTAATTGAGTTCTAATAAATTTGCATCTTCTGGTTGTATTCGCAAATTCTAGAATATTAATTGTTCCTTGTCTTTGAGTAAGTTCATTTATTTCATAAATTCTGGTAAGACTAATCAATTAAACCTTACTCTCTTTATGACCAGGTCAGACACAACCTCTCTTGTCAGTGGAAGCATTGGAAAAAATGATGGAAGATCCAACGGTGCAGAAAATGGTTTTTCCGTAAGATAGCCTCTTCCCTTAGATCTGATTTTCAGATATAGTCTTTTAACATTGATAATTTTCTGATATCCAAATATTTCTTCTCTACGGAATGCACAAATGTTCTAGATTTTTAAGGTGTCATATGACTTGCGCTCATTATTAGCAAAAAATTCTTGACCTACTATTGGTTTGTTATCATTGCAGTTACTTGCCAGAGGAGATGAGGAATCCCACCACTTTTAAATGTAAGTTCATTACTCCCTTAAAATTCAAACTTTAGGAGTGCTTTGATTGTATTCTCAGGAATTTGGTATGTGAAGTGTGGTGTTTCGAGGGGGGGGGGGGGGTTCTTCGGAAGCTTATTAAGAGTCATTTTTATTTTTCATTCTGTGATAAACTTATTTATTTCTGTTCTGGTGAAGACAACACAAAGCTGAAAGATTCATGAAACATAAGACATCCGACATGCAACATTTTCATGCTCTGCTGGGTAGGGGACAAAGTTTGGAAAATTGCAGACACATTCTTGCAGAACTATTTAAGAAGCATAATCTTGGAAACCTAAAACTGCCGATCTCTAATTTCTGATCTCTGGATGAAGTATTTTAAAATCTTGCATACACCTTTGTCTGATTATGATTGAATTGTAGTCCTAAGTTCTATCTCTGTATTTCTCAATGGCCTTTCCATATGATATGGCAGGGATGCTACAAAACCCACAGTACCGTCAACAACTTCAAGACATGTTGTAAGCATTCCATATTGATTGGCACATGATTTAGTTTTCTGAAGATCTCTTAATATGCTTTCCTTGGAGTTGAATTTTTTGAATTTGCTAATTTGTTACCACCATTTTGAACAGAAAGTCTATGTACTACACCTAAGTCTCAAAATATTGTAAAGTCAAAAAAAATGGTGTGCAATATAATCAATCGGGATCTTACACCATAGTATTTGTTAACTCTTTTTCCTGCCTTACACTCCCAGGAATAACATGGGGGGAAGCCCTGAATGGGACAATCGTATGATGGACTCACTGAAAAACTTTGATCTCAGCAGTCCCGAGATCAAACAGCAGTTTGGTGAGCATTACAGTGATGATTGATGTTCCTTATCTTTATGCCATAATTTTCAGCCTCTGCATAATAAAACTGAATACTTTTAAAGATAAATTGCAAGCAAATACTCATCCTCAAAATTCCTGTCTTTTTTTTTTTTTTTTTTGTGTTTAATGCAGATCAAATAGGCCTTTCTCCTGAGGAAGTCATTTCTAAAATCATGGCCAATCCCGATGTTGCTATGGCATTCCAAAATCCAAGAGTTCAAGCAGCCATCATGGATGTAAGCAGCTTCTTACTCTTTTTTCTTTCATTTTTTTCCCATTTGTATGTGAACTTCCTAATATTTCGTTCTGCTTGTTCTTGCAGTGCTCACAGAATCCTATGAGTATTGCAAAGTATCAGAATGACAAAGAGGTAACATAAAATACAGCCTGAGAGCTTTGTCAATTTCTTCTGTGAAGCCAAACCATTCCAGTGAAAATAATGATTCCATGTCGCTTTATGCCGACCATATTCTCTGCTGTGTCCACCTGGATATTGAATGTTGATCTAATTCTTGAATCGGTTTTATTGCAGGTTATGGATGTATTTACTAAAATATCAGAACTCTTCCCAGGAGTAACAGGTTCTTAATTGTCAATTACCCACATCAGAAGCAAGTTAAGCATTATAGACGATTTTTGTGTATCAAGACGACACTGGCATCAACATCCTACTTTATCAATCCACGAGCAAATCCAAAGTTCTGAGCAAGATAACAGTTTCCATCCTCGCCTTGTCTCCCAGTAGTCATTGTTTATATTGCAGCAGTAGATCTTACAAGCTTTTGTCTGCTATGAGTTTTGTCAGTTTAACTATCCATTGGAAGGTACTAAACCATGCATGCTACCTCTAGTGTTTATTATGCTACAATCTGTCTTTTCTCCTTTATCTCCCCCCCTTTTCGCCTTAGTAGTTACTTTGGGATTTTCAGGATTAAGGCAAGTATGTTTTTTGGTCGTTGAATGTCAAATGACATTTATATCTTTCTCAGTTGTTGCATACAGAAACCGAATTAATAGATTGTTGTTGGATGTGAATTCAGTGAAGCCTAGAAATTTGATGGATCATGATCCACACAATTTCGTACTGGCTGCAGATTGTGTGCGCTGTTGGGATTGCGGTAGACGAAAAATGATCAAAGTTTTCGAGTTGAGCTGAACTTTTGATGCTTTAAGTCATGAATATGGTTAGAGATGTGAAGAAAGTGGATCGATTTAGACACTGTTGTTTAAGTTTATTAGCTATCAAGGAGCTGAACATACCATCCATTGTTCAGACTTGTTTAAATTGTTATCAAGCTTCAAGATCATCCTTGCCTATGCAACTTGTCATAAACAAATTCAATTGAGACAAGAACACTGAGGAGGCTTCACATTGTTTAAATTATTTACCAACTCTTAAGTCAAGAATTTCAAATCTCTAAATCGATTGTCATGAGCCCGTACGAATGATGCAAGATCGAAAACCAAAAAGAGAAGAAATAAAACAAACAAGTTAATTCTCAATCTTTAATTTCGTTCTTTGGAATTCCAAAACTTATACAAGTAACATAAAAGGAAGGAAAAAAAGAAGAATGAAACAGAGGAATCTCCTAATCTATATCCAGAATTATCAGTAATTTCTACCGGCTCAGCAACCACCATCGCTGCCGCGATTGTGTTCATTATTCTCATCATCGTTTTTTCTTCCACAGCCATGATCGTGATGGTGATCGTGGTCGCCCTCCTGATCGGAATCATCTTCATCAAAAGGCTTATTTTTATGATAAATGCAGCACTTTTTGGAGCTTTTTTTATTCATAAATTCGTTATCTACAGTTCCTTCCTTCCACGACACCTTCTTCTTAGGGCGCTTCAATTTCAAAACTAAAGAATCGGTAATCTGAGGCTGCTGTTGACTGGAGGACGACGGTGCGTCGACGACTACGGTGGTGGTGGTTGCAGCCGGGGGAGGGGAAGTGATTAATTGTTGTCTCGCGGAAGATCTTGCCATTGTTGTGGTGAATGGTGATTTTGTTTTTGATTTAGGTTTGTAGATTTGGGGGAAATTCCGTGCTTTTATAGGCTTGAATCCGCGCGTTTGTGAGGAGCAGTTGGGTTGGAGTTGTTGGAAATGGGCTGGATTCTTTATATTAAGGCCCATGAGTTGGGACTTGAAAGCTGAAATAGCGGTATCGGTCGTGAGGGTGCATCAGTCTATTTTGTGTCCTCATGTACCCTAAAATTGCCTTCCAGTCATTTTCTACGCTCCTCAAAGCTCGGCTTGCTCAGATCGCAGGAATCAGCGTACTAAGGAACACAGCAACATCGTACGTAGCTCTTGCTGCGCAGCATCAGCGTCACTGTTCATCTTCTCCAAGTAAAATTTATTTAGCTTCAATTTTTTGTTCTAATTTTTCCTTTTTATTTTTATTTTTTGTTTAAATTAATCAAATGTGTGTGTGTGTGTGAGTCTGGATTTTTTATTCCCTGCGAATTTGGGCGGTAACCATAGGAGTAATGGGTTAATTGGAGCTGAACGAGGTTTAGTTGATGTTTGGATAAGCACATTTTTGGATTAAGTTTTGGTGGAGGAATGTTGGCTTTTGCTCCGTGGGAAAAAAAAAAAAAAAGAAGTCTTTTTTCCCCTTTTATTTTTCTTGATTGCATTAGTTATATCTACTGATTTTGTGACATTTGTTAAATGGGCTTTGTTAGAGAAATTCGGATGAATGAGATGTGTGTGTCTATGAGTGAGAGTGACAGTGAGAGTGAGTCAGAGAGAGAGACTTTGATTAAGTATACATAGGCATAGTATGATTCTCATGGCTTCCTTGATGCAGGTTTATTGAGAAAATTCCAGATAATGACTGGCAATAGTACCAAGTCGGTCACTCGTGTGCTCTTTTGTGGGCATCAGTTTCCTGCTTCTCATAATTATACAATAGAGTATTTGCAAAACCATCCATTCATTAAGGTGCTTATGCATTTGCGGGTCTAAAACAAGGGCTTGACTCCGTTCTTGTACATTCTTTCTATGTAATAGCTGAATTTTTTCTGTTTTGTTCTAATAGGTTGATGTTGTCCCCTTAGATGATGTCCCTGATGTTATTGGGAACTATGATATCTGCATTGTAAAGATGATGAGGCTAAATTCGGATATTATAGCTAGAGCTAAGAAAATGAAGCTTATTATGCAATTTGGTGTTGGGCTGGAAGGTATATATATCCCCTGCAGCTAAAAATTCAGTGTGCTTGATATTAGCTATATGTATCACAAGTTCTCTTTTATATAGGTGTTGACATAAATTCTGCTACTAAACATGGAATTAAGGTTGCGAGGATCCCAAGCAATGGCACTGGAAATGCCACTTCATGTGCTGAAATGGCAATTTATCTGATGTTGGGTCTCCTTCGTAAGCAAGTCCGTTTATTTATATCTGGAAAGTTTTGATTAATGTCATATCTATGAGATTCTTAAGTGAAACATAATCTCATTGAGATAACTGTCGGTCTACAGTTTTTTCAGTCATCTCACATTGTTCGTGGCTGCTTTATATGTTATTATGTCAGAAAAATAACCGGATAGGTAAAAGTAACTAGGTAATTAGGTATTAAAGGAAAACCAACATGTTGCGTTGATAATAGTTAGGACCTAGGATCATTTTTTGTTATGCTTTTCTACCACGGTATATGCGGATGTTTCTCTTTATGATATATATGAGTTTTAAATGACATGCGTTGCACGTGGAGATCAATTTAAATTAAGGAAACAAATAATACAAATACCTTATATATAACACTTTTATATTAGAGTTCTAATTATAATGAGATTCTATAAGATTTTAAATCAGGTAGGATTCTAATATAAAATTATTTAAGTATGAAAATCCTAAGGGTGTGTTTGTTTCGGGTTTATGTAGGATTGGGGAAATCTGATTTTGAAATCTTGGGAATAAAGTGAATAGTTAAAATCTTTTGTTATGAGATTTTATAGGTAGGAATATTACTGGAGATGTCAAATTAATGCTGGAAAAAGTATGTATGTGTAATATATTGTTAGTTGATGTAATGGTAATGATTAATTTCTTATGTTGATAGGTTATAGGTTGATGTAATGGTAATAGAATAGGTTTTTGGTAGATTTGATAATTCTTGACAAAAGTCCTTAAATAAAGAAGGATTTGGGATTTTAAAATCCTAAATCCGGACTTGTGAAACCCGAAACAAGCATACCCTAAATTATAATTATAACCTTAAATAATAATCTTTGATAAGGATATATTCAGCAATCCATATTTTGTAAGAAACATCCACACTTTTATTATAGATAATAGATATTGAATCTCTTTTCTCAGAGTTTCTTTTCTCTTCCAACTATTTGTAGTGATTTTTTCTTGGCCATGCAGTACGAAATGCAAGTTGCTGTTAGGCAGAAAAAACTTGGAGATCCAATTGGTGACACATTGCAGGGGAAAACGGTGAATATCTTCTCCTATGGTGCTGCTTCCTAAATTTGATACATGCATATTGAGCTCATTTTCAAGTGGAACAAGTGCTATCTCAGAGATAGAAATCATTGATGCACAATACTGACTCATTTATTTTCAGATATTCATTATGGGATTTGGAAATATTGGGATCCACTTGGCAAAGCGTTTGCGGCCATTTGGTGTGAAAATACTTGCTACCAAAAGGAGTTGGTCTTCTCCTTCCCAGAGTTCAAGCAAATCTGATGGTATAAAGGTTTATAAAGCTCATGAATGAATTATGGAACAATTTTTTGAAACTAAAGTTATTGATTAGATGCATTCAGTGGTAATGGTACCCATGATGATCTTGTGGACGAGAAGGGTAGTCATCAAGATATTCTAAAGTTTGCAAGTTGTGCTGACATAGTAGTTTGTTGTTTGTCAATGAACAGTGAAACGGTAACCAATTTTCCTAGCCTGATATTTGAACTTTTACTTTTCCATGCACGTACTTATTCTTCATGCAATTACCTTCAGGCTGGCATTGTGGACAAGTCATTCATATCTTCCATGAAAAAGGTTTGACATTTTCTTACATGCCTATACATCCTTCAATTTCTGAGTTGTGAAACTTTGACTGGATGATCATTTGCTCGTATTTTAGAGTGCTCTCCTGATAAATATAGCACGAGGAGGCCTGTTGGACTATGATGCTGTACTTCATCATCTCAAGTCAGGTCACTTGGGAGGGCTAGGGATTGATGTTGCTTGGACCGAACCATTTGATCCTGATGATGCCATTTTAAAGTTGCCAAATGTCATAATCACGCCTCACGTTGCTGGAGTTACTGAAAATTCATATAGATTCATGGCCAAGGTAATTGACTTGCAAACCTTATCGAGCATTTTCAATCCAGAGGTTTATATAATCTTTGAAATCAAGCAGTGTTAAAACCCAATCTTTACATCGAATCCCAGGTTGCGGGAGATGTTGCTCTTCAACTCCATACAGGAACACCGTTGACAGGGGTCGAGGTTGTCAACTGATCATCCAGAAACTGAAGTTACAGAAGGTGTTCTTGAAGTACAGCATCTTTTCAAGAATTCAGTCCTTGCAGTTTTTGGATGCCCAATGTCTTGCATAATAATAGAAACTAATTGTGAGCTTATCCTAGACATTGAACTTACCAGATTGTAAAAACTTTTATGGCAGATTTTGTTACATAGAAGTGTTGTCTTTTTACTGAAAAGAGCTTTGCTTGATCTACTCGGAGGTACAGTCCAGGTAACAGCGAGAAACATAATAACTAGAACCACAAATTATGTCAATTCCTCTATGGAGGAGGACTAAAGGAAAAACACAACATTTTTTATTCCATTTTTTCAATTAGCAATGCAAAGATTTTTTTATTTTTCTGATTGCAATCTATGGTAGTAAAATATTGTTTCCCACCGTGGGCATGTCTTAAAATGTCTGCAGATATGTAAAGATTACATTCCTTTAAATATTGTGATTTGAAATTTAATGATTATGTCGGATTTTTGACACATCAACGATCGGTAACCACATGATAGGGGTAGGGTAACAACCTCATCTATAATATACATTTTTTTTAGTTTGCAACTTTTAATAAATTCTCCGGTCATTTTTTTTTTCATTTCATCCAATCCTAAATTTTAATACAATGAAATGGATCAGGATATCTTGTAAATGTTATTTACAATAAAATAAAAAACATGTCTTCATATCTCCAATACCCGAGGAATTTAGTTTTTTCAATTATATCCTAAGTCTCTTTAACTTTTCTATTTGTAATACATTTTAAATAACCAAATAAATCAAAAATCTCTCAATATTTCTTGTAAAAATTGATATTTGTGGAAAATAATTTCAAATTTCTTAATTACAGTTACACACATCTAAGGGTCACTTGTGGTTGTGGGATTTATTCGAATACCATAATGAGGAATACAAAATATCTTTTAATATATAACATATATTTTCACTTTTTAAAACCAGCATATTTTCAATTTTTAAGCGAATTTTTATATACTATATATCTGTTTTTTTTATTTATAAAATCCATCTTTATTGTATGACTTATGATCGTGGATCATAATCCTATCATCACGGGAGTCCTATTCTGTATAAATAAACAAGAAGGTTCTAGCTTTTAGATTCACAGCATCGATCGTTTCAAGTCTTGGCGATTTAAATTCCAAATTCGTAAAATCCAGCTAAATAGTGGATTTCAGCTAAGATTCAAGAAGACTGTGGACTGAAATAAGAACAAGGAGATTTGAAGTCGAAGAGGGCGACACCAAGTTGAATTAATTGAAGTAAGTTTATTATTATTTACAATTAGAAAATCGATCGCTGGCATTAATTATGTTCTGTTTTGACTGATGTGTGTACTGGATGATGAATGCTTTACGAATTTGATCTTGTTCTTCAGATAATCACGTTGAAGAATGATCATCAGGTGTTTGTGTTTATGCCACTTAGAATTGTGAATAGTTGATAAAGATTAAATTTTGTCATTGCCTGTCCAGTTCGTTGATGATGTATTTGATTCTGTCCCAGTCTCGTTAAAGTTGCTAAATTTAGTAGAATATCTAGGTTTGATAAAGATTTGTTATATCAATAATGAAATACTTCATTTAGTAACATATTAATTATTTTGTAAAGTTTTCGCTGTTTTAGTTCCATCTATCATTCTATTGGTTCTTGCATAAAAGAAATTGTATCTGTTCATGTTGTTGCAAACATACATGCTTCAAATATAACACTCCTTTTGAACTCCTAAGCTTTCTATTATGGCCTCGCATAATCTATTCATGATTTAAGCAAAAGGTGAGAATTGAATGTTGGGTTAAACGTAACATCATCCGTTTTGACTTATTTACGATAAGATTGTAGCTGACTACTTATTTCTTGTCACACTTTCTGATTATATTCTGGCATTGCTAAATTCTCAAGTTACTAGTTTTGTGCCTCTTGCTTGTCTTCCAGTTCAATTATTTCTGTTATATACATTTTTTAGTAACTTGTGATTTTACGTTTTCATAGAGCCGAGGAGCTATGACGGGGGTTGTAAGAAAGTTCTTCATTGCATCCATGCTTATGTGGATAGCGCCTATTGCCGTTTTGTATGGCTTTAACCATAACTTATTCCCTGGTAATCTTCTGTTGACGACTTAATATCATTGTTTTATTTTCTTCAAATCATTGAAGTTGCAGCTTTCCTTAAGTACTGGTAATTACATGAGTAGTGTGAATAAATGGTTCGCAATATTTTATCCATTTGATGAGAAGAAATGGAATAGAACGAGCGTTAAGAGGTCTCCATGTCATATATGTTCATAGGCTTAAGCCGATGAACAATACAGACACTGGAAACTTCTCTCTAAAGGTTCCCACAGTATTGCACTAAAATAACGAACATTGATGCTTATTTTGTTGTTGCTTGATGATGCTATGTTATACATCTCTAATCCTCCAGAGCCTCATCAAGAGTACCAGTTAAGTCTACAGTTTACATTTTAGTTTTGATATGCCAAGTTTTAATCAATAGTGTAATGCACATACATTTCATCTCAATGGAATTAAAGTCTGATGTTATGTCACAGTCTAACTTTGAAATCATAATTGGATATTTAGATGTGTTTGTAAATAGATTGTAGTAGTTGTTCCAATCAATTTCCATGAACCTGGAACAGGTTCAGCTCAGTTGTCTCCTGAGTCCATGACAGTGTGGAGTGGAATCCTTGCAGTGATCTCTGTCAACATTGTCATCATATTCTACATTTACTCGGCCATGAAAGAGCCCTCCCACAAACATGTGCCAGACCCTAAATTCCTAGCAGATGCAAAAGCTAGCGTAAACCAAATGGGACCAACTGAAGCGGACTCATCATCGGACCGCTCAAAACAAGAATAACAGATGATATTGGTAACATAGCACAGAGATACTGTGGACTTGCTTGTGATTTTGATTGAAGAGTTAATGCGAAGATTTCATTCTTGATTTTTTTTTTTTTTTTTCAGAAACATTTACTGGTTATTATTTGTAAGTCTAGTATACTAATTGTTACCAAGAAACAAATGTGTACTCCTTGTTCTTGATGTTGAATATTTCCACTCAGCATGTTGGTAGTTGTTCTTACATGAAAGCTTTACTAATATGTTCTTTCCAGGCTGTGTTAGTTGCATGTACCAACTCCAAGAATTTTTTCCAGACAAAGGACAATCAGTTCATGCCAAATGCCATAACCACTCCAATTCAAAAGGGGTTCTTTCTATATTTAGTGGATAATAATAATGGTGTAGAACGATGAACATCATCGTTCCTATCATAGATCTAAATAGGTAAGACGATTTTACAAGAAATTTCCTATCATAGATTTAAATATGTCATGTGATTTTACAAGAAATTTACTCATAGTTGATAATCTCTTATTAAAACAAAAAGGTTATATACCAACGATCGATCAAGTACGTATATTAATACACGCTAACAATTTTTCACGAATTGCCTCGTACAAAAAAATAAATATTTTATAGAATATTTGTAAGTATAACAATCAACCTTATACACAGCAAAAATAAATAAAGCATATGCTAACAATACTAATAACATAATGCCATCTCCTCCAGCGATCCACTTCTCCTCACTGCTCATATTCTCGTTATGTATACTTTTTCCGGCGATCACGGCGTTGGAAAATCAGCTCAAATTCGACGGCATTGTGTTAGAGCTCGACGACTCCAATTTCGACGCCGCCGTTTCTAATTTTGATTACATTTTCGTCGATTTTTACGCTCCCTGGTGTGGTCACTGCAATCGTCTAGCGCCTGAGGTTAAATTTTTACCCCGGTATTTGGCTTTTGATTTTAGGATTAGAATTTTGCCTCGTACTGTGATTGATGTGTTTGTGTGGAAAATTTGCCCCTGGTAGTTGAATGTTTGTCTCAATATATTTAAGCCCCAATTTTGCAAGTAATTCTCTGGTAAATGGAATTGCAGGTAGAGAAAGCAGCTTCTATTCTAGCTGGATTGAAGCAGCCTATAGTTGTAGCAAAAGTAGATGCTGATAAGTACAAAAAAGTTGCTTCCAAGCATGATATCAAGTATGTTGCCATGGTGAAGTAAATTTTAAATTTTTACTGTTCTGAGACTAAATGTAGTATCTGTGGATCGACGCTTTGGGAAACATAGTAAAATTCATTCTATTTGATGCAGTGGATATCCAACTCTAAAGATATTCGCACACGGAATTCCTACAGAATATTATGGACCACGAAAAGCTGATTCCCTTGTTCAGTTTTTGACAAAATTCGTTGCTCCTGATGTGGCTGTACTAAGTTCTGAGTCTGATATCAGAGAGTTTATTGAAGCAGCAGGTTCTGATTTCCCTATATTCATAGGCTTTGGATTGAATGAGTCGAGGATATTGGATTTGGCTGTCAAGTATAAGAAGAAAGCATGGTTTTCTGTTGCCAAGGATTTCTCCGATGAAATCAGGACTTTATATGATTTTTATAAGGTTCCTGCTTTGGTTGCAATTCATTCAGCCTACAATGAACAAAGCATTTTTTATGGGCCATTTGAAGGTTAGACTGACTGATTTTCAGACTTTCTCTTTACATTCAGCACCTATCTGATTATTCACCTTTTTGCATATAAGCCTTTTGACATTGTACTATAATATTATCGCGACAATGAGACACATTATGTATTTATATTCATGAAAACCACATGTGATAGCTATTGGATGAATGATCTCTTGATCTACGATGATTACGTTATTGTTCAATTGGAGCTGATAGAGTTGAAAGCATCATCAATATACATTTTTACATGGGTGGATTTCTTGGATTGAGATGACAAATTTCTGATTCTTGAACGGAAGTTGCTTCATTGAAGGAAGTTGGAACCTCTCTTAAAGCCGTCTCATTGTATTTGTTGATATGGAAGTTTACTTTCCTTAAAACCTTTTAGTGGTGTTTCATCAAATGGTACTTCCCCCCCCCCCCCTCCCCCCTCTTATGTGCTCTCTATCTCATACCAATTGTGCAGCCTTATATATCTAAGTAAGATCTTGGTTTAGTTTTTTTGTCATTTTTTAGTTCAAAATCTTATACTTCTTATGTCAGTTAGCATGACGGGCAAATTTTTGTCGTTTCACCTAATATAAGGATGACTTCCAACATAATGTTGAAATTTTTCTATATTGCTCTGAATTTCTGAACATAATGTTGATGTTATTATTTATTTTTTTTTGCTTCTCAATTGCAGAAAAAATCCTCGAAGATTACATAAACCAGAGTTTGCTCCCGCTGGTTTTGCCCATAAGTCAAAATTCATTGAAGTTGCTGAAAGATGACCCAAGGAAAGTCCTTATAACTTTCTTGGAGGATGAAACAGAGGAGAAATCCAAGGGACTATTGAAAGTTCTAAAAGCTGCTGCCTCTGAAAATCGTGACTTGATATTTGGTTATGTTGGGTTCAATCAGTGGGAGGATTTCGCTGAATCATTCGAAGTTGACCAGAAATCTCAGCTCCCAAAGATGATTGTATGGGATGGTAATGAAGAGTATTATTCGGTAAGATGAAATGTGCAATTTTTTCGAAAGCTACCCTCACTAAAACAGTAGATCTCCCCACTTTTTATTTGTGGAAATATGATATGATTATAGCATATCCAGCAAAAAGCCTTCTTCTTTGAAGATATATACAACACTATTTCCTTTAGGTTTATTTGATATTATAGTTGAAATGTTGAACAAGGATTCTACATCATATCATTGTTTTGTGCATGATATTAGTCTCTAATGTTTAAACACTACTTTTTGCTTGAAAAACAGGTTATGGGCTCAGAAAGTATGGACGAAACAGATATGCATGCTCAAATCTCAAGATTCCTCAAAGGATATAGAGAAGGAAGTGTAATACAAAAACGTATCTCTGGTCCAACCATGATAAGTTTCATACAATCACAGCTTGGAGTCATAATTGTCTGCATTTTTATCTCCATCGTGTTAGTAGTGGTGCTGATTGTTTCAATGACCAACGATGAACCTCCCACTGCTGGCAGTTGGGAGCAGGTTGTGGAAGGAAGGAGCCCCACCCTTGAGCCAGAGACCAGAGAGTTACATGGACCCGTTAAGGAGGATTAGTCTTCGTGCTTCGACTAAAACACCAAAATGTTGAAGATAAGTGGTGTCCAAGTTTTGAGGATCATTGAGTTGATTATTGTTTAACGATCATTCTGTTGGTTATGGAAAAATTTTGTTTCTTTACAACACAATGAATTCAAAGTCTATTATGAAATGTTCTAAAGCGTACACGTTTATTTGTACATATTCACATACACCCAAATACATGTACAAAATCACTGATGGATTTGCAGATGATGTAGCATCTGAAAGACGTATATTCCAGTTATTGTTTTTATAATCAACGCTACACGAATCAGGCAGACGCGCGATCGGAGAAATCGGAGGCGAGCCTGGAGGCTACGGCGGAGCGATACATGGAGTCTTCAAAAAACGACGACGTATCATTAGTCATCCTCCTCAGCTGCCTTGCTTTCTCCTCCGTCAGTGAGCCCGGTCTGAATCGGGTTTTCGAACCTCCATCAGCCGCCGGCTTGCTCTTCTTGCCGTCCGGCTCAAGTGGAGCCCACCACGACGAGGTCTTCCGTGTTTGGTTGGATCTCCGGTGTTCGGAGGCTGCGTTGATGCCAGCTCGGACCACCGCCGGTTGAAATGATAACATTCCGGTCGCCATTGAGAACAATGGGGTTTAAGTGTTTTAATGGAGTGATCAAATGTAGGGAACTTTTATTAAATAGAGGAGCAACTAGAAACTGACACGTGGCAATAAAACTCTTTCTTTTATGTTTCGCTTTCTAAAATTTGTCTACTTATTGTTTTTAATATTGAAAATTTGGATGGATTATCTTCCTTGATAATAATATAATCATCCAATAATTCCTTTAGACAAATACAATTATTGAATACAAGTAAGATAATTGGCAAGTTAGAGCAACCAGTACATGCTAACTTATTTGAGTACTAATTCAATAAACAAATCAAAAAAAATTCTTCATATTTAAAACTCAATAAGAGTTTGAGTAAAATTAGTGAAAGTGTAACAAATCAAGCTATTTGACCCTGATCACAGTGATCAAATAATCTCAAACTCAGTTTTTAAAATTTGATATACTTTTTTTTTTCACTTAATTTTTACTCAATGCAAACACACATTAACTTGGTCCATTTAGCCCAATTTAGAAAAAGCCCAAATATTTTGAGCCCGTAAAATTAAAGCCCAAACATAAGATACAAAACTCAGAGTCGCGTGAAGTGAAGGTTGATTGACTACCATCGCCGCCGCACGCCGCCATGCCTACCGTCAGCGTTGGCAGAGATCGCCTATTCCAAGCCCTAGGCCACTCCTACAGTAAGAAATTTACGTATTTCTCTATCTATATCCGCATTTATACATTTATAAACTCGTTGAGACAAAGTGTGTCTGATATATATATTTTTCATTTTTTTGGTGGACTTAAGCTGAAGAAGAGTTCGAAGATTTGTGCTTCAAGTTCGGGATTGAGCTAGATGATGTGGTCTGTGAAAAATTCGATTAAGATGAATTGATTTGGGAAATTTTGGAGTTTTAAGTTAATTATGAGTTAATTTCCATGAATTTCCGAGGAATGTAACTACTTTTTATGATAAAGAAGAATTCTGAATTCTGTTCTTGATAAATTTTGTTTGGATTGATGTGGAGTTAGACGACGGAAAAGGCGATTATAAGGAAAGAGAAGCATTTGGAGGAAGAAGAACCTTCTGAAGATGAGGAAGTAATATACAAAATTGAAGTTCCAGCAAATAGGTAATTTGATAATCTTAAGTAATCAATGTATGGAGCTGCAGCATGCTAATGTGAATTTGATTAGAAGTATAGAGTGAGTTGTCTTCTGAAGGAAAGCTCATAATTTGGAAAATATAGTAGGATATAGTGTATGATAAATTTGATTTATAGTTTAGAAAAGTGTTGACTTTAGGTTGCTTTGCTTGGAATTTAAACCCATGGCAGGTATGATTTGCTTTGTCTTGAGGGTTTGGCTCAAGCCCTTCGGATATTTAATGGGCTTGATCGGATACCTACCTATAGTGTGGCAAGCATCAGAAAGGAATCTATGCTCAAAATGCACGTAAAACCCGAGGTTTGCATTGCAGAAATCTAGTTGGTGTCATCAAATATTCCACTTAAATAATTGTTATTTGTCATTGCTCCACTAGTGATTTTCTTTCACTGCAGACGTCTAAGATTCGCCCATATGTTGTGTGCGCTGTTTTAAGAGGTGTTACATTTGATGAAGCTCGATATAATAGCTTCATTGATCTTCAAGATCGGCTTCATCAGAATATTTGCCGGTAATGCAATTATATATCTCTCATTTAGCTACATATTTTTACCTTTTTAGTCTCTTATGATTTTTGTTTTTGAGATAAGAATCCCTTTCTGGGAGTCTTTGTCAGTGAATTTGGATTGAGGATTGTGGCATGATGAAATAATTCCATTCAGTGGCATTTGGCATTACTTCATCAAGATTGTAGGATGGAATTACTAGTGCTGCGTGAAACATTCATATTACTACATTCACTTTAGGATTTGAAAGTTTTACTTTTTTGGTTTAGTTTGGTTTGGTTTGGTTTGGTTTGTTTCCTTATGCTAGCATCCATGCAGGCGAAGAACCTTGGTTGCTATTGGCACACATGATCTGGATACAATAGAAGGCCCTTTCACATATGAGGTATTGATACATTCCTACTGGTTTCTTGAGTGGGAAAAAGTACAACTTTAAGTTGTAACCTTGCTATATGTTCACTAGGAGCTTGTTTCTTTCTCTTGTTTTCAGCCCGTAGTAGTCTTTTCTGAAAGCTTAACTTATTGTGATATAAGACTAACTATTAATAAATTGAATCTGTGTAAATTTCAGGCATTACCACCCCCAGAAATAAACTTTGTTCCACTCAAACAGGTATTCTGTCTTCCTTTATGTGAGCTTTCATTGAATCTAGTCTTTTTTTTTTTTAACTGACTCACTAGCAGTAAAGAAATCAACTTCACTATTAGCTGGTTACCTCAAATTGGTGATGTAAGCATTTTGTTGTAACTTCAAATAATATCAGTGTTAGGTATACACATCTTTAGCATTAAGTGGATGTGCATCAAAAGTGTTTAGGGTGGAACTTATATCATCTTATGTTTCACTTCAATTTGTATGAACCAATTCCCAAGAGTTGAGGTGTTTTGTTTTCCTTTCTTGTTCATAAACTGCATGCTTAATGGCGTAAAATTTCTCATTTATATATTATGCTTGAATCTGAAATTCCTCAGACGAAGAGCTTCAGAGCTGATGAACTAATGGAATTCTATAAGGTGAGTCCTACATTTGGTTCTGCTTCCTATGCATATATATATATATGTATGTATTTGTATATCCAAAATAGGCATCAATTTCCTGTCATGAATAGTATTGACATTATTTCTGTTTTGTGATTTGTGACATTCATTTTGTTACATTGTTTGGCAGTCTGATTTGAAATTGAAGAAATTCTTGCATATAATTGAGAATTCATCAGTTTTCCCCGTGATATATGATCGTAACAGGTACTGTCATTTTTCCTAAATTTTAAGGTGTTATGCTAGTATTTTCTCTTTGTTATGTTTTGCCCTAAACTGATAAGTTTTTATGACCTTTGTATGTTGGCCATATGCTTTTCCACAAAGTATATGCTACAGAGCTTATCTTGCTTGCAGATATTGCTCCTGCTGTGGTTGATACACCTTTATTCTGATAAGCCTGCTCTTTCTGCAGAACTGTTTTGTCGTTGCCTCCAATTATTAATGGTGCACATTCTGCCATTACTTTGAAGACAACGAATATTTTTATTGAATGCACTGCAACAGATTTGACAAAAGCCAACATTGTTTTGAACACAATGGTATAAGTAAAGTAGATCCCCACTGCTCAGGCTCTAGGTTTTGAAATGTGATCTTGTATTTTTCTCTCAGTATTTTGTATGCTTACCCTTTTATAATGCAGGTGACCATGTTTTCTGTGTATTGTGAAAGGAAGTTTGAGGTTGAGCCAGTTGAAGTAATATACACTGATGGAAAATCCTATGTTTCCCCTGATCTGTCTCTTTACCAAATGGTGGCGCCCTTATCTTACATCACCAGTGCTATTGGAGTCTCTCTGCCTGCCCATGAGGTATCATGTTCTGTCACCTGATCTATTTAAACTTCTTTTTATTGGTGGTAATTACAGTCTTTCCATTTTTGATCTGTGATTTACTCCCTTTAGCCGAATGTTTACATGGTCAAATGGTCCTCTCATGTCTTACTTTCAGGTTGCTTGCTTATTGAATAAAATGCAATTACATGCCAAGCACTCTGTATCAGAAAAGAATGAAGCCAGCTTTACTATATCTGTTCCTCCAACAAGAAGTGACATTCTTCATCCTTGTGACGTTGCTGAGGTATTTGGTTTGATGATTTTTATCTCATTTAGGATCATTTTATTTACCGTATACTGATATGCCTTACTATTCTCTCTACTCTGTTCAAGGATGTGGCAATTGCTTATGGATACAATGAAATTCCAAAAGTAAAACTTCCATCCCTGAAGCCACAGTCATTGAATCAGTTCAGTGACCTTATCCGGGCCGAGGTAGGATTTGTACTATATTGAGTTTTCTATTGCTTTTACAAATATTTAGTGCTTAAAGTCAACTCCCTACAATATTCTTAGGTTTGATCCCTAGATTGTCTGCTTATATTTATTTGGCTGGTGCCCCTAATAACTAGCATCCATATCTAGCTATGCTAAATGTTTACTGCTGCTTGATTTTGTTTACCTTCTGTTCCAAAGTTGAGTGTTCATGAAAACTAGATCAATTTTTCTGTTTGCTTGGAGTCATGCCTTTCACCTGAAATTGTGTTTAATCCTCAGATTGCCACGGTTGGTTATATGGAGGTTTTAACATGGATCTTATGCTCATACAAAGAAAATTTCACCATGCTTAACCGGAAAGATGATAAGTCAACCGCAGCAATTAATGGAAATCCGCGTACTGCTGATTTTGAGGTTCATTTCTTTGTCTATTCTGAAGCTGCTTTAAAAAAAAAAAAAAAAAAATCTCCCTTTATCTTCAAGCTTCCATCTTGTAATATTTTTTTGGTCAACTTTTTTCAGGTTGTCCGAACCAGTCTTATGCCTGGCATATTGAAAACTGTTGGACACAATAAAGATCATCCGAAACCAATTAAGGTAATGAGAACTTTTGCTACTCTTGTCATTTGGTTTAAACTAGACTATTTTTGCCTCATCATCAGACATTTCTCTCCTGCAGTGGCTGGAAAAAAAAAAAAAAAAGTAAAGAAGTAAAATTCCAGTTCCTTTCTTGTAAATGCTAACCAAGTTAAAGTAATGAAAGCCTTACAGTGCTTCTTGTTGTGTATAAGATAAGCAGTTCTTTTTGCTCACCATCATAGATCCTGTCACCTTTTTTTTTTCGTATGCCTAGTTAATACTATAAATAAGTCTGGCAAGTCTGGACTTGCTCATGTAGAATCCAGCACAGTTTTTTTTTTTTTTTTAACTATTGACTTGTGTAGTTGCTAGCTTTAGAAATTTCTCCGCAGTGTACTGATCTCTCAAAAGAGTGCCATCCCCAACTCTTTTTCATTAAAACACCCATCATTTTAAAAGGATTCTATATTTTCTAATAATTTGGGCATATGATTGTCTTTATGACCTTTCTTGGAAGTAAGAAATAGATTTTTTTTTTTTGTGAGGAAGTTGAGACCGAAAATTGACTACCTTGCATGGCTAGTGTCAGTTCCTCCCATCAAATATCTGTTGAAACCTGTTTTCATTATCAGTGATCATTTGTTAATTATGATTACTTCTGGTTATCATATGGGTTGGACTTTGTTGTGATGCACTACAATCTTCAAATTTTACATTTTCTATTTTGCTGAATTACTTATGCTTGTCCTTTTTGCTTTAGATCTTTGAAGTTGGTGATGTGGTGCTATTAGATGAAAAAAAAGATGTCGGTGCATCAAATCATCGCCATCTTGCGGCTTTATATTGTGGAGCTACCTCTGGATTTGAGGTACCTACTTGTAACTTTTCTAATTTCCCTTGACCTCTTGTGTTAGAGAGAATTCTGATAGATAAAGGCATAAAGCTGTGTTCAACTTTACTCCGCTGCTATATGCTTTTTTTACATGTAATATTAAATCAGTCATGTGTGTGGTTTGCTTGTCACACTCTTCTAAGAAGTTACAACTTGTTCTGTAGCATGAATTAATTGTCATCACTTCCCTTTTTTTCAGTTGATACACGGTCTTGTGGATAGAATCATGGAAGTGACTGGAACTCCATTTGTAGCACCTGGGGAGAAGATTGGCTACTACATACAAAGTTCTGATGTATGTGAAATTTTAGGTCTTGAGCATCATATTGATATTATTTTTAATGATATACTCACTAGTCTATCCTTGCTATAGGAGCCTGAGTTTCTTACAGGTAGACAAGCAAGCATCATATACAAAGGAAAGCAAATTGGCACTTTCGGAATCGTGCACCCTCAGGTATATCAATGTTTTTTATGCATATGGTTAAGAATTTGTTATTTTATCCCCTTTATGCATTTGCATTATGTAATATTTGTAGAACCATTAATTCTTGCTTTTGATAGAATGAGAATAACTGCACTATGTGAAATACACTAGATTGGGTCTAAAATAAATCGGATTAATTTTAGATTCCAAGTAATTTGGATCCTTGAAAACTAATCTGTGTTTTTTACTGTTTTGGCCATTGATTCAGCATGTATTCATTCAATGTTTGATTTCAGGTGTTGGATAACTTTGACATTCCAGATCCCTGCTCCCTTGTGGAAATCAACATTGAGAGCTTCCTTTGAAGTATCAAAATTCATTTACTTGTAGCATAAAAGGAATTTTAAAAAACCATTTTGTTCTTTTCACATTTTGTTGTATTTTGATTCAAATTATATATTTTTGACTAATTTATTCTGACACTTTTATTGCTTGCTTTAAGTGCTTGGAACCTTCCACATTTTCCATCTCATATACAAAATTTTCTTGGGTTGCTATGAAGAAAATTGCAATTGTATTACGAAATCTAAATTGTAATCCAAATTGACATTTACGAGGATAATTTTCCAGTGCAGGTGTGTTATTGAGTATCTATGCTATTTTATTAAACCATTAAATTTTAATTTTTGCTCAAGACTTGAACCCAAACTCTCCTCAATGTAATCCGAAATATAAGCTCAAGGACTCATTAAAAAAAAAAAAAGTTCAAAGGCACAATGAAATAAAACTAGAAACTCAGGTGTATAAACGTGCATTAGGGATCCCAAACCAAATAAACAAAACCACAATAACGTTGATCCTCATGCAGTATCAATCATCAACCTGTATCAGTATAGAATACCTTATATTGCAACATTCCAACAAAAACTAGATGCTAAAAATGTTGAACTAACGTATACAAGTCGGTTGCCACCCTGCAACCATCTATACACAGTATACCTTCATCAACACCTGGAAAACGACTGAGACGGCGAACAGCCTGCAGATGACTCGATATCATTCGGTGGGTTAGGCTGGTCGACTGAGCTTTCACTCATGATCAGGTGGTGTGATTGATGATGAGACTGAATCGAATGCTGGTTATAAAGCGTGATCGAAAGGGACTCGGGGGGTGAAACTGACGGGGATGGATACGATGATGAGCCAACCTGTAAAGATGATGATAATGACATTGATGACGAAGAAATGGGAAGTGCAGCAGATGATAGCAACGGTGTAGATTCCGATGCTGGAGGTTCACCAGTTGTTCTTGCATCATGCTTGCAAACAGGACAGAATGTTCTCCATGATGTTAGCCAAGTATCAATGCAAGCAGCGTGGAATTCTGAGAAAGCACAACATATAATTACTCGAGCACATGGGATAATAAGAGGTGAAATTTTCCAAAGTGGGGTGAAAGCTAAGTTCCTCGGAAGTAATAGAAGACTTCACTTACTATGATAACATGGCAGAATTCTGAGCCTCTCTCCGACATTATAGTCTTCGAGACATATAGCACACGTCTCTGAAGTACAATTATCCTCCAGAACAGCTGTAAAAATTAGAGTGGGCATGGCTTTTACCAATCGACTGCTTATTCCATGGAATTCTCGCAAACGTGGAGCTCGAGGCCTTTCTCTTCTCATCTGGCGTCTTCTCACAAAGAAACAGGATCCCATTACAGCAGACATGGCAAGCAAAGAAATGAATGATATAGCTACAATAGACCATGATGGGTTTTCAAAGCTCGGGACTATCCATAGCTCCATATCGGCTGCACCGGCATATTTTGCCAGTGTTTCACCAGCCTCTTTTGAGACAAACACTGCATTTATCTTTATACCAAAAGGAATCCCAGCCACTGCATTCCAAATGCAATTGTTAATAAGCTCTGTAAGTTATCAAAAAAAAGCTAAAGCAATTAACATTACATGAGGTATACCATTGGAGGGCTCAGGGGAACCTAACTTAAGGCTAATGGACAAGAAAACACCAAAGTTGCATAGAATTAGTGTCATTAGCTTGGCAGTTTTATCTCACTTTTGCACCTTGTCGAGCTTTTTCAGTTTCAATGCAAAATAGAGGAAGTCAGAAGATGTTCACAGCAAGATAGATATACATCCAATAGAGGTCAATCCTTCCCTGACTAGAGAGCTCAGCTAACTTTTTCACTAGTTATTTCCAAGTTACATCGATCTAATTCGAAATAACTGTATTTTTCCATGACTGGGTGACAATGGTCATGCATGCTTCAGTTACTAATCACATTGATTAGCTTAGAGGACAGACCGGTGCTAATAATTATCTTAAGTAGAAAGCATGACAGTAAATCAACATGAAGATAATCTGTGTAAGAGAATGCATCTAATCGATAGATTTTCTATAGAATGGCTAGCAGGATAAAGGCATTACTTGCAATCAAATCACCGATTTCATTGTCATAGACAATGGCTGCTTTGAACCCTGCAGCTTGCGCTCTTCGAACTTTATCCTCAAAGCTACACCCTCCTCTGATTATCAACACAAAGGGCTGTCTGGTATCATTCATAAGTGGAACTATTTTATTAGTCAGCGGCAAGCATGCATCCAACGGTTCTGCAACATTCAATGTTCCACATCTTCCAGACCCTGCCACTATTGGTGCTGGAGCCACAAGAGATTATTATCAGCATACAATCATAAGCATGGACCAATACAAAACTTGCTTCAGAACAGTTAATTTGTTCATCGAATGCAATTATCAGAGGCTAGCACACACAATCATAATCTATTGACTGTTCAATCAGAAAACAATGTAAAATGAAGCTATATCATGACTTCCTATCCAAATATTGTTTCTTACATCGTTGTACTTACAAAACAAGGCAAATCAATATTGACAGATCAGATTACACTTTTCTCAACTGATCAGGGGACTCAATTGACTCTCTTCAATAATCCCACTACCCAGCTAAGTGTGGCCAACAGCAATGCATAAGAGATATTATTATCCTTCATACGTTTCAAATACTTTCGATCATTGTACATCTTTCGACCAGACATCAAACCAACCAAAGCTTAAATCTAGAAGAAGCTATTACTCAAGCAACAAACATAAATAAAGTAGAAATTCATGCTGACAAACAAGCCCATCCAGTTACTTCAGAATACTTCCAAAAAAAAAAAAAAAATTAGCAAATATTGAATCATCTAACCAATTTCCTCACAAACTAAATCATACAATCAGAACCAAACCACCCCCACCAGGGGGAGAAGAAAAAAAAAAAAAAAAACTTACCAAAATTAGCTTCAATATCTTCAAAAGACAAAGTAACGTTGTTTCCGATCAAAATCACATGGCCAGAAGCTGCGAAATCACACATCAAATAGAAAAGGCAGCACCAATATACCCACAAATTCAACATCTCCTTCAATCACAAAGATTTCAACTTTTTACTCGATATTGCACTAAATTTCGTTAATTTCAAAATTTTAGGAGGGCTTCGAAAACAAAAAAATCGGAACATCAGCTTCCATACTGCAGTCTATTTGCAGAAATCTTTTGAATAAAATGGAGAGTTTTTTATTAGGGCTTTTACAAACGAATTTCGTCAATTGGATCAGTTTGAATGGATTAAGAAATAGGAATCTGAATCACAATTTAGTATTTAAGGGATTTTGGACAAATTGGGTCAATCCATGAATCTATTTCTGCTCCAAAAATATCCAAGTATAAAATTTGCAATTAGCACCTTTAAAATATAGGTAGATTAATTAATTTGCTTTAATCTACTAATTAGTATCCAAAATTAATTTAAGTTGGTTTCTCTAAAAACAAGAAATAAATAAAATAAACGGGATGCTTCTCGATATTATCTTTACTCTAAAAAGGTTTCAAAATAAACTTTTTATTTTGTAATCTAATAATTTCGATGATATTATATTTATGAATTGATCAATTATTGTATTCAAGTTGCATGTGATATTTGAAATTTATTCAAGAGACTTTTGTTTGATTTGAGTAGTTTTTTTGGTCAATGAAAATATAGACTTATCGTATTGAAGTATTGTTTAGATAAAGTGATCTACGTATGAAACAGGACTTGCAATTTATTTTTGAAGCATAATACAATAAATACAACAAATTGAATTTTTTAAATAGAATAGAATAGAAAGTAAGTTGATACTCCTAGAAAATTTTGACTCGGTATGAATCAATTATCATATAATGTTCAAACATAAAAGAAATTAATTCAACAAAAACAAACCTAAATTTGGATACTTTATAGTCAGCTTGATCGATTGATTCAACATTAATATTCAATCAACGCTTTAAAGATGGAAATTTTATTTTCTTATCCCACTTTTACCATGTATTATTAACATGAAGGAAACGAAGAATACTCTTAACATATTTTGTTTGGTTCTCGTTTCGAATACTATATAATTTCAATGCGAATATGTTTGAATCCGAGTTTCAAATAAAAAAACTTTCGTAGATTGACATTTGATAAACATATATCAAACTTATTATAACATTCAAAATTCTACGGAAATCAAATCCAAACAAAGACAAACAAAATGAAGAGAAAATTATCAAAAACCTCAAAACAAAGATTTTAAGAGAGGGGGGATGGTATAGGAGATGTGCAGTCTGTTGCTGAATATTTCAGAATGGTTAAAATATGGAATAAAGCCCCAAATTACAAATATGATTGCATGAACAATAAGGCCACATCTATGATAACAGAGCTTGCTGCATTTAACCACAGTTTGTAAGAAGAATCAAATGGCTAAAACACACCTGCCTCTTTCGATGTTCGAGTCATATCCTTGTCTTCCACCTTCACCCTTGCACGAACCACTTAAGATTATTGCTGGTCAAACGATATGTGTAAGCTTGCTCACTTTTTTTACACCTAGGAGTGTATCAGTCTTACCTTCAAGACTTAAGTACGAATCCACATGCGTTCCATAGGGAATAGCTTCTCGTTTCGGGTTTGAGCTGCTGCTGCTGCTGCACCTAAAGGAGGTGCGTTTACAGTAATTGGAAGGATCCACTCACATTTGTCCCTTCCTTCAATCATTAGAGGATGCTGAAATCTGTCATTAAAGCAATGGATGCAGTTAAGAGATGTCAGTTAACAGAGGCTAACAAATTGATATTCGACACCCTCAATTAGCAGGTAACACCGTCTCAAATAACATAAGAAAGAGATCAGGATTCATTTCAAATTTTTGGAGAAGCTTAGCTGTCGAGATGAACGTGAATGACAAGACCTGTACCTTGCCCAGTCAACATTCCTTGGAGTGGTAAGAAATTCAAATCTAAGTGCCCATTGCACAGAGACATAAGATGTAGAAAATGTCATCGGTCCATCTATTGGAATGGAAAATAGAAAGCTTGTTTGGACTAGATCAGCAACAACCTCATAGTGATCACTATGAATCTGCACATTCGAACAAGTGCAGAGATCAGCCATTTAATGGTTACTTGTATAAAAGAAATTAAATTCATTATTATTATAACACAGTTCTGAGCTGTTAAGACTCTGCTTCACAAGCATTATAAAGATGAAACCACTTTTTCGATTCCTTTAATATGTAGTCCTGAAGTACACATGACATGGCACAATAGCAATTCGGAAAGTAAGAAAGTTGGATCATAGGATTTCTCTTAAATCGGTAACAATGGCTTAAAACATTTGCCATTTATACCTGCTTGACTTCGTCAAATTAGGTGAACATGTAAGATACCTTAGTAATAATCGGAGAATGCCTTCGAGAAGGATGGACAAAACGCCTGTTTATACTCTCCTTCGACTCCAAAGCTATCGACAACTAAAAGCATCGAAAATCCAGTCAACTTCCTAATCATAGAAAATCTACATATGCTATGCAGCTCACAATTTTATATATGGTGACATGCACCAGTACCTCAAGGCATCGCCTTGGTCCTTCATGGAAGAATGTAAGAGTTCCACCTATCTGTGAATGGGGGAAGAAGAATGTTTAGGTTTAAAAATTGAATTGGGACAAAATTATCATGCTTAGGAATATAAATGGCACTAAATGATCATATGATAACCATGTCACTGAAGTAGTGATTGGAGTCAGCACTCTTAGGGGTAAATCTCAGTAAAACTTGGTCATCCAGTCTGATATTGTATGATCTCCCTCTAACAATGCCTTCTGCTGCAGAAAATGTAGGCATTTAATCATGACAAAGAAAAAATAATTTGGTCCAAAGTAAATGCAAGAAAATTAAGAATGCCAAGAACATAATTACAGGCTCTAGATTCTACAGATCCAGATCCAGATGGTATTTTTGAGTCATCCTCTGCGGAAAAAGCTTTAAGATGTTTTGGTGGTTGACTTGGAGACATTACAGATGGAGATCTGTCTGGAGGCAGTAGAAAAAAATACAGATATTAAAAAAAAAAAACCATAACTTCATCACCTCAAAGTGCAAGTTAATAGAAGCTAACTACTTCAGGGAATATGCAGAAGCAGTTCAAATTTGATGTATGTAGTCAAACCAGAAAATATGGGATTGGTCCTTCACAACTACGAGCACATTGCATGAGCATTAAAATTGTAAAAATAGTTTACCATCATTGGAATCATGCAAGAGCTCAGCCACAGACAGGCTAGGAAGAGCCAAGCTTGAGGATATGCTACTTCTTCCTTCTACATAGAGAGAACCTCTAGTCAAAGACCTTGCTGCAAATGACTGCAATGACAAGGAGCTTCCAAATTTTTTATTCATATCTTCTTTCATATTGTTGTAGGAAGAAACAGATGAGATCTCATCCTGTGAACTTTCATACCCTTCTTCAACTCCATCGAAAGCCTCGTTCACTTTAGTCTACAAAAATCAATAAAATCTATAATCACATCTTTAGTATCATTGCTGCCTTTTCCTGCTTCCACGACAAATGGGAGAGGAGAAAGGATATTTTAAGGAATTAAATCAAGGTACAGAAGTAGCTACAAGGGACAGAGTTTTACCCACTCGGACTCAGCATTCATTTCTTTCCAGTGTACATCCAGGAAGATGGGTATTAGAGGAACCATTCCTGAGGATTCATATAATATGCAAAGTAAATGGCAATATAACTAAAAGTCAAATATATCTAAATCAAGTTTGTTAGACCCAGATGACTGGGATTTCATTGTGATTAACCCAAACACCAAAGTAAGAAATCGGATCAATGGAAAGTGAAAATATAACCTTTAACCAGTTACCGTGCTAGTGGATGTGCATTATCCATGTTATAAGCCAATAAACTAAGGTGAGAAACCAATTACATTGCAAGAGGAAATATAACTAAACATTTGACTTATTGGGCTAGATCAACCAAGCTTGGTTATGATTTATCAACACAAATAGTGACTCTGGATGATTTAGGATCATCTTTTAGCAGCCTGATGGTTGATTGATTTCTGACCCAAACACTTATATAGGAGGGAGACAAAGAAAAGGAATGAAAGGGTGCCTCAAAGCAAAGAAAAGAGAGCAGTTTCATACAAAAGCATATGAAAAATGACAGTAGACTTTTACCATCATCTGGACCTTCTTCACCAAGCAGGCCATTGTTTTTCTGAGTAACCCATATCTGCAGTGGTATCCGCGCTTCCTGTTAATTTTGGACATCATCAAAGTTTGATTGAAGTATTTATGAAAAACAGTTAATGCATGGCTACCGCAAAGGACAATAACAATTAACCAGTTCGGAAAATTCTTGTATGGATTCTCCCAGAAACCGTTCATTTTCCAAAATCAAAAACTGTCCAGACAGCATAGTCCTGCAATAATACAGGTAACGGATTGTTGTGCCTTTGTATGATGGAGGTATGGTGGTTGGTAGGCGAATGCGTACCACATCTACAAGTATGCAATATTTAAAATTTAATACATGATTTGGATAGAAATTGAAAATTAAAATCAGATAAATGTAGAAGGATGCCAATTATTCTTAAATCATGCCGATACAATGACCATCCAAGCTACATGGAGTATCTAAATATAAGTTTATTGTCTTCCAGGACAAAATAAACATCACCAAAATATAGCAGGTTTTCACAAAATATCATTTACTAGTAGTATAATAAGGATAGTTTGTTCCATCAACCAATTATCAAGCAAGGCCCAGTCACCCATCCTTTTGTCAGATGCAGCCTTTCCAATACAATTCGGCCCTTTGGTGAGAATCCAAGCAAACATGATGTTGTACACAAAATAAGGCATGAAATTAATATCACTACATATATAGATAGCTGATGAGTGTTTTCTTTGATCATAATCTATAAACTGAGGGTTGTTCACCTGCTAAAAGAATTTATGCCAAAATCCAGCTCCAGAACACAAACAAGATCTCTTGGTGGATATCAAATTTACTATGGGATATCAAATTTAATATATAGTATATCAAATTTAATATGGACCAAAGAGAGCCCTCGTTTCTCATTTCTTGTTGACTTGGAAAATATAGGTAATTCGTTGAAATAAAAATAAATGACAGATATAAAACATAGGTGACGGATATGAATGTGACTGAACAAAATTTTCTAATAACTGAAATGTGACATATGGGGTTGATAAATAGAATGATCTTGAATCAATGAAAAACAGTCAAAAGCATGACTACAGTCTCCTCAAATTTATATGTTTCAAAGACACAAAATGACTCAATTTGAATCCATAAACGAATACTTGAGAAAGGGCAGTGTTAAGTAATATTTCCAGACTTACAAGTTGTGGTGGCTGTGCTGGAAAGGATCTGATTAGAAACTATAGTTGACTTCAAGCAATCCATGAATACATACTCACCTGAAGAGACAGAGATCACAGGTTTTCGTAGTTACATTTGAACAATCACAAGAAAGGATGTAACTGTACTGTACTTCATGCAGTAGATTTCTTTCTCTTTTTTATTATGTCTTTTTACTCATGTTGCTTCCTTTAGAAATTTACATAATCTCAATTTGTGTATGAGAGAGAGCTCTTGCAAGCTATGCATCATCAATTTAATGTTCACAAACTCATTAAGAATCAATATTTATGTAAGGGTACTCGCAAATTAAGTGATTAAATAACTTCCAAGGGCAACTATGAGCTATAAACATCCAAATCACTGGAACACCCCATTCCTTTTCCTTTATTTTAAAAAATAAGACAGAATTTGGACATGCATTGTACTGCATACTATAAGTTTCTTAAGGAGGGGGTGAAGATCTTTCTGTGTCTATTTCTGCCTAGGAGGTCTGAAAGATTGGGCTGCATAGTTGTCTCATCTCTCTCGGTATAAAAATTGGCAGACGATTCATAACTTTTAAATACAAATATATGATAATAGTTCGATTGCCCTTGCATGATATCGAATTCCTTATCACTGATTTCCTCCACCGATGATAATGTTATTAAGTTAAACATACAAAGTTCACAACTTTCAACCTCAATACTTCATTTTGATGACACCAAATACGCAAATGAAAACTTGCTAAATTAGACAACGAACTTGCTTCAGTATCTTTTCACCAATTTAACTAACCATGCATTAATTGTTCCTAAACAGAAGGCTCAAAAACAAAAGACATACATCTGATTCATCATAACGCACAAAAGATAATCCATATACGAACAACAACGAGAATTGATACCTCGGCGATGTTTAGAATCAGGAGTAGACTTAGCAGTGTTGAACCACTGACTGTCCAATTTCTCGATCCCTTTACATTCGAAACGAAGCTTTTCGATCAAAAGAGAACACTGATTCGTCGGATTCTTAACCTCGATAGTGATGTTTACCAGATCGCCTGGTCTGTACACTTCTCTGTCGGAATCCAACTTCAGCTGCGGCGGATCAAACTTTACGCCACCGCCGAAGAATGAGAATCTACCGGAGGGTTTAATCGCGGGCAGCATTCTCAGGGTAAATTCCGGTTGGTAGAATTGTATGAGGAAGAATGAGGTGTAACTGAATTTATTGATTTTGGTTTGGTAAACTAATGTATTATTAAATATAGAATTTAAGGAAAAAATTGATTTATATTCTTTTAAATAATTTGCAATTTCTTCGTTTATATTAATATTAGATTTAGCCATCATCAAAATAAGATTGCAAGAATACTACACTTGTAAACAACATAATAGGGGGGGGGGGGGGGGGGACCCTGAATTAAAGTTAGAGTTGAAATGAAACTGAATTAAAGTTAAAAGAGTTGATATGAAATCCCTTTTTCCTTTGTTTATTTGAATTGAAACTCTGAAACTCTGGTTTGATTCAATTTTTCAATTGTGATATGCAAATATATTTTCCCCCATTGAGTTACCGTCCTTAAAACTTACATGAGTAAGGTATATAACATCGTGGACAAATATAAATGTGTCAGAATCAAAGAAAAATCCAAATAACTAAAACTTGTTCATAAACATAAATTTATATTTCAAGCTTCAAAGTTCATTGCACTTGTCCAATTTCTGATGGCTCATCTGCAGAAACATTGGCTAAAATGGCCAATTTTCTAAAATTGCTTTCCAATTTCAACAGAAGGATCGACTACTTAATGTTCAACAGAGTAGATTTTACTGCAAAGAAGCAATGTTATTTGAAATAGAGATCGAACAAGTTAGGCCTCAGCAGCAGAAGGTTGGGTCAATCCAGACTTCACCAAGTATTTGTCGAGCGTAGCGGGAGGGCATATCTGGAATTTGACTCCCTTAGATGAAAGAAATATCTCTGCTAGTTCAAGCTTTTCCGAGTTAAGGCTTGTGCTGTCCATGGTCTTGCTGAGCACCTTTATAGCAAGCTGAATTGCCTCATCTCTCGTGATATCATCTTTGTAATCCTGCTTAAGTATAGATTGTGCAGCCTGGTTATTGCCTCCAATTGCCGCAGCCTTCCAACCACTAAAATTCCCACTAGGATCACTCATGTAAAGCTGAAAGCCATAATTCTTGTCCCACCCTGCAAACAGAAAAGAAACACCAAAGGGACGAAGCCCACCAAATTGTGTGTAGCCTTGTTTGGTATCACACAGAGACTGAACTAGTTGTTCAACTGGCATTGGTTCTTGGTAAGCAAATGAATACCGTTGGGCCTGAAGTCTTGCTGTGTTGATGAGAATGTTGGCATCAGACATAATTCCAGCCACAGCACATGCCACGTGGTCATCGATCTTGTACATCTTCTCAACTGATGTTGAGGTTTCAAGCAGTTTGGATATGACTTTCTTTTCACCTACTAGTACTACTCCATCTGTAGCCAAAATTCCAATAGCGCTTCCTGCATTTCCAATGGCTTCCATTGCATACTCAACCTGGTAAAGGCGACCTTCTGGGGAAAAGATTGTTGTGCGGCTATCATATCTTCGAGACATCTGCAATATCAGAGATGGAATGTTTGCCATTTAGATAAGAATCAGTGATTTAAGGTAAAATGTATGCCCAGGCTTATGCAAACAACTGAAACATGAATTATAGACACTCACTCATAAAACTGCCCTATACTTTGGAAGAACTGAAATCTGACCAATTAAAATGGAAAATTGAAGTTCAAATGCTTACTTGGTAAATCCTCACAAACACCACAGAGCACATTTCTAAATTTGTGAGGCTAATACTAATTCGACAAGCCCAAGAACCATTGTTCACATGCTCACAAATCACTTGAATGACAAGAAACTACATAACAGGTATCCCCACAACTGAATTGCATATACAACTTTAGCTGCATAACACCAAATGAAGTCCATATCTAGTGCTAGGGAAAATGATATTGGCCAGTGGCAATAATTAAGGTAATGAACCCCATATCTTCAAAAATGATGATGCCAGAAAGTACCAAAGAACAAACTTGAACCCAATATCCATACAACTACACCATTAATAGGATGAGCTGCAGCCAGCAACTACTTATCGTGGCTAAGATATAGTGACTACAGCTTTAACTCAGCACCAAGCTAAAGAATCCATATTCCTACTTTCCTCCATGATCTTACAGGCATAACGTAGAAGAAACCTACAACTAGGTACAATAAATTATTTACAAAATAAAATATCCCAATTGAAAACATCCTAAGTCCAAGAAAACGAATGCAAAAAGGAACAATATGCAAAACCAATCAAAATCCCAATCCCTATAACACTTTAAACAAATTCCACCTTCAGGCAAAAATAGGCAATTCGGCAGCAGAAAAACTCCATTCTCAATCTAGCTAACAGATTGCAAACCTAATAAAATATAATCTAGCAGAAAATCCACAGCAAAGTCCATCAAACATCATATAGTTCAACAATTCTAGAACAAAATCTTACTTTCCATAGAACATATTATCAGCTCAAAAAAACACAGATTGAGAATCTCATAAATTAAACATAAAGCAGGGACTGATACAAAATCGGAAATGAAATACTTACTTTCAGTAGTCAAAGCGAAATCGCCACCGCGAGAGAGAGCGCTTGGGTTTCCAGAAAGAGATCAAAACGGCTACGATTTTAGAGTACCACTAAAACACGTTTTATTCTAATTTTATTTTTCCAGCGATTTATCAATGATGGGCTTAGGAGTGTTATCCGGGCCATATTGGGCCCAAAAATAAAGCATTGTATAGATAATTGGGCCTAATGTCGATTCAAGTTTTCTGGGCTACATAACACTAGATTATTAAAAACAGGCCCAATCCATTCCTGAACTTGCTAGAAGACAAGCAAGCTTGTAGCTGAGTAGCTATCAAGCATCGAGTTGAGCACTGACAAACATAGTTGTTATCAATTGTACATCCATTTTCAATTATTTTAATGTTCTTCAATAATAACGAAATTATTTATTTTAATTTATAAATTTTTTAATGTGTTCTAACTTGATTATGGGTAGAGTTTGTAAGTGAGCCAAGTGATCAACATAAATGCCGAACATAATCTTGAAAATAGGTCCATAGTAAAAATGACATTAACAAAATATATGATAGTTTTGCTAATAATTATTGCGAGACCAAATCTCAATATCCACAAATAACAAGTGAATTGTAAGGTTTAGATCATGCGTTAACTTATCTTATATAATAATAAGATATATAAGTAGGTTTCACAAGAAACACACCCAATATTTGATTGTCTGTTTTAATTTATGGGAGAAAAATATGTGAAATTATAATAAAAAGTGAGTGAAAATGAGGCTTAAGCAATCGATCTCTATTATTTTAACAACCGTCACATGCATTTACTCATGGCCTTATCTTGTTGGTAGAACTACAAGCTAAATATCTTCTGCCATTAATATATATGGAATGAGATAAACCCTAAATCAGGCCAAGTGAATTGTTTTTCTTGCATGCATCATGCTGACACGCAAAATTTAACTATTTGTCTAACCATTTATTTATTTTCTGTCGGCAAACAATTTAATATATATATATATATATATATATATATATATATATATATATAGTGAAACTTATATAATCACAACAATGAGTAAAACTTACTTGGGTCGGGAAAACTATAAAAAGAGTGAAAATTATATAAAATAAATATATAATTTTTAGCTCTAATGGAAAAGAATTGATATAGAAATGTCATTATAAAAAAAAATCCATAAAATTAATAGTACTAGAGAAATGGAAAAGGACAAAACTATAGGATAAAAAATCAAAATGCCAAATCTAATGATTTAATCATCGATGTTTGAGACTGAGTAACAAAAACAGTCTTTTTTTTTCTTTTTTCTTTTTTTTTTACGTACATTTGGATTATACGGATTCTAGAACTCCACCAATTGATTTTTAATCCTTTATAATTATTAAACTACAATTTCAGAAATTAAATAATGTCTAACACGTGTACGTACTATCAATTATCATTCAACAATTTTAGCGACGCACGATATTAAAGTATATATCTCGCAAATATATAAGTTGACACAATAATTAAGATCGTTTTATTGTAGTATTGCTGCACGATTTCCATTACTTAAGTTACAAATATTGCAACGTGTTTGGTAGATTACAGTTATGAGCCAATCCAAATTTCACCAAAAGTGAAAATAATTCATCAAATAATCCTTCATCTTCTTAAAGATATTACAAGAGATGAAATATAGTCAATTTATATATGTGTGTGGATAATTAACTAATGATGTTTCATAATGTTTAATTATAAACATTTTTTAAAAAAGAAAAAAAATCCTAAACAAAGGTGGAGTATACTTACAACATCGTTTTTCTTTTTAGTGCTTATTTTAACATTAAAATAGTCCAAAATGAGGACTTTAAAAAATATGTCCTAGACTAGAGAATACTAAAATCTTGAGTGGACAACTTTAATAAAAAAAAAACACCCACTCAAACGCTCATCATTATGCCGCTCAAACAAAAAAAGAAAAAAAAGTAAAGAGTGCTTTAAAAAATGTTAAAGAGGTATTATTCGCTATTGATGATAGGGAAGATGATACACCTCATAGATGTTTATAAATTAGTACTCATTATACCTAGCACATATGTATGGATCATTTTTTTGTATTAATAAGGTTAATTTCAATTTTAGCTCTATATATTTAATTTTTTTTTAATTTTAGTTGAGTTTTTAATTTTAACATTGTGTATTTTAATTTTTTTCAATTTTAATTTAATTTTTATCTATGATCATTAAGAAGTCGAAATTTGAAAAAATGAATTAAAATTGAAAAAGCTAAAACATATAATACTAAAATTGAAAACATATAATTGATTATCAAAAAATGAAAAGAACCTTACATACCAGACCAAAATTAAAATTAATCAAAACTAATACTAGTGTAGTTGTAATATATTCCACGATATTAATAATAAGTAAGATTAAAGATCTCACTATACAATATATACACACCCCAATGTAATACTATATATATATATATATATATATGTTAACGAGTAGTTGAACTTTTTATTGAATATGATATTTTATTTTATAATTCATTATTTCCAGTACGTGGTAATATATTATTTACACATTAATGATGTAGTTAAACATATATAACGTGTGATAGTATACAAAAAAAATATAGAAATTTCTTAAATGGAAATATAAGGGGAAAATAAGCTTCAATGTTTTATTTCTCTATAGTTACAACTTACAACTCTTCCACTTTCGTCCCTGTGCTCCCCTTTTTACCCTCACAGCGGTCCTACTAATAATTAAGATAGAGCAAACTAAATTAAATTTAAAATTAATTATTTCTGTAGCTGTGATGAATTATTACCTAATCTCTCAATTCTTAATTGAATTGTCATAAAATTATTGAATACAACTATAAAAAAATCTTAATTTTTATAAATTAAATATTTCTATAAAAAAATTAAGTATTAAACCCTCATAATGTTTATTAAAAGATGGACTGCAGGGAACAATACATCATGCATGTCGATCTATTTAGTTGACTTGAAATTGTACGGACACTCAGTTGGTGAAAAGCAAACAATAATTTATTATGATATTAATTACGTAATTATTAACGACTATCGTCAAACAGGAAACAAAATTATAAGCTAGAAAATTAAGATATAACATTAAGTCCAACATTATAATGTCGAGAACTTTTTACCTATGTCTTAATTCTTGTCAAATTCACACTGAATATATTTGTCATATATGTAGTAACGAAATCACACATATGATAAATAAAATATCATCTATAAACAATTATAAGATCCGACGTCTTTGTAGGCTGTTAGAATTTAAATTTTAAATTATTTCATTTATTATGTGTATTTTTATGGTTTAAATTACACCTTCTATATAATAATTTTTTTTTTTTTTTTAACTTTAGTTACGATTGAGATGATATGAAATTAAACCCACTTAAGTTATACTCATTCTCACATGGGCCTTAGTAACTTTTACTCATAGTTCCAAATAACATCACATGATTACAACATAATCTATCATAAAATCAAATCAAACCTTAATTTCACTATATTTAATTTACCATAATGACCTGGGACAGCTTGGCTTGTCCCATTCCATGGAAGTACAACCTTCAACACTCAAACATTAACAGAGGGAAAAAAAAAAAACATCATGATAACTAGAAAAGAAACTTGTTTCATGTGAACATGAACATATACAAGAAAATAACTAAACCTTAATTAATTGCATCTAGCATTAATCTCTGATCTCCATCGAGATGATCGATCATGATGATGATGATGATGAAAATCGACTCGATTGACAATGAGGATGTGAGCTTGCTCTAGGGAGATAAACAAGTGATTCAGAAACTGCACAAGTTCTCTTGCAAGAAGTGTACATGTTTATGAATCCGAATCTATCACTTAAACTCCTTATTGTGTTAATCTTGAAACTACCTCTCGAAATATTGTTCATACCATGATCATCATCCTTTGAGCATTCAACTAATGCTGCAAAGAATGGATCCTTCTTCGGAGAAATGGTCTCCTGCTGATTTTGCAGCTTCTTTGTGGAGGCGGTGGTGGTTCCGGCGGGTGGCAACGGGAGGAGATGGCGGCTTGAGGCCACGTTTTCGTTGAGACGTCGGTGGTTCTTTGGGATTCCGGGGGTCTGTTCCCAAGAGAATGGGATGCCTATGAGAGGGGATTTCGGGCTATATGTAGGGGAATATTCCTCATTGAAGGAGAATATTGGTGATGGTTCATAGGATGAGTCCCAAGAATTGGATCGGGATGACGACGAAAATGAGAGATTCCGGTGGGACGCCGCCGGCCGGAATGTTGGTGGGGAGTGAAGGGTTTCTTCCTCATTTAGAGTAGTACAAGTCATTTTGCTCTTGAGTGAAGCTTGTGTTATGGTCCCTTTAGTCATCAATATACATCTATATATATTGGTGGACTATTACTACTAGTAGTCTTAGTTTATATAGTGTAATTTTAGATATAAAATCTTGTGAATGTGACTTAAATTATGTTTATGTTTGACAAGTTTTATATTAAGGTTTATTCTATTTATGAAAAGCTCACATACAAATTTTAAAAAAAAAAAATCTTGTGATTGTGAATTAGAAAAAATAATACTTATAAGGATTCACACAACATTTCAAATTAACAAATTAAATCATGAATTTAACATAATTGCATTTCGAGAATAAAAAATAAAGTTCATGACTAAAATTGATATGTTGGATGTCATCATTTTGAAATAAATTACTTGGATAGATTGATGAAGATGTTGATCAGAAAATTGGTGATGAATGGAATTATAAATTCGTATTAAACATATTTACATTTTCAAATATATAAATAAAAATATTCCAAATAGGGAGGCGTGCAGATATTTCATAATTGCAATGAGGGGTATTATTGAGGGTAGTTGTGGAAACTTATTTAAAATCAACATCACTTGTTTGGTACTAACCACGCGATTTGAGGGTCAAAGTTGACATTATTTTTAGAGGGCGTAAACTAGCTAGCAATAATTGATCAAATACTAAACCTTCTTTTATTATAATGAATTCTAACTTACCCCTCCATTTTTAAATAACTTTGTATTAAAAAAGTAACACTAAGTACTATCCCAAGTGGGTCGTGGACCCTAATTTGACAAACATTTTTTCATATTTCTATACTTATGTTTATTATAATTTCCATATTTGATCCTAATTGATTCTTTGAAATGGGGTAATTATACTTTTGTGATACTTAATTAAAAGAAAAGGTAATTTTCATGTATATAACTTTCTAAGACGGAGTCCATCATTCATGATCCAAATATATCTTAATAAATTGATATAGAATTTTGAGTCATGAATTGTGTGTTGAGTTATCTTTTGAAATTAAATTATCGAAATCGTTTGATAAAATATCTTACTCATTATCTAAAGATGCTATAAACACCTATGTCATCTTAATTATATTCCATTAGCACTCTCACATTTGAGGCAACATTTGTTGATCTTAAAATAATTAGATAATAACATATCTTTACATTTATGTTTATTTTTCGTATATATTATTCATATCAACCAAAAAATAAAAATTACTCTGTTGTCTTATGAACATTTTTGTCTTCATCCAATTGTTGAAGATTAATTTAAAAATACGCTCGAGCTCTTCGTGCATATGTGTTTTTAATATTTCCAATTCAATAATTTGTAATTATGTACAATATATAAGTTTAATTATTTTTCATTGTCCCTAAGAAATATACCATTATTGACTCTATTTTATTTCTTCGAACTTGAACAAATGGATAATTAGATTATTATAACTATAACTCTAACCAACTAAATTTGTTAACAAGTATTTTAATTTATTATTATAAAAATTATTATAAAATTTTTAGTTTGATATTATTTATGCATGACCAATAATATCATCATATGTTTTTATATTTTACGATATAATCCCTAGTGACATGTGATGTAATCAGGATAATTTGTAAAATTGATTATGATTGTTTAAAAAAATACACACAAAATATGTAAATTAGCTATAAAATTGATGAGCTGATTTAATACATATTAATCAAACTTTCCAGTCAAAATTTTGTGATGATAAATATAATATATAATGTTGGGATATTTTCCAACAACCTGTCTTGGGTCGGAGCTTAATATACTTTAATTCCAGATTCGAATCCATGAGCGCAAAGCTACATAAGTATAAGACATTAAAGTTGCGACATATATCCATTAGATATCCTTTTGGTGTAGCGGTAATGCGCTTGATGGTCCCAACACTTGGTATCAGAGCAGGTTACGGGTTCAAATCCCCTCGGAAGCACTAGGTTACGGGTTCGAATCCCCCCAGGAGCACTTTGCAGTGGGAGCTGCTGGGGTGGAACTGAGGGATGAGGGGCCTTGGAGCTGCTGGGGCCTCAGGTTACGGGTTCGAATTCCCCCAGGAGCACTTTGCAGTGGGAGCTGCTGGGGATGAGGGGCCTTGGAGCTGCTGGGGCCTCAGGTTACGGGTTCGAATCCCCGGTTCGAATCCCCCAGGAGCACTTTGCAGTGGGAATCCCCCAGGACACTTTGCAGTGGGAATCCCCCAGGAGCACTTTGCAGGGGATGAGGGGCCTTGGAGCTGCTGGGGCCTCAGGTTACGGGTTCGAATCCCCGGTTCGAATCCCCCAGGAGCACTTTGCAGTGGGAATCCCCCAGGACACTTTGCAGTGGGAATCCCCCAGGAGCACTTTGCAGTGGGAGCTGCTGGGACAGTGGGAGCTGTGAGGATTCGAATCCCGCCTCCGGAAGCACTGAGGATTCGAACAGTGGGAGCTGCTGGGACAGTGGGAGCTGTGAGGATTCGAATCCCGCCTCCGGAAGCACTGAGGATTCGAATCACTGAGGATGCTTGGCCTCGGAGCTGCCTTGGAGCTGCGAATCACTGAGGACAGTGGGAGCTGTGAGGATTCGAATCCCGTCTCCGGGAGCATCACTGAGGATGCTTGGAACTGAGGATTCGAATCGAATCACTGAGGACAGTGGGAGCTGTGAGGATTCGAATCCCGCCTCCGGGAGCACTAACTGAGGATGCTCCCCATTCGAATCACTGAGGATGCTTGGAACTGAGGATTCAAATCGAATCACTGAGGATGCTGGGGAGCACTTTGCATGCTTGGAACTAGGATTCGGGATGCTGGGGAGCACTTTGCATGCTTGGAACTAGGATTCGAATCCCGCCCCGAGAGCACTGAGGCTTGGAACTGAGGAATTTTGCATGCTTGGAACTAGGATTCGAATCCCGCCCCGAGAGGAATTTTGCATGCTTGGAACTAGGATTCGAATCCCGCCCCGAGAGCACTGAGGCTTGGAACTGAGGAATTGGAACTGAGGATGAGGATGTTTGGAACAGTGGGAGGTCGAACTGTTTGGATGAGAATGTTTGGAACTCCCGCCTCCAGGAGCACTAAGGATTCGAATCACTGAGGATGCTTGGAACTGAGGATTCGAATCGAATCACTGAGTCACTGAGGATGCTTGGAACTGAGGATTCGAATCGAATCACTGAGGACAGTGGGAGCTGTGAGGATTCGAATCCCGCCTCCGGGAGCACTGAGGATTTGAATCACTGAGGATGCTTGGAACTGAGGATTCGAATCGAATCACTGAGGATGCTGGGGAGCACTTTGCATGCTTGGAACTAGGATTCGGGATGCTGGGGAGCACTTTGCATGCTTGGAACTAGGATTCGAATCCTGCCCCCGGGAGCACTGAGGCTTGGAACTGAGGAATTGAAACTGAGGATGAGGATGTTTGGAACAGTGAGAGCTTGAATCACTGAGGATGCTTGGAACTGAGGATTCGAATTCGAATCCTGCCCCCGGGAGCATTGAGGATGCTTGGAACTGAGGATTCGAATCCCGAATCACTGAGGATGCTTGGAACTGAGGATTCGAATTCGAATCCCGCCCCCGGGAGCACTAAGGATGCTTGGAACTGAGGATTCAGGGAATCACTGAGGTGGAACTGAGGATGAGGATGTTTGGAACAGTGGGAGCTCGAATCACTGAGGATGCTTGGAACTGAGGATTCGAATTCGAATCCCGCCCCCGGGAGCACTAAGGATGCTTGGAACTGAGGATTCAGGGAACTGAGGATTCGAATCCCGTCCCCGGGAGCACTGAGGATGCTTGGAACTGAGGATTCAGGGAACTGAGGATTCGAATCCCGCCCCAGGAGCACTGAGGATGCTTGGAACTGAGGATTCGAATCACTGAGGATGCTTCGAATCCCACCCCGGGAGCACTGAGGCTGGGGAGCACTGAGGATGCTTGGAACTGAGGATTCGAATCCCGAATCACTGAGGATGCTTGGAACTGAGGATTCAGGGAACTGAGGATTCGAATCTCGCCCCCGGGAGCACTGAGGATGCTTGGAACTTAGGATTCGAATCACTGAGGATGCTTGGAACTGAGGATTCGAATCCCCCGAGAGCACTTTGCATGCTTGGAACTAGGATTCGAATCCCGCCCCCGGGAGCACTGAGGCTTGGAACTGAGGAATTGGAACTGAGGATGAGGATGTTTGGAACAGTGGGAGCTCGAATCACTGAGGATGCTTGGAATTGAGGATTCGAATCCCCTGGGAGCACTTTGCAGGATTCGAATCCCCCCGCGAGCACTTTGCAGTGGGAGCTGTTAGGGCCTTGGAACTGAGGATGCTTGGAACAGTGGGAGCTGTTAGGGCCTTGGAATTGAGCATGTTTGGAACTGAGGAATCCCCCGGGAGCACTGAGGATGCTTGGAACTGAGGATTCGAATCCCCCGGGAGCACTTTGCAGTCGGAGCTGTTAGGGCCTTGGAACTGAGGATGCTTGGAACAGTGGGAGCTGTTAGGGCCTTTGAACTGAGGATGCTTGGAACTGAGGATTCGAATCCCCCCGGGAGCACTTCGTAGTGGGAGCTGTTAGGGCCTTGGAACTGAGGATGCTAGCGCGTGAAGCTACATAAGTATAAGACATTAAAGTTACGCCAGATTCGACATAAGAAGGCATGACGATGCCGAGTCATGGAAGATGTCGAGAGGGTTCCAAGGTTGCTGAAGTGGAGAGGCTGACAGGTGCTGAGGCGGCGGGACCTGTGTGGCGCGAGACGAGACACCGAGTCATGGTGGTGGCGCGAGGCGAGACGTCGACTCGAATCGAGAAGATGCCGGCGGAGCAGACGACCTAGGTGACGGCGGGACCTGTGTGGCTAGCGGCCTAGGTGGCGGCCCGGGTGGCGGCGGAGCCTATGTGGCGGTGGCGCGAGACGAGACGCCGAGTCATGGTGGTGGCGCGAGGCGAGACGTCGAGTCACGATGACATCGAGGAGTGGCGAGAAGACATGACGATGCCGAGTCATGGAAGATGTCGAGAGGGTTGCAAGGTTGCTGAAGTGGAGAAGCTGGCAGGTGCTGGGGGGGATTGGTGCGGGGCACGGCTCTTCCAAATTCGAATCCGTGAGCGTAAAGCTACATAAGTATAAGACATTAAAGTTGTGCTAGATTCGACATAAGAAGGCATGACGATGCCGAGTCATGGAAGATGTCGAGAGGGTTCCAAGGTTGCTGAAGTGGAGAGGCTGGCTGGTGCTGGGGGGATTGGCCAGATTCGTAAGTATAAGACATTAAAGTTGCGCCCTATGTCCATTGTCAGATTCGACATAAGTATAAGACATTAAAGTTGCGTCCTATGTCCATTACCAGATTCGACATAAGTATAAGACATTAAAGTTTCGACATAAGTATAAGACATTAAAGTTGCGCCAGATTCGAATCCGTGAGCGCAAAGCTACATAAGTATAAGACATTAAAGTTGCACCCTATGTCCATTGCCAGATTCGACATAAGTATAAGACATTAAAGTTGTTGCCAGATTCGACATAAGTATAAGACATTAAAGTTGCGCCAGATTCGAATCCGTGAGCGCAAAGCTACATAAGTATAAGACATTAAAGTTGCGTCTTATATCCATTGGATATCCTTTTGGTGTAGCGGTAATGCGCTTGATGGTCGTAACATATAGTGATTATAAAAAAAAAATAGTATATATATTATTCAAACTAGCTAGTAAAACTTATAAACTAAATGAAAAAAATAAATGGGAAAATTGCCCATAATAGCCATTTTCCTATAATTTCATACAATTTTACCCATTGATATAGGGTTTGACCCTAAAATACCCAAAAATATAACAATATGTATGAAAATACCCATTTTTTGGTCCAAGTCAAATTGACTTCCACAGCCGCGGGCCCCATAGGAGTGATGTGCACAAACAATTGCAATATTGTGGGCCCAATCTTTACCCCACTCATAACCTAATTATATCTTCTTCCACCACACTCAAATAATTTCACAGCTGTGGACGCCGCTCCTCTACCATCTTCATTTCTAGATTTTCGGAAAAAATATTATCCACGAATATAGTTAAATTTATCCTCCATGAAAATAATATTTCGAAAAAAATATTATCCACGAAAATATTATCCCTGAAAATAATATTTCGAAAAAAATATTATCCACGAAAATAATTAAAATTATCCTCCACGGAAATTAGCCTAAATTTTCTACACGAAAATTACCGTCATTAATATTAGCCACAAAATTTTTTTAGCATTCACGAATTTTTTTTCTTATTCACGAAAATTATAGAATTTTTGTGAATAATTTTCGTGCATAATTTTCGTGAGCTCAAATTTCTAATTTTTTTATGCATGAAAATTCTTTTTAATCATTCACGAAAATGTGGAGTGCATTCACGAATTTTTTTTCTTATTCACGAAAATTATAGAATTTTCGTGAGCTCAAATTTCTAATTTTTTCATACACGAAAATTCTTTTTAATTATTCACGAAAATGTGGAGTGCATTCACGAATTTTTTTTCTTAATCTACGCCATCGTTTTAAACTATTCGGCCTTTTTTCTTTCTTTTTTTAATTCTTCATTATCTTTATTTTTATTCTTTTTGAGCCAACAAGTATTTTCTCATTTCTCTTTTAATAATTATAAGGTAAAAAAGTGAGTTAATATAGTTGAAATGAAAAATTTATTTATAAGGTAAAAAAATCAAATTGAATAGATATATTAACATAAATATAAAAATAAGTTTTTAAAAAGGAAATATATGGTGAAATGAAAATATCGACAAGTTCTAAAAAAAATTAAATATTAATATATAAATTGATTTCGTTAATATCGATAAGTTCTAAAAAAAGTTAAATATTAATATATAGATATTTTAATAATATATATGATTTATGTCGTTAATATGGACAAGTTATAAAAAAGTTAAATATTAGGTCGTTAATATCGACAAATTCTAAAAAAAGTTAAATATTGATATGATTGATATTGTTAATATCGACAAGTTCTAAAAAAGTTAGAATAATCTAAAACCATATTTTAATATAACATATCAATAATATAAATATCAAAAATTAGAATATATCAAAATTGCAATAAGATCTCCATCGAATTACATTTAGACCAAAAACAAAACCTGTTAGACAACTAATCAATTCATTGTATTGGATGTATCTCTATTGAAACTCATGTCTTCAAGAGAATATCGTGGATGATCAAGTGGCGCCTACAATGAAAAAAAATAATTTTTCATTGCAACTATATTAACTCACTTTTTTACCTTATAATTATTAAAAGAGAAATGAGAAAATACTTGTTGGCTCAAAAAGAATAAAAATAAAGATAATGAAGAATTAAAAAAAGAAAAGAAAAAAGGCCGAATGAATAAGTGAAGTGAAAAAAACTTATTAATAAAAGAAAAAAAGTAAATTTTTTTACAAGAGATTAATAAAAAAATAATAAATAATATAAATGGAATGGAAAACGGTACAAAGATTAAGAAATGGATTGATGAGACATATTAATAAAATAATAATAAATAAATAATATAAATAGAATGGAAAATAGGAGAGATATTAAGAAATAATTTAAAACGATGGCGTAGATTAAGAAAAAAAATTCTCCACATTTTCGTGAATAATTAAAAAAAAAATTCGTGCATGAAAAAATTAGAAATTTGAGCTCACGAAAATTATTCACGAAAATTCTATAATTTTCGTGAATAAGAAAAAAATTTCGTGAATGCACTCCACATTTTCGTGAATGATTAAAAAGAATTTTCGTGCATGAAAAATTAGAAATTTGAGCTCACAAAAATTATGCACGAAAATTATTCACGAAAATTCTATAATTTTCGTGAATAAGAAAAAAAATTCGTGAATGCTAAAAAAATTTCGTGGCTAATATTAATGACGGTAATTTTCGTGTAGAAAATTTAGGCTAATTTCCGTGGAGGATAATTTTAATTATTTTCGTGGATAATATTATTTTCGAAATATTATTTTCATGGATAATATTTTCGTGGCTAAAATTTTCGTGGATAATATTTTTTTCGAAATATTATTTTCATGGAGGATAAATTTAACTATATTCGTGGATAATATTTTTTCCGAAAATCTGGAAATGAAGATGGTAGAGGAGCGGCACCCACAGCTGTGAAATTATTTGAGTGTGGTGGAAGAAGATATAATTAGGTTATGAGTGGGGTAAAGATTGGGCCCGCAATATTGCAATTGTTTGTGCACATCACTCCTGTGGGGCCCGCGGCTGTGGAAGTCAATTTGACTTGGACCAAAAAATGGGTATTTTCATACACATTGTTATATTTTTGGGTATTTTAGGGTCAAACCCTATATCAATGGATAAAATTGTATGAAATTATAGGAAAATGGCTATTATGGACAATTTTCCCAAAAATAAATTATGTATCACATATATCTTACACTAGTATATAGATGAGGTAACATATGAGATGGACATATACTACTGAATAAAAGATTAAAAAAAATATATCATGTGCTAACGTGCACGTGATGAAGTTTTCTGCGCACCTGTGATGGACCCCTGGCCCACTGCATGGTTATATCTTAATGCAACTTTCATCCTTTTAATTTTGTTGAAAATAAATAATTCAACCCTTCTATTTTCTTCATTTTCTTTTCTATAACTTTTTTGTTAAATATTTTTACCCATATTTACATTTGTATTTTTACTTTATATATATAATTTTTTTTTAAACTTTGATCGTTTCGGTATTTTTACCTTTTATTTCTATTTTGTGTCGGCAAATGTGACTTTTTATTGTTTTTAGTAAAACATATAATGTTTAAATTTGCTTGGTTGAATTAAAAACTATGAAACTTGTTACAGAAACAAAGTTTACTCCCAAAATTGATCTCATAAATATTTCATTTATGAAATAAATTCATCTATATTATTAAAATATAAGATGAATATTGATCGATATACTTTATTGGATGTAGCATGTGTTTTAACACCAAAATCTTTGGTAATCAAATAGATTTTTGTTTTTGAAGGTGAAAATACCATAGTAAATTAAAATAAAACAAAACATAGTTTTAAACTTTTTGTTCTAATAGGTATAATTGATGTTTAAAACTAAATAAAAGTTGGGCATAAAAAAACACTACATGAGTATAGTGGAAAAAAAATAATTCACTAATCTTTCTTGATAATAGAAACGATGAGTTTAAGGTAGATTCAGTTATCTAAGGCAAAGTTTTGGGTGAGACCGTCTTATGGATCTCATGTTGTGAAATGGGTCGGGTCGGGTTGAATATAAAAAATTATGTAATATTTTTGTGTGTATTACGTAATACTTTTCTATATATTAGGTAATACTTTGTATTATAAGGTGTGTTTTGAGTTGAGTTGGACCATACAAAAAATATGTAATAATATTATGTGTATCAGGTAATATTTTAATATATATCAGGTAATACTTTTATTTTGAGTTGAGTCAGATTATAAGAAATATGTAATACTTTTATATATATCAGATAATACTTTTGTATTATAGGATATATGACCCGAATTGGGTCGCGTTGGGTCTTAAAAAACACGCGGATTCTAGGGCTTTCAGGTGCTCTCTTCTCCTCGTGCAACATGTAATACTTTTGTTTATATTATATAATACTTTTCTATATATCATGTAATACTTTTATATTTTGCATATATACTAAATAATATAATACAAAGTATTACCCGAAATATAGAAACGTATTACCTAATACACACAAAAATATTACTTAATTATTATATTTAACCTGATCCGATCCATCTCAAGAAATAAGATTCGTGAGATGATTTCACACAAGACCTACCTACTCATAAAGTGACAAATTATTTTAAAATCGAGAAGTATTGTGTATCATCACATCATTCACGTGAGAATAAATTAAGATAGGGAAAAGGCCAGCAACTATTTCTAAATTCTGTGCTACATTTGTTGGACTCGTGATCATGTTTTTTGTCTTACATTTTCTTCAATTTCTATCATCATCAATTTGATGTTTGTTTTTTCTAATTAATTAGTAAATATTTGTCTTGGCTAATTTTCACGTGAGCAATGATAGTATAAGTTGCATATTTATTTGATATAATTTATATGAGATTGTTTCACTTATATAATTTGATTAATAGATTCCCATTATGTATAGGTTAATTTCTATTTTGCGAATTATGGATTGCAAATAAATTCATCTTGTATAATTAGGTCATTTATAATAATCTTACAAAAAATCTATTTAATTTAATTTTGGTTGAATATGTGAAGAGCAAAGTGGCTAAGATGAGATCTCGAGAATTAATAAATAATAATTGAAATGGGCCAAGAACATTTGACATGGATAGTACATTGTCTTTTTATTAATGTGTGGTTGTGACTCAATCTTGAAGTATCAAATATTTGGTTATTTTAATAAATAAGTAGCCCAACTGATAATATTAAAATATAAAACCATATAAAACAAAGTAATGACGTATACAATTATATATTGCATTTCTGTGTATATAAGAACTATGTTCTATCCTTTACATGTTATTCTTTTAGTACACATTAAACATATATAGTTATATTATCAATATAATTATGTGTTTATTCAAGTGTTTTTATCCATATTAACAATTAACAAATGTTGAGTAGCTATAATTCCTACAATAAAAATGGTAGTAGAATTTATGGATCCCCTGCAAGATTTTGGCAATACGAAAAATGGCTGTGGAGGAAAAAAAAAAACAAAAAAAAAAAACAAAAAAAAAAAAAAAAAAAAATATATATATATATATATATATCAATGCGTAAAATAACGTAAGCTATATTTTAAGGGAAAAATTGACAATTAAATTTTTGGTGGCTGCTAGGAGAAATTTGCAGGCTTTGAACTGAATCACCCATAAGATAACTCTTACAGGGCCTTGACAAATTGGGCCAACTCAGATCTGATTTGGGCCCATTTACTGGCCAACTCAGACTATGATTTAGGCCCATTTATACATTTGCTTGCTTTCTGTGTTTTTGTTTTGTTTTTTGTTTTTTGTTTTTTGTTTTATAGTTCAATTACAAAAATATTTTTTAAGAGAATTCTAAGAGATCATTTTTTTAAGTTTTCTTCTAAAGCATTAGGTTGTGTGATTTTGCATATTAACTACGAAATTATTGTAGATACCAAAAAGGATGAATTGCATAACAAAATTCAATTTATAAATTAATTCTCGATTTTAGATTAAGATTTTAAAGTTTTCAATAAGGAGCTCAATTTAATCATTTTTCTCAATTTATAACTTGAAAACTATATTGAGTTCTCAATTCAAGATAAAATTTCATTTTTTTTTTCTTTTTATTTATAGTAAAATTATTTATATTTTAATATATATTCATATTTTGGATAAGTTAAGACAAGTTAGTGAGCTTTAAAAATAATCTTCATATAACTTGTCTTAATTTATATAATATATATTAATACAAATCGAATGAAAATCATTTCAAAATTACACTAATTTATTTAAATTTATCTAGAATATAAATATATATTGAAATATAAATAAATCTATATATATAAATACAAAGAAAACGAAAAAAAATAATTGAATTTTGTCTTGAATTGAGAAGTTAATATATATATCAAGATTTAAATCGAGAAAAAAAAATTAAATTAAGCTCCTTATTGAAAAATTTTAAAATTTAGATTTAGAGTTCTAATCTATAAATTGAATCTTATTATAAAACTTATCCAAAAAAAAAATATTAAAGTTTAAAAATATATTTCCATGGTGGGTGAAAACTTAAGTAACATTACATCCCGCCATCCTATCTTATCCCCATGATTTTTCATCCAACATTCATTTTCTTTCATTTAAATGAACGATAAACACCACATGTTAAAATATAAATATACATATATATATATATAAAATCTAAATGAAAAGGAAGAATGTACGACACATCGGTGAATTCAATGGTGTAATAAGAAATGATAATATCTAAACACGGTGCTTAACGCATAAGAAAGAAAAGCCAACAAGAATCGGTATCTCAATACCCAATTCATAAAAACAATAAATACCCTTTAAATTGCAATGGAGAGAAACACCTTTTTCTCAATAATTCTGCTATCACAAATATCACTTCTCTCACTCTTCTTGATCTCATCAATGGCGGCCGATTCATCATCATCTGATGCCAAAGTTCACATTGTTTATACTGAAAAGCCTGAGGGTCAAGAGCCGGAAGAGCATCATATCAAGACCCTAGCCTCTGTTCTTGGAAGGTAGCACTAAATATCTATATATAAATATATGTATTATTATGGTTTCAAATTTTCGTTGTATCTCTTCTTATTACAATTTTTCTAAGGAAATTTGGCGTTTTTAATTTGTGGGTATGAAAAAATTTCGATCTTGCGTGATCCCTTTCAAGGAAATGAAATTAGTGTTTGAATTTGTGAAGTCATGGGGTTATATTTGATGGGTTTTCTCTGAATTTTTGATGGGGTTGTTTAATATTTCGATTATTTCACAAATTTTTAGCTGGATTTTCGTCTTTCCTTTTTTTTTTTTTTTTGGGCGTGGTTTGTTTAATTCTTTGATTATGTCACTAAATTTTAGCTGATCTTTTTTGCCCCCTTTTTTTAATCTGAGAAGTGAGGATGCTGCAAAGAAGGCAATTCTGTACAGTTACAAGCATGCTGCTAGTGGCTTTTCTGCTAAGCTGACCCCTCAACAGGTTTCCGAGCTTTCAAGTAAGCTTCTATGCTTTTATAACTATATTAGCTTAGTCATTTGTTTCTGGTTTTCGGATTTAGATTGTCTTAATAAATTATGGAGATGTGAATCATGTTCGTTTAGCAAATGGAGTCATTTCCATGTTTATGATTTCATTAGTTTGCATCTATTATTAGGCCATATTGAATTAACTTTGTTGATGTTTTGTGGTTTTTTGTCATGTATCATAGTAAATGTGTCTTCTGATCATGATTTAACAACGGGGTTCTATATAATCTTGCTTCTTTGTTACAAGTTTCTGGACATAGCAGCTTTACTCGAGGAGGAAAACGCTGATTCCGCATGTTAATGAAAAGAAATAGAGAACATGAAAAATGATAATGATGTGTGGTTCTTTTATTTATCGAAGTAGCATTCCATTTAGTTTTAAAACGCTATCATGATTCTAAGGTGATTTTGAGATCAACAAAGTTGAGAAATGCCTCTTTTGTTACAAAGTTGAAATATGTGTATTAGGAATCAGAAGCAGAACAAACACCATAACTGATACTCGAAAGCCATATAGATGTCGTATTTGGGCACATGGAAGCCTCGTAGTATCATCATTTTCTTGTATGAACAATGTTCGTTCAAACAACTGATGAATCATCGTTTTTTTGGCAGAAAAACCAGGTGTGCTTCAAGTCGTCCCGAGTCAAACTCTCCAGCTGCATTCTGGACCTGGGAATAGGCATGTTTGAAAGACTAATATCATTACCCTTTTCAGCTTGATGCTTTGCTTTGTGAACAATCTGTGTATCTACTCTCTGAAATATGTAGTCTAAATAAATAGCATCTTATATTTGCTCTTTATATGTAGGTAAAGCTTTACTTTTCTTGACATTTATGGGAGAAATTCCATTGTTTAATGAATATTTGATTACGTGTGTATCATACTGTATTGCGAAACATTACTTATTTGTTATTTTATAATATGTATATGGATCATATTCATTTTATATTTTATTAATATACATTAATATACATCACATATACATTGTATGATAAAATTATATTATAAATCCTATATAAGCTCTAAAAAATAGCCTATAATTGCACTCTTAGGAAGGGAAAATGTATAAACTATAAACTCCTTCATGAAAATTCGATATTTTTTCTTTCAATTAAATCATTAATTATTTAAATAGATAGTTTAGGGTCCAAATTCATCAAAACATATTTCTTATGTTCTTTTACACGTAAAAATAGTTCATGGTTATGTGTACCTATGTTATACTCCCTTCCGGAGGGTCTTTATTTCATCAGCATACAAAATTTTATTTTTGAGAATATACAACATAAGCCTCAATTATACTCCTGAAATTATTCATTTAACCCATCATTCAAGATTTATTATAATAAATCACAAATTAATTACAAGAATATGATAGCTTTTATAATCCAAAACTAAAATTTTGAAACAAAACTTCTTTTGTTTTTTCGAACAAAAACTTTCTTTAATACATATCAATCGATTCCCGTTTACCCTTCGTTAAAAATATGAGTAAATGAAAATCATGTAATTAGAAGAAAGAAAAAAAATATCAATATAAGGTGTGAGCTTCCTTAGTATCATACATGCATCGCATTCTTAGACATTTCAAGAAAATACTAATATCATTCAGTTTCTTTTGAGTCAGATATTCTGTAAGAGTACATAGTCGAGATGTATGATTAGCAGCATCTAAGTAAAGTTGTCTGTCCGTACGGAAGAGCTCTACTCATAAACCCGCTTCCTCTTCAAAAGGGTAGGTAATAATAACAATGACCCGATGAGGAAAAGTACGGATAATGTCTTGAAATCGTATAGATCTTTCACCGACTTCAGATCACCGAGAGCAAGACCCGCCTACCAGATACAAAAGCAGAGGCCAAAATCATGTCAAGTGTATGATAAAGCGATTAGAAAAGTTGTACACAAACAGGGAAAAGTCTTACCCTAACAGTAATGTAGGAGGCCGGAATGAGACCAATAACAGTAGCAAGAAAGAAAATATGAAACGGAATATCCATGATGGGTGATGCCAAATTGATAAAGAGGTTTGGCAATGTTGGAGTGACCCTCAAAAACAACATGTAATTGAGCAACTTCTCTCTCCGCTTTCCTATCTGAAACCGATAAACTCACATTGGTATTGAAACTGGAAATAAAAAGCAGAACTGAGGAATGATACATACCTCTGCCTGAAAAAATCTGAGTTTCTCAGGCCACAGCCAGCTGACAATAGGCCTGCCAATGAGTTTGGACAAAAAATAGCAGGATGATGCGCCGGCTGTGGCGTTGAAGACAACAAGAAAAAGACCTCTGACAACCCCAAAAAGAGCTCCGGCTAGTAACGACATGAAAATCGTGCCAGGAATCATGAATGTCTGCATGAATATGTAGGTTGAACAGTAACCTAGAATGAACTTGGCTGGGTATACTTGAGCATAAGATGCAAGGTGATCCCTGGAGCATTTTGAGAAGCGTAAATCAAGTCAGTGAGAGCCAAGAATCCTTATGCATGTACAAATGTATAAACTTCAACTACCTAAGGGAATAAGTTGGGTCAAAAAATTTAGACCTGATGAAATGACTTTTATGATATACTACCTATAACAGCCAACTCCTTTATGTTTAGGGCTTGGGACCAGAATTGTTGTCAAAATGGTACACTGTTGAAAAATGGAGGCACTCCTAATTCCTAAATGATACTAGATACTATCAAACAGAAAACATTAACCAATCACACGATATACAAATTCTTGATATCTTGGGAAGTTAATCACTGTCTTCATACTTCATGTTACAAAATAAGTGTAGACTTATTTGGCCATCAAAAAATCAGAGTAGCACCAAATAAGACAGAGAGAACTCATCGAAATCGTATGTGTTTTGCTCCATTATAGAACCTAAAGCTAATTATTTAGCTTTGCTAACCGAAAATGGTAATCCATCATGAGAATCTAGACAAAGAACTAGAAAGCCAAAGAAACAATGAAGAAAAACCACATCTCTAATCATCTAGCTTCACGTCTACATTAACTAGAATTCATAATCAAACGAATGAACCAATCCAGCTCAAAATACATTATGAAATTACAACATGATCATATATCAAGCCACATATAATTTCACAAGCAAAGAATTATGCAATAGCTAAAATCAGAGTGCCACCAAAAAACAGCAAATATCCAAACACAAAAGAAAAAGCTAAAAATCAAATGCTTGATGATTTTAGAGCTTCTTACTTGAGCAACCGAAGATCTGCAAGTGTACGAGGTAGCTTCAACATCTCATACTCCGCCGCAGGCATGGTGAGGTAAATGCATAACAAGCCAGTGGAAAAGACCAAAAACACCCCAAGCGCCGCCGCGAATTCCCACCGCGAAAGGGGAAATCTCTCGGCCTTTAGCTTCTTCACCGACGGAGACTCGTCGTTCTTCTCCTCATCCCTATCCAACAGCCAGCTGCCGGCTTCCACCACCACACTCCGCGGCGCCGCCATAAGAAATCAACCGATGCGGATGACTTCGGCAACGATTGACAAGAAGAGCGGCGAAAGCCTCAAAGATTTGACCTTAATTACAAAAATAAAAGCAAATTTTGTTTTTGAATTCGGCTCATTGCGTCAGCTGCTGCTCCAGCTGCTGATGAATTAAAAGCATTGAGGATGAGGAGCATTAAATTCCGCGCAATAAAGTAGAAAAATACCTGACGCAGTAAATTTAGGAGAATGGGGATCAGGGAATCTGAAGGGATTAGGAGATTTTCAAAAATTGAGCTGAAGAAATGGGGATTGAAATGGATGGGCAATTGATTGAATTTGGTAAACTCACATAAAAGGAGATCAACAAAAATCAATTACAGGGAGGAAATCAATCATCAAGAATTACAATCCTAAAGATTGGAGATGGGTTGTGAACTTGTTTGTGTTTGTATTTTTACTTGCCTTCAAAATTGTATTCCAGAGAGAGAAAGAGGGGTCAATGTTGGGGAGTGAGAGGAAAATCATTAGAAGGGAGGTGAGATGAGAGAATATAAGTATTTACTTCATCCAAAATAAAAAAAAAAAAGAGAAAGAAAAGTAAGTTTCTTCAATAGTTTTTTTTCTTTCTCTTTTTCTTTTTGAATTCATTGAATGAAGCTAGATTTCTTTGGAAAAATATCATACATTTTTGCATCTCTAGTAACCTCTTGTGTTGTTAATCAAATGATAAAATTTAATAGAATTAAAATATAGAAAATAAAATGCAGAAGTTAAAGATACGAAAAAATGAAAATATAAAGTATAAGTAAAGTAAAGAAATGTAATAATATGACGACAAAAAAATGCATTTAATCAAATACTAAGTTTAAACTCCTTTCCAAAAAAAAAAAAAAACTAAAAGCTTAAACTTTTTAAATCTCTGAAATTTCATAAAACGGGCTTTGTAGGGCCCAGTTAAACCCAATGGACTTTTGACCCATTAGATTATTTGGTCTTAAGTCCGAATGAACAAGCCATGTATTATTAATGCCTTCGATTTCAGGAAAAAAAAAAGGAAAAAAAAAGGACAGTATTATATAATTATCTTTTATTTTTGACTTCTATCTATATATATAAAATGAGAACAGTTGGTAAAATTTATAATTTTGTCCATTTCCCTTCTAAAAATGTCATATCATTATATTAGTTAATAAAAAAATTTCAAAAATTATTAGTTTTATCAAGAAAATTGTTCATATTATTTAGAACACTTTTCTCATATAATATATTGTTAATTATTATTATTATTATTAATTATTTGTTTTTGTTGACGATGACTGTTATTCATTGTTGAACAATAATTTTTTTTAAATTTTGTTAGCTTTAATTACTTAATGTTTATAATTATTCTCATTATCAATTTTAAAATTAAAAAAAAATAAAGATATTTTTTTTTTGTAATTATGAGAAATATTGTATATAAATAATATTTCAAAATTTCTATTGTTAATTGGTCTCTTTTTACAAACTTCAAAAATAATTGACTTATCAAATTATCTATCGAACTATGAAAAAAATTCAACAAAAGATAGAAATAAATAGAACGTAAGCTTTCAAGTTTTTAATTTTTTTTGTTAACTTTAATTATTTAATGTCTAGAATTATTCATATTATCAATTTGAAAGTTAAAAGAAATTGTAATATGCTTTTTGTAATTATGAGAAATGTTGTATATAAATAAATATTTCAAAACTTATATTGTTAATTGATCTCTTATAACTAACTCTTAAAATCATTGGTTTATCAAATTATCTATCGAGTCATGAAAAAAATTCAACAAAAGACGAACAAATAGAATGTAAACTTTTAAATTCGTCGTCTAAATTATTAATAAATTTTATATTCCAATTTTTTAATATTATCAAATATAATTTAGAAGAATTATACAATTTGTGTTATTTAAATTTAGAATAACACACAACTCAAAAATAAATGCATAAAGAAGCCCTAATGTATAGGAGGAATTCAACCAAATTCTACTGTTTAAAGTTAAAACTCTACTTTACCAACAATTTTTTTAAATTATAAAATATAACTTTAAAAATCAATAGAGATATGAAAATATATTTGTATAGTATACAAAGTTTGAATAATAAAAGATATATGAATAACTTCATATTATAGCAATTTCATTATATAATTATAAATTGTACACTATCCCAATAAATAATAAATCGCATATGGCACGGGTGAATTACTAGTTTTTCTTAATTTGTCTAACTATTGTGAATTTTTTGATTGATTCAAAAAATTACTAAAATTAAATAACTAAGTTATTTGAGAACTAAATAAAAACAAAAGATCAACGAGAATATCAAGGAACATAATTGATTATTTTTTTTCTTTAATGATTAGAGTTTGAATATTAGTGAAAAAAAGGGAAAGAAATGCATAATGCCTACACTATAAGAGCATGGTAACTTTAACGTAAGAAATTATTGATTGCGGGAATACTATTAAATATATTGATATTGAGATTGATTTTTTTTTAAACACATTATAGGATCTAACTTATTAGATCTAACATGGATATAGATAACCATAAATTTAGTTTTTAACTTCAACAACATGATAATATGTTTATGACAAACATATAGATAATATTATATAAACATCTTATTGTTGCCATAATATTTAGTAGCAATATGCAAGAAAATATTGATCAGAAATAATAATTAATATTACACATGAGATTCACATTTGTTTACATCAACCACACAAAAAGAAATTAGATCATCAATCTAAACTTTAGTCCCCAGCATGGAGAAACAATATATATCTAAGCCAACTTATCGAAAAAAAGAAGAAGAAGAGAGCATTCAATTATTTCTACATTCGAATAAAAGGTCCTACATGAATGCATGCATATATAAATCTATCTACAACTCAGGAAAGCATTCAAGTACATGGCTTAAATGGCTTTGAGCAATATTATCTGACTCATGATCACTGCTTGAGACTAAGGCCATATTCGAGTATGCATATGATGAGGGCTCAATGTGATCTTCAAACCTCTTCCCATCAATGTATTGATTGCCAACAATATTTCTCTTGATCTCATGATGATCTTCAAGGTCCTCGTTGGCTTGCTCGAAAGTGTTTTCGTGAGTGGTGAAGCTCGTGGAAATGGAGGGGCTATCGAGGCTTGGAAGCTCCATCAACTGGCTGTGATCAACTATAAAGTTGAGAGGCTGATCTTGGAGAAATGGTGGTTGATCAAGATTTGTGGATTGGTTTAGGAGTTGGAAATTGTTTGTTAATGCAGGAAATGATGGAGGGTTGTAATGCCTGTTGTCTGATCTTAGACATGAGTTATAAGTGTTGTTGTTCCAAGGTTCAAAACTTTGTTTGTGGTGGATTGGACTTGGCTTCTTGAATGCTCTACAAACCACCCATCCTTCTTCCTGCAATTTCGTATAATCATGAGATCAATTTTTCTAGCAATTTAGGTTAATTATGACAAGTGAGATACATATAACCATATATATTAGCATATAAAAAAAAGGGTAATTTCAATTTTGTTCCTTTGCAAATACTTTTCATTTTTTGACAATTAAGTATCTGTTTTCCAATTTTGATCAAAATTTTAAAAATTGTTAATGTGTCCGCTAGAATTTGGTTGCCGCAGTTGTCAAAAATAAAAAATGTCTTACATACTGAACCTAAATGAAAACTAAAACTAGAACTTTATACATTAAGGAATTTCAAATTTCATAAAACTGAAAGGTTTGAATATTTGTTTTAATCTCGTATATCATTTTATAATTAGTTTTATGTCATATGAAATACTAGAGAGATTAGGGGCATGAATTCTAAGGCTAATATCCAAAAAAGTGAGTGCAAAATTAAAAGAGAGTTTCTATTGGATAATTGATCATGATTAATTTGATGTATAATTCTAGTCAATATACCAACATAAAATGTCTCAATTAACACAAATTTTCAACCCCAGAAAGTGCTCTTGAAAAGAATGGCTGTCATGTTCCAAATCATGTCAGACACAATCATGCACACAAACTCAGAAAGGAGATGAAGAAAATCAACATTCATCAAGCACTTGTTAACATGCATCTTGGATCTGCATCATTAATTTGAAGCAAACATCAATACCTGAGGAGGTCCATGCTCACTAGTTTGCAGGCGATATTCATGCATGATCCAATCACTCTTCCTCCCATTAGGTGCCCTCCCTTTATAGTACACCAATGTCTTCCTCATTCCTATGATCTTGTCCTTAGACACCACTGCCTTGTCCCTCCCTGTTGCCTTCCAAAACCCCGCCCCCGTTGCCCGATTCGACCTCGTTCCAGTCGGATACTTCCTGTCCTTGTAGCTGAAAAAATACCACTCATTCTGCTCTTCATATCCCAGATTGCACCTACCTGCAAACAACAACTCAAAACCCTCATCACAAACCATCTAGGGTTTGCTAAAACTATATGTATATGAACTAAACCAAACCTTCAATATCCCATGGCTCAATTCTGTATAGATCAATGTCAACGATCACATCCAGATCAATCTTGAGGGAGTTGATCTTCCTCTTGAGGTAGTAGCCCACGAGCTCCTCCTCGGTGGGGTGGAATCGGAAGCCGGGTGGCACGCATGATTCGATGAAATCCATTCTTGATGATGATGGTGAAGATTAACACTGGTGTTTTTGAGCTGAGCAATGGTGAAGGTGAGATATATATGTTTGTTTGCTTGTTTTGATCTATTTGTAAAGATACTTTTGGAACACATTGATTGTTGATGAAAGATTTTCAAGAGAGTAACATTCACACTATATTGTCTTTTCTTTGTGAGCTTTCTTCTCATCATCCATTATTTCATATCCATTCGTGAGCACAATGATGGAATTATGAGATGGTCCCTATGCATGTCTTACAATAAATTCCGTGTTACATATATATACATGTAATATTTGTTAAAATTATGTAATTTAATTAAAAATATCACCAAAATTGCGTAATTTTGAAAGTAGTATTGTATAAGTCATACAAGAAAGTTAAATTGGGGGTCACATTTTACTCCACCACTCATTATACTAGATATTCTATATCTTATCGTTTTTTTTATTTTACACATACATATAATATTGTATTCTATAGATAATATTAAAAAAAAAACACTTAAACAAGATAAAGAATATAAAATGGGACCATAATGCAATTTAAAGTAGTTTAAGGGAAATTAGTATATATATATATATATAGAATTAATATACAAGTGTATATGTATGCATATTTATTATAGTGGCCGTAAAAATGGACACTTATCTTTTAGAAGAGACATGGGCATGTTGATTTCTTTGAGTGCATTCCACTCCATGATTCCTGGTGTACAAGGGGTTTTCATACCCACCCTATCCTTGTTCTATAATTTATGAATTTATTTTTAAAACATCGATCATTGAAAATATATTAACAATTTAATATGCTTAATTAACCCCTCGTACCTCCAAGGGACTTCCTATAACTATTTCTGGACATTTGAATTCTTATAGGGTTAACTCACCAACTAGCTAACTCAAAAGAAGTTTGGATTCTACTATTTAATTAATGTACATAATTTTTTTTTTTATCATTACATATTATGTAATGATTGATGAAATAAAATATAAGATTGAAGTATAATAAACAATATAAAAAGAGAACAATGCATACATGAAATACTTCAATTATGATGTAAATGCTGTATATACATGTGCCTAAACGTAATTTATTTTGGACCTATATATTTCATTTTATGACAAAAGTAATGAAACACAGAATTTCGACTGGGGTAACGTACACAAGCCATGCATTCAAAATGGTTTATCATTAAATTCAAGAAAAGTTAAATACTAACCAGAAAATTCAACTTCTGTTCTTGAAGAGAGAGAGATGGAGAGAGAGATTCTTGTTCTTGATATATATTGGTTAATAATGGTGGTGACGAAAGAAATGCACGCATAAATATATATATAGGAATGCAAATATATATGAGTTTGAATGTGATTAGTGAGCACAAATCGGACAATGCTTATAAGTTATGTATGTCATGAAATTAAACACACACAAAAACGCACAATCTCAGTTTAAAAATGGATGATAATGATTAGGCGTGGGGTGGCAGACATTGGATGGAAGGTGTGTTTGGACGGCGTGACTCCATACTTTCACGCCTCCCCCAACATTGTCTTGTTTTCTAATTTTTATTTTCTTAATTTAACCACTAAACAAACAGAGCTCAATTTCTGCGGATATTATGTATCTACAGCTTTTGCTTCTCTGGTTTGGTGCGCCGCCCTTCCGCATTTCGCACCAATCACCGCCCGCCACCTGGATCTCCAATTCTCTAACTTCGCAACTTAATCATTTGCTTGCCTTAAATTTACGGTTTGGATTAACATACAAAGGACGGTGAGAATTTTGATTATTCAGTTTTCGATTTCCTTTTTTTTTTTTTTTAATTCACGTAAGGTAAATGTAATAGCATTAACTGAATCTTGTATGATAATTATTGGAATCAACTAACTTTTCACGAGATAAGTAAATGAAATTGATAATATTTTACTATCTTCAGACTTCATATATATGTATGTATATAAATGACGTTATATTATATATTAGAAATAATAAAGTATAAAATAAAATATCAAATATAATAAATGATGTACAGTAATATAAATTTTAAAGACGAGATGTACTATCTATTATCAGTATAGCTAGACAATGTGATGCCAAAAAACAGTTGGTTTGTGCAGTTATATTATACTATTTCACAACGACACTATTGGTCCCAACCTCAAGAACATTCCATGTCTTTTGGCGTGAAATAAATTATATTGTAATTTCAATATTTTAAATTTAAGGAAAGAGTGAAAGACATAAGATTTTAAAAAATAGAACACTTTATAGAAAAAAAAAACAAAATGTACTTTTTCGATATTTAATATTTTCTTTAAAACAAATTGTACTTTCCGATTATGATGGATACTTTCTAGTAATAAATTATATCCCCTCAATTTTTCTATAAAATTAAACTTTGAGTATGTTACAAGACAAGAGGCAGAAAAATAATACTTTGGAAGATAAATTAAAGAAATGTTTGCATCTAATTCAGTTAAAGACACATGGACTATAATCTTTCTAAAAAAATTAATATATATACACACAACCAAGATCCAAAAATACTCCAATTAATGTGTTGTACCAATAAATTTCATTGTATAATGATGATACTGTTATTAGATGAAAAAAAAAAATTCAATGAAAGATTCAAATTGATAAATATATCGATTAAACGATAAAAAAAAAAAAAACTGTTTTAATCCTTTAATTATTCTTATTTCATTCGAATCTCATATTTCATTTATATAATTGTCATTATACTTGCATGTGCATGGCACATGAGGAAATTGTGCGAACAACGATATAAACAAACTATCAAAATTATCCTCTATATAAATTAATTTTGATATACACCTAGAGAAAATAAATTATTTTGAACTAAAAACGATTTTTTTTTTCAGAAAAATAATATCTTATAAAGGTAAAAACAAAACTATGATCATCTTCCCACCCCAATCATCACTATTCAATCTAGAAAAAGGAAAAAAAAATCCATAACAATCTTGTGTGATCTACAAAATCCCTTTTTGTCCATTAATTTTCATAATCATCCATTATTCCCTTTTCTACAATTCTTCTTTTTTTAATTAGTCTTTTCTACCATGTGAATAACAATTTAATAAAATTATCGTTTGCCAACATTAATGTCACCATTCTCACAAAATGTAGAACATATATATTTCCAATCCAACATTATTAATTAATTTTAATAATATTAATTGGATAATATGTATAATCTGTTGGTTGCTTTAGCAAACCTTAAACAGTGTAAACCAAGCAAGTGGGAGTTGTTTTGGGGCGGTTTGTGGGACTAACCAAGTTGTGCTGCTTTGCCTACACTTAACATTCTTTCCCATTTTTTTCAACTCTTTCATCATCATATTATATAGAGGTTACATACATATATAAGCTCGAATTAAAATCAATTTAGATTCGTAGTAATAAAATACGAGATAAAATATCAATTTATATGCTATCCCAGATCATTTAAGTTAGATTTTGAAAATGACTTAGGACATGTCTCCTTCTCCCTTGCCATTTTAATCACATATGAGACAATAGAGATAGTTCAATGATTGCTATATTGCAAGCTTAATTTTTCTTTTTACCCTTTTATTTTGTCCAATTAATCATATATAAATTAGGATTAGTTGTAATATTAATATTACTTTTTGATTCCGTTTTTGTTGCCATCTATGTATTATTTGGACTAAGAATTATCTAAAAATGCCACCAACCTAATATTCTAGTAGATTTTATAGGTATTATACATTTCATCAACATTGTGCGTACGACATATCTGTGAATTTTGATAATTATTTACTTTTCATTTATATATATCATATATACATTCGAAATTATTTTTAATTAAACGATAAATACTGCAATTGTAAAAGTAATCAAATGTTTCATAGATCATGTAGCCCTTAATCTAAAGATGTTGGATTTTCTTTGAGCATTCTAAGTGGATTTCCACGTCATGTTTATTGCTTGTATGTTTAGTGGGATAATACACATATACACGTATGTATGACTATAAGAGAGCCAAAAATAATTGTATATATTTAATCTTTAATTTCTAAAAAATAATAAATCAATTTATCGCCGACTTTGTAATGTTTTTGGCAACATGATAAGTAAAATCTCCAAATCGCTTGACGATCCACTACTCTCATGTCTCATCAAACTAAACAAACTCGAGTGGACTTAAATACATTATTAGTATATATATAGGGCCATCATTTGGATTCATGTTATTGTAAGAAGAATATTCAAGAAAATTTGAAAAAATATTACCATTTATCTTAGATATTTTTTTTTAATGTTTATTTCTTCACATCTCCACATTTAAAATAATAAATCCAAGAATTGTCATTTTTTCTTTTTAGCGATCATATACTAGGCCCCATTTAACCATATATTGGGCCATTAATTTTTTCTGTATATAAGGGCCCACTTTACAGTGCTATTAAAAGTACACGGGCTTGACTTCTATTTTAAATCAAGAAGTGCAATTATTTAATACTAGAGGAAAATCCAATTGGCCATTGATGGCATTTAATGTTTCAATTTATATTTATTTGTTTTTATTATGAAAGGATAAATTTTTCAAATTTTAAAATTTTTTAATAAAAAGTTCAATATAATATTTTTTTTTCTCAATTTAATGCTTAAAAATTAGACTGAGTTTTCAATCCAAAATAAAATTTAAATTTTTATTTATTTATATTTATAAATTTATTTATATTTCTATATGTATTCATATTTTTGGATAAATTAAGATAAATTAGTTCAATTTTGAAATGACTCTCATCCGACTTGTCTTAATTTATATAAATTAAGAAAGAAAGGAAGAAAAATATTATTAATTCAATTCATAAAATATAATTTATATTAAATTGATTAATATTAAAATTAATTTTTTTATATTTTTATTTATAAAATTAAGAAAATAAAGGAATCTTAATTGATGAATTGCAGCAATTACTTATATATATAAATAGAAAATTATATATATATATATATATATAGAAACATATATAGGTAAAATAGAAACACATATCGAAATATAAATAAATTTATAAATATAAAAAAATGAAAATGAAAATTTATTTTCAATTGAAAACTCAATCTAATTTTCAAGTTTTAAATTGAAAAAAAAGATTAAATTAAATCCCTAATTGAGAATATTTTAAAATTTAAATATAGACTAACCTATAAATTGAATCTTATTATGAAATTTATTCTATTTTGAAATGTCATATCTCGTGTTGTAAAAATTCAATTAGTTGAAATTTTATTCCTACACATTATAAATCTTTTAATTTCCTACACATTATAAATCTTTTAATTCTTTCCTGATTTAATGCATCAATCTAATCTTAATACCAACCAACTGCAAGAGAGATAGCAAACTTCTTTTGCAGAATAAAAGAATCTCGAAATTCAGATAATTTTTTCTTTTTTACTTGATTCAGCGAGTCTAAGATTTATATATAATTACTTTTAAATATATACATGTGGATTATTGAGAAAAATAAACAAGAATTAGAGATAATATCTGGTGGAAAAAAGGGTATAGAAATGGAATTCAATTTAAACTATTCCTCCTTTTAAGATAGTAATCCAAGTCAAGTCGAGCTCGAATTTATCAAGTTACCAACCAACCAAGTTCAGGTTCAAAACACCGGCTCAATCGAGTTCAAGCCTCGAATTTTGTGTCAATCGACTCGACCCTACTCGATTGCAACCCAAATTAAGAATCAACAAGATCTACACACACTTGGTATGTGCTTTTAGGCTGTTCTTTTTTCAGGTATCTTCATGGAGAACCAAACAAGGCATGATGGCCTTGTTGTTTTCGTACATGCTCCTCCATTACAAGCTAGCAAGATCGAATATGGGATCAAGAAAAGAAATATAATGTTAGGGGGACCATATAGATCCTCTTATTTCCATGTCCTATCCCTAAAAGCCAAAGTATCAACAGCTGTTTTTCACACCATTGCTAAAGCTATCACTACTTGACAATGCTAAGTTCCAAAAGACATACAACTTGAGGCCAACCTCATTAACTTGCTAAATCTTTTCCTAGAGCACACAGAGTCTGTGATTTTTACTTAAAATCGATCGTTGCATGTGAACCCCGAAAAGTTTAAAGCAAAAAGAACCAGATAAAGATTTCTATAAATAGATAGCCCTAGCTTGCTAGCTACCATCCATAACAAGAAAGTGCAAAGATGAAGCTCGTATCGATCTTTCTCATCGCCCTTCTATTCATACAGGTATAGAAAAAAGTACTTACATAGGTTCGATTTGTTGTAGTGATCTTCACGAGCATTCTGATCTGTTTCCAGGCTTTTGTGACGGTGGAGGTATCATCCGCAGCTGAGGATGCAGGGGGATACCGTGGAAGCCTCCTCAAGAAACATCACCACCCTCGAAAAATCAGTAACCAATCATCTCCCATTTACACTTACCGTCTCGTGAATCTTGGGCTAAACTGTAGTATAAATAATGCAAACTTGAATGGCAGATTGCAACTATGCATGCTCAAGAAGATGCAGTAAGGCTTCGAGAAAGAACTTGTGCCATCGTGCGTGCAAGAGCTGCTGCGCGAGGTGTCATTGTGTGCCTCCAGGCACTTACGGCAACAAGAACCTCTGCCCCTGCTATGCCAAGCTTAAAACACATGGAAATAGGCCCAAGTGCCCATGAATATATACACTCTCTGTGAGTGATAGTGTAAGGTGATAAGCATTCTTGCTTCGATTCTGATAGCTACGTCTATCAGAATCAGCTAATAAAGTTGGTAATAAATAAGTTCTGCTGCCCATGATGAGGCATCTATCTTCATGTAAAATCATGTAGCTTTGCACATTGCAATGTGGTAATAAAACACGATTCTTGATCTCAAGAACCATTGATCAAAAACGAACAATTGAAATATATCTCTTTCATTAATGCCTATACAAATGAGTGTGGTGGCAGTTAAAAACGAGCCCAACAACGTGTGCATTGAGCCATACAATCTCCCTTGCAATCGATATTATAACCTAGCGCTCTAGGATTGCGAAGAAGGAGGTTTTTAAGTGTTTTACCTTTTATACCCCATTCTTTTTCCAAAACCTGCACATTAGCTTTCACTTCATTTTCCAGGTTGCATCCAAGTACCTCTGGGAATTTCTTGAGAATTTTACCAATATCATCATCACTGAGGCCTAACTCCTTAAGATACATAAGTATTTCGTTTACTACCTTAAATTTGGGCACTTCCTTCTTTCTCTCTTCACCCCAATAAGGAGAATGGATCTGACCGAACGCTTTGCCAAGAATTTTGTCTAACTCCTCGTTGGCAAAACCGTATGCAGACAGAGCTTGTCTGCTAGAATCCCATGTTTTCTTGTCTTCATCACTAAGAACTGCATCCTGAATTTGAGCAGTGGAATGCAACTCCCAGTTTCTAGATGTGGATTTGGTAATCGGATGTGGGACACGGATGGCACTTGGGGAAACATAATTTGCAAGATTTACATTGATGAGGAGTTTGCTGGTTGTTGCTAAAGCAGAATCAGGCTGCAAAGAAGAATAAAAAACAGTATTTAATCCGTTTCTCAATTAGTTTGATCAAAAAGATGAGTCCCATCTTGATTCTGCAATATATCTAGTACACTCAAAATAAAAAGAGAGTCTAATTCACTTGTTCGATTGTGCTTGTTGCTTATTCGAATTGTGCTTATTCAAATTGAGCCAACACATATCATTCTCAAGAAATGAAGAATCCACACAAAATATCAGTCAAATGACAGCTTGCTATTACTGTTAATTTCTATCAATATTTTGACAAAAACATCAATTCACTCCAATTTAAACTTCTTCAATAAAAGAACACAAACTAACTGGCAGACACACAAACATGTGCAAGATTGCATCTTTTTTCACAAACACAAGATTTTTTTTTTTCTTATCTTTGAAACTTTGGTTAAACTAGAACATGGCATAACACAAAAATCCCATATATTTTAAAATAAAGGGAAACACTTACACAAGGGCAGAAGTGCACTGTTGAATCAAATGTCAGCAAAGGAGAGGCCAGTGATTTTCCCAGCATCCCTTACCTAAAAAGGAAAAATACAATTTTTGACTCAAAAACATAAAGATCATATAAATCTCCTCAGATTCAATCTAACAATAATTAAATTAAATTCATAAACTGCAAACCAAATCGGCCCATATGACTTACTTCCCTTATGAACGAGTGAAAAGTACAAACAGAAAAAGCATAAAATAAGAAACCAAAAAATAAATATAAACAGAAAACCCACGAAGAATATGATTCAAGGGATAATAAATTTTGCAGAGAAAAGAAGAAAAAAAAAAAAAAAAACCTTGTCAAGATGGATAGAAGTGGTGCTACGGTGTGTGAAGAAGAACAAGAGAGAATCTTGTTCTAGTGCTCTTCTCCCCACGCTAGTCTAGCTGAGGTGTCATCTTTTGTTCCACTTATATTAATCCAACAATAATTAATTTAATCTCTCTTTCAACTTCGCTGTAAAATGCGACTCTAACACAACTCTATTGCCTCCAAAGCGATTCTTTTGATTATTAATTTTAGCAAACTTCTGCAGTTGTGAATTTTTTAAGAAAAAATATATAAATATAATATTTCCTTTTTGACGACAGAAAAAATATGGTATTTCTAAAAAATTAGGAAATATATAATAAATTAAATAAAAAAACATATAAATTGAATCGCCTTCTTCACCTCCATGATTCCACCACAGTGGTACGTCAAATAAAATCTTCTCCGGTGAAGTTTGTCAAGTATCTCCGGTTGTCCGTACAAACACACAATTTCCCCGTTATACCCTGCAAAAACCCTCGTTATTCAATCCCTAACCTTGCCGATATACGTACAGATCCCATAATGCACGGATGGCCCAGTTCAGGCAATCCGGCGCCGGCAATGGGTCGCGAAACGGCGTTGCCTCTGATCATCTATCAATTAACATGCGCGGCGGCGGTGGGCGCCACCACCACCACCGGCGATCGAAGGCCTTGCCGGCTTATAAGATCTCTGTTAGATTCTGCGTTTTGACGCTGTTTATCATTCTCTCCATCTCCGCTTTCTTCTATTTCTTGTTGCAGAGTAAAGGTATGGAAATATCAGTTTTTTATTATTTAGTAATTTGTGTTGGAGCTTGTGCCTTTTTGTTGAGTCGAGCAGAGTGAGTGAGTGTGTTTATTAGAGAAATTGATTATTGATTATTGATTAAATGCATTAATTAAGTTAATGGAAGGTGTGGAGATTATTGAAATTCTTTACTAATCTGAAGTTGTTAGTTTACTGCATTGATTGATGGGATTAGTTAAAGTTTTCAAGCTGATTTTTTTATTCTTTATCTTAGTACAAATAAAGTTGTGTTATATATTGGATTTGTAACTTGTATGGAGAGTTTAATTTGCATGAAGTTCTTTACAATTCCAAAAAGAAAGCTTCAATTCTACTATGAACTAGAATTCTGGACCACTTTGTTGTCAATGCTTGATTGTGCAATCTATTTATCCTCTCTGCTTTAGGAGCGAAAATAAGTAGACACCAAGTCCAAGATGATGATGTGGACACAGATACAGATTTTCTCATGAATGTGACACGTATTGATAACTCAAAGGACCTAAAATTCGGCCATGGATCTGTTGCTCATGGCCAGGATTCTCGTGGTTGGGACAAGGATGATAGAAGAAGAGATGAAGATTACTTGGAGCGAGCCCAGGAGGAGTCTGTGAATGGAGATAACAAGTCTTCTTTGGATAAACCTCATAGCGTCTTGGATCACCGAGGAAATGGCTTATACAATGAGTCTGGACGCCATGAATTGAAAACATATGAAGCTGAATATGAGAGCTCTTTAAAGAATGCTGGAGAGTCCACATTAGTGCTCGGTAAAAGTAATCAACAATCTGGGGATGTTAATGGAAGGAACCGTATAGAACTTGATGAGACTGATGACTATGATGATGGTATGGACTTACAGGATGATCAAATGGATGTGATCGAGGAGGCTGATAAAGCTTCGAATGTTTTGCATAGTGAGGCAACTCTGTCAGATTCACAGCATTCGGAAGCCCAACTTCATTCTGGACATGCGGTTGCTGGTGAAGGTCAACCTGTTCGCAAGTTGTTTCCTGGGAGGCGCTCAGGTTCCAAAAAGAAGTCAAAACATCGAAAACCTCCTGGTAATTATTTTTTTCCCTACATAATTATACAATATACTAGTGAATAGAATGTCTCTTTTTTGTTGATGATCAAATTACTCAGTTCCACATGAATTGAAGAATAGACTTTTCCATTACTGAGATTGAGGATGAACCATTATGCTATAACAAGTTAAAGTCTTTCCATGTCAAACATAACAACACTTGTTGCAGTATCTGCTAATTTGATGTAGGATCCATGGCATCATTAACTGCAGTAACATAAACTACAATATTAGATTTTTAAAAGAGATATTGAATATTTTACTTCTAATTCATCGGACCACTTTTATGCCCATTTGTTTCCTCAGATATTTGATAAAACTTACTGCTCCGCATAACATAATTGACATTATATTGTTTTTACTATGTCTGATATTGGTTTGAGCTTAGACACTGATAGTCAATGATACCAGGTACTTGCGAGATGAAAGTTATGGATTCCACTGCTCTACTTGTAGAGCCTTTAGAGAGTCCAAAATTTGCAAGATTTTCCTTGCGATACACAGAAAGAGAAGAGAAGGCGATGAATGATGAGAATTGGGAACCCAGATTTGCTGGACATCAGTCTCTTAGAGAACGAGAAGAATCTTTCATTGCTCGAGATCAGACAATTAACTGTGGTTTTGTGAAAGGCCCTGAAGGGTCACCAAGTACAGGATTTGACTTGTCAGAAGATGATGCAAATTACATCAGTAGCTGTCACATTGCTGTCAGTTCTTGCATCTTTGGGAATTCAGATCGCTTGAGATCACCAATGGGAAAAACGGTACACAATTGTTTACACATCTTTCAATTTTTTTCATATTATATAAGGAACATGAATTGGTCATTTTAATTCATTACAAGAAGTTTAACTGGACGACTTTTTTGAATATTTCAGTCTCGGCTAAAATTATCAATTCTTAAGCAAACTGATATGACTTTGTTGCTAAACTTTGAAACTTAGCAATCTGAGATTATGAATACATAAAATAAAAAAAATAAAAAAGCAGCTATAGTTATTCAGCTTACTTCTTTTTAGGTTTCTCGTTTCTCAAAGAAAAGTGTATGCTTTGTCATGTTCGTTGACGAAGTAACTCTGCAAACTCTTTCATCAGAAGGCCACATGCCAGACATGATGGGCTTCATTGGGCTGTGGAAAATTGTGGTGGTGAAGAATCTTCCTTTCACTGATATGAGGAGAGTCGGGAAGATACCGAAATTATTACCACACCGATTGTTTCCTTCTGCCAGGTAGAAAGCAAGCTAACTCATCTTCATTAGAGATGATGTGGCTATGCTTATTTTATTTTTACTATTTACTACAAAAACTTTTGTTTCCTGTTCTAGAATCTTTGTGCTAACTAATTCTCAGCATCTCCATATGCATATTATTCAGGTATTCAATTTGGTTGGACAGCAAACTCCGACTCCAGCTCGATCCATTGCTTATCTTGGAATACTTCCTATGGAGAAAAGGTTATGAATATGCTATTTCCAATCACTATGACCGTCATTGTTTGTGGGAAGAGGTTGCCCAAAATAAGAAGCTTAACAAGTACAACCATAGCGTGATAGATGAACAGTTTGCATTTTACCAAGCCGATGGGATGAGAAGATTCAAAGCATCAGACCCTAACAAGCTTCTCCCCAGCAGTATGACTTTGTCTGCTCATCTTTATCTTATTCTCTCACTTCATCATGATCCTTTAATTTACGCTACATATGATGTATCAAAACTTTCACAGATGTCCCAGAAGGATCATTCATTATCAGAGCTCATACACCAATGTCAAACTTATTTTCTTGCCTTTGGTTCAACGAGGTGGATCGATTCACTCCTCGTGACCAGCTGAGTTTCGCCTACACATACCACAAGCTGAGAAGGATGAATCCGGATAAACCCTTTTATCTCAATATGTTCAAGGTGCAGTATAATGATTTTCTTGAATAAGCATTGCTCATAAATTTTCTGGTAAAATTCTGTCCCTAAACCTAAATTATCCCTGTCTCAGGACTGTGAGAGGCGAAAGATTGCCAAATTGTTCCACCACAGGTCTGAGGAGACGAGGAATAGCCTCCGTCTGGTGATATAGTTTCTTGATAATGCATATTGATCTCTATTTAAGGAAACTGGTTCCATACTTTGGTACCATACTCAGGTGTTTGAGCAAGCTTTGCTTTCAAAGTAAATCTGCTTTTTTCTGAGGCGATCAATCAAAGAAATTGTTCCACCACAGTTGATATGAAGATTGGTTCGAGCATGTCTCTTTCGACACTTTACAAGCTAGCTAGGTTAGTTTTGCTGTCTTTTAAGATCACGTGAAAGATAGAACAAAGGCGTATAAATATTGAGTTTTGAAGCCTCCCAGTCTATTTATATTGTTCTCATTCATTGAGTGTAAAGTTCCAAATTGAAGCAAACTATATCTTTGTACCCATATTCATTCATATTCAAGCCTTTTCGAGCTACTTCTTTTTCTGTTGTATATTTCGTCATTTGTTACGTTCTTGCTCGTTGAACTCCATGCTAATTCGAAGTTGTTCATTAAGAATTCATTTGAACTCAATTTGATATGCATAGGAACAATTTTGTGCATATTTCTTCATCTGATAAAAGTTTAATGAACACATTACAAAAAACTTCCGTATTTTTCTTACAGAAAACAAGTTCAAAGCATTAATTAGAAAACTTGATGAAAACTGCAACAAATCTGAAAAGCATTGTATTCCACTCGACTCAATTCATATACGAATCTACTTTAAATAATTAGTAGCATCTTCTAATGGCCCCATCTAGCCATTCACTAAAGTAATGACGCATAAAATGTGTAAAAATTCGATTAAACTAACTTTAATTTCCTGTAAATTTGGCTGGAAAATAGCACGATTAATGAAAACTGTTACCATGCAATTTTCTTGATTGAATCGCCAGAATTATGCATGGCAAAGCCCTTCTTCATCAAGAATCTGATCAACACCAAAATGCTTGCTTTCAGCCCATTAATGGTGGGCCCATTTCCTTTCGATAACTTTAAGGTTTTAACACAGCAAATCTGCACTTGTCTCTCTGGTGAAGATGATTTATCAGACTCGTCTGCCATTTTTTTCGCATAGTTTCTTGAAAATCTCTCATCCAAATCCTCCCACAGCAAGTCCATTTTCTCCTCTCTCTCATCATCGTCAACATAACCAAAGGTACTCTTTCTCAATTCAGCTTTGCATTCTTGACATGAACACAGCTTGAATTGCCCTTCATCTCCTGACACTTCCTCATACTCGAGAATCCCAGAGTTTTCGAGGCGGGAAACTGGCCGCCACAGAGGCGGAGACTCCAAGAAACACGGTGGCGGATTGGCGGTGGTGGCGGGGAAGGTGAAGTCGTCTTCTCCATCGGCCATACGCTCCTTTCTCCGGCAACAAAAGTGGTGGTGGTGGTGTTGTGTATCAGTATATGTTGTTGAATATGTTTATACAGTTTTTATGTAGTTCAGTTCAACGGCTACAACACCAACGGATATTGTTAGATATCAACACTTATGATTTTCTTTTATATTTTCTATTTAATGTTATAAATGTACATTCAATGTGTGTGTATATAATAAATTTGCAATTTTTTGAAAAAAAAAATATGATTGTGAAAAGGCCAGTTGTAATTTGATTCTGATAACCGAAGCTCAGTTTATGGAATTTAATGTAATAATTCATGGAAAACTTAATATTTTATGCGTTTTTATATCAGTCTTTAAGCTATACTCAAAAATTCATTTATTTTTCCTGCATATATTCAGCTACTTAGGTTTATTTATTACATTGTTTTTTCAAACATTTACACAATTTAATATTTCAAATTCAAATATTTGATGCATTCAGAGTAAACTCAACAGTCAACATAAACTCACATCTTTACGCGAATATAATCCAACTATAATATCATAAATAAGAATATGATCGATTTAGTTCACGAGCTTAACAAATTCAATTTTAACATGTTTAGAATTGACCCATGAACCTAATAAATTGATTTTTTTTTTTAAATCGAAATTTGAATAATTCAGAGTAAAACTCACCTCACACAATTACACCCCTATGCATTATAGTAGTTCTTAAATATGTCCAGTAAATAAAACCAACGACGAAGACATGCACTTCTTTAATAATCTTAGGATCTTGTCATTTATTGTTTACACCAAATATCAGAAAAAACTGATAGGAAATTAAACTAAAAATTAACTACATACATTATTTGAAATTGAAGCGAATTGTATATATCCATAATTTAAAATTCTTCTGAAGGATAACGTACCATAAAAGTTAGATATAGAAAAGTGGATATGAGATTCTTTATTCCACACTATATTTTATCTAATATTTCAAATAATTATCATAAATCTTATTAATTAATATGTAATATTTATTAAATATGAATATAATATAATATTCGAACAGAAAAAGTGACGTTGAAAATGAAAGAGCATTAAATAGTTATGGAAAAAATTGGCATTTACGTGTGGAATAAGGCGTAAGGAAGAGAAAATTAATTTTTATTTGAAAATGAAAAAGTGGAAACACAACACGTTGTATAACGACTTTGAAGAACAAAGTCCACTTTCAAGGTTGACTTGAGTCTTTGTCCACGGAAATTAATCGTGTTTTTTTAGTAAGTTAGTTTTAAATTTTTTTTTTAATAAATGATAAATAAATTTACATGTATATATATATCAAGTATTACAAATTATAAAAATGAAATATGAAATACCGATTTAAATTTTAATAAACAAATATTAAGTAGATTAGTTTTAAATGGAACGAAATGTGTACGGATAATATTATATTAATAGAGTTAAGTTTTGGAATCCTCAATGATAGGATAACTTACATATTGTCATCCCCACTAATATTATATAATACTATTTAATTGATACATATAGTAGTAAAATAAATTATGGAATATAATAAAGATTAAAGTATATTTAGAAGATTTTTTTTTTCCTTGCCGTCAATATGGGGACAGAGTTGGCAATCTATGGACAGTTTTTTTGTCAGTTAACACAGAATATTAGATTTCAGCATTTTCCACTTCAAATAATATGGCATTTTCCACAGCCACCATCCCCACCACCGCGGCACCACCACCGGTCCACCGCCTCAGACATTCCAATTTTCCAAACTTCTTCTGTTTTTCTTGTATGATTCTGGGCTTTCCTTCTCAAATTCATTAGCCACTGAAAATTGAAATCAAATAAATCATATGTTTCTTCATGCATACACAGTCATATATGTTCCATATTTCTTACCTTCTTTCTTGATCTTCTTCTTCCCATATAAAAGAAATATATCCCAAGTCAGTTTCTTCATTCTTGAACCTTTTTCTGTGGAGAGGGAGAGAGAGAGAGGGGGGGGATGTTGAAGAGGGTTGTTTGCAGTGTCCTTAACCTGTTTGTATTAATGTCACACATAAAATTGGTGTCATCTCAGTTGCCTTCTGAGCAGGTTAGTGCCATGACTAGAGTTTATGAAATCTTAGAGAGTGATGCTGGTCCTTCTTTTGTGTGGAGAAATGTTTCAAAAAGCTCAAATCCTTGTGCATGGAAGGGTGTAGTTTGCAATTCAGCTGATAATTCCATAGCCAACTTTTCTTTCAATTCTTTTGCAGTATCCACCTCTGAATTCCTTCCTTTTTTATGCTCTGTTGCTACTTTAGAGTCTCTTGATGTGTCTAACAATCATCTTACCTCAATCCCACAAGAATTCTACGCCAATTGTGGGAAAATTAGTGGGTTGAAACTCTTGAATTTTAGTAGCAATCAGTTGAATGGTTCTATTCCTACTTTCAATGGATTCACCATGTTAGAGCACTTAGATTTCTCTCAAAACTCATTAAGTGGGTATATAACCTTACAGTTTGTTGAGTTGGATCCACTCAGAAGTCTAAACCTTAGCTTTAATAAGTTCACAGGGACCATTCCTGTAAATCTTGGGAAGATGAATCGTTTGGAAGAGCTTCGTCTTTCTGCGAATTTGTTCACAGGTCAAATCCCTTTAGCGATCACAAAATACAGAAACCTGAGAGTGATTGATCTCACTGCCAATCATCTCTCAGGTTCAATTCCAGAAGAACTTGGAGAACTCACCAGGTTGGAAACCTTGGTGCTATCTGTCAATAAATTAGGTGGTAGCATTCCCACATCACTTTCCAATATCACAACACTCAACAGATTTGCAGCTAATAATAATGGTTTTATTGGGACTATTCCATCTGGGATTTCTTCCCACCTTTTAAGCTTAGACCTGAGTTATAATAACCTGACAGGGACAATTCCAGCTGATCTTCTATCCGGGCCGAATTTGGAGTACCTGGACTTGTCTTTCAACAAACTACAGGGCCCGATTCCTGCTAGCAATTCGAGTACCTTGTTCAGGTTAAGATTAGGAAGCAATTCTCTTAATGGGACTTTATCATCTGGGTCATTGGAAAATCTTGGAGAGTTGGTGTACTTAGAGCTTGAGAAAAACAGGCTGAGTGGAGAAATACCTTTGGGGTTGGGTAGGTGTAGAAAGTTGGTTCTCTTGAACTTAGCTCACAATAGCTTGACAGGCTGGCTGCCTCCAGTCTTGGGTACCTTAATCAATCTTCAAGTTCTGAGTCTTCAATCCAATAATTTCGTAGGACAAATCCCACCCGAGATTTCTCAGTTGAATAGATTGGAGAAGCTGAATATAAGCAGGAACTCACTGAATGGATTCATACCTTCTTCTATTTCAAGATTGGGGAATCTTAAAAATTTGGACTTGCAAGATAACAATCTGAGTGGTTCTATACCCAACTCCATTGGAAACTTATCTACTCTAATAGAGCTCCAGCTAGGAAAGAACAAACTTAGTGGGATGATTCCAGACATGCCAAAAACACTCCAGATTGCTCTGAATCTCAGCTACAATCTCTTTAGTGGACGTATTCCAGTCACTCTATCAAAACTGTCTGTATTGGAAGTTTTGGATCTTTCGAACAACAGATTTTCAGGCCCGATACCCGACTTCCTGACTCAATTAGACAGCTTAACTCACTTGCTTTTGTCGAACAATGAACTCACTGGAAATGTCCCAGTGTTTGGTGCTCATGTTATCCTTGATCTTAATGGCAATAATGTAACTCAACAACCACGTAAAGAAAGTCCACCCCAACAAAAGAAGAAATTGAGTGCCACAGAAATCATCATTGCAGTGGAAAGTGCTATCTTGGCAGTTGATTTGTTGATCCTGTTTGGCATATTCATGTCAAGAAGGTATCACAGGATCTATGATCAACCTAGGCAAGAATCAGACTAACACCAAAATGTTTGCTTTCAATCCAATAATGGTAGGTCCATTTCCTTTCCACAACTCTTAAGGTTTTGACACACCAAATCTGCACTTGTCTCTCTGGTGATGATTCATCAGATTCTTCTGCCATTTTACCATAACTTTTTGAAAATCTCTCATCCAAATCCTCCCACAACAAATGCATTTTCTCCTCTCTCATCATTATAATGTTGTAGCTAGATTTGCATTCTTGGCATGAACATAGCTTGTATTTCCCTTCATCTCATGAAACTTCTTCATACTCCAGAATTCGAGTTTTCAAGGTGGGAAACAGGCCGTCACAGAGGCGGCAACTCCAAGAAACACGGTGGCGAAGTGGTGGTGGTGGCGGGGAAGTGAAGTCATCTTCTGCATCGGCCACACGCTCGTTGATAGATATCAACAGTTATGAATTTTTTATTTTCTTTTATATTTTCTGTTAAAATGTTAAAATGTACATTCAATGTGTGTGTATATATTAAATTTCTCATTTTCTACAAAAAATATCAAAGTGAAAAGGCCAGTTGTAATTTGATTCTGATCACCAAAGTTCAGTTTATGGAATTTAATGTAATAATTCATGGAAAACTTAATATTTTGCAAGTTTATCAGATGCTATACTAAAAGTTCATTTATTTTTCTGCATATATTCATCTACTTGGTTTATTTATTACAATTATTTTCCAAACATTTTCAAATTCAATTATTTGCAGCATTCAGACTTCAGAGTGGCATAAAGTAAAGGAGTCAAAAAACTAACTCAAGATAAACTCTCAACTCTATACGAATATCATGAAACTATAATAAAATAGATAAGAATATGAATTAACCAAGTCTATTTATTTAAATTAATCTTTCTATATAATGGAAGAAGGAGAAAACAAACCCTAACAAGTCGAATTTTTTAATCGATATTCGAGTAATGAATTCACCGAGTAGACTCAGCCCACACAATTACTACACTCATAAGCATCACTAGTTCTTAAATGTGCCCAGTACTAAATATAAGTTATATAACCAACGACGAAGACATGCACTACTATAATAATTTAAGGATCTTGTCATTTATTGTTTAAACCAAATATCAGAAAGAACTGATAGGAAATTAAATTTAAAATTGACTGCATACATTATTTGAAATTAAAGTGAATTGCATATATGTACAACAATTAGTCCTAAGATTCTTTTCAAGAATAACGTACCATAAAAATTAGACTTACGAAAAACAAATGCACATGGAATCTTTATTCTATTTATTTAGTATTTCAGAAAAAATATTATACATCATGTATATCAAAAGATATTATTAATTAATACATTATGTATATAAAATCCAATAAAAATACGATATGAATTCATATCAAACGTACCATATAAGACGATTAAAAAACTTTAAATAATTATGGAAAAAATCGGCATTTGCGTGTGGAATAAGGCGTAAAGGAAGAGAAAAAAAATTATGTGAAAATGAAAAAGTGGTCACAACACGTTATAACGACTTTGAAGACAAAATCCAACTTCAAGGTTGACTTGAGTCTTTTTACACGGAAATAGTAAGTTTAGTTTTATGTCATATTTTTTAATATATGATAAATAAATTTATATGTGTATTTATATCAAAAAATCCCTTCATCAAAATTAAAATATAATAAAGATTTTTTTATTTGTCGCAGTCAATATGGGAACAGGGTGGGCAATCTATTGACTGTTGTTGTCAGTCAACGAAGAATAATAGATTTCAGCATTTTCCAATATAATTATTATGGCATTTTTCTCAACAGTAAGTCTAGTCAACTCAACAGCCCCCACACCCCACCACTGCCACCACCAACACCACCACCTTAGACACCCCAATTTTCCATTCTCCTTTTCTTGTATGATTCTGGGATTTCCTGCTCTAATTCATAAACACCTGAAAATTGAAATCAAAAAAATCATATGTTTCTTCATGGATACATAGACATATATTTCCATATTTCTTACCTTTTTCTTGATCTTCTTCTTCCCCATATAAAAGGAAGATATCCCAGGTGTGTTTCTTGAACTTTTTCTGTGTGGAGATAGAAAGATACAGAATTAGAAGATGTTGAAGAGGGCTGTTTATAGTGTTCTCAACCTGTTTGTATTAATGTTACACATACAGTTGGTGTCATCTAAGTTGCCTTCTGAGCAGGTTAGTGCCATGAATAGAGTTTATGAAATCATACAGAGTGATACTGGTCCTTCTTTTGTCTGGAGAAATGTTTCAAAAAACTCTAATCCTTGTTCATGGAAGGGAGTTTTTTGCAATTTTGACAATTCTTCCATAGCCAACTTTTCTTTCAATTCTTTTGCAGTATCCACCTCTGAATTCCTTCCTTTTTTATGCTCTGTTGCTACTTTAGAGTCTCTTGACGTGTCTAACAATCATCTTACCTCAATCCCACAAGAATTCTACGCCAATTGTGGGAATATTAGTGGGTTGAAACTCTTGAATTTTAGTAGCAATCAGTTGAATGGTCCTATTCCTACTTTCAATGGATTCACCATGTTAGAGCACTTAGATTTCTCTCAAAACTCATTAAGTGGGAATATAACCTTACAGTTTGATGAGTTGGATCCACTCAGAAGTCTAAACCTTAGCTTTAATAAGTTCACAGGGACCGTTCCTGTAAATCTTGGGAAGATGAATCGTTTGGAAGAGCTTCGTCTTTCTGCGAATTTCTTCACAGGTCAAATCCCTTTAGCGATCACAAAATACAGAAACCTGAGAGTGATTGATCTCACTGCCAATCATCTCTCAGGTTCAATTCCAGAAGAACTTGGAGAACTCACCAGGTTGGAAACCTTGGTGCTATCTGTCAATAACTTAGGTGGTAGCGTTCCCACATCACTTTCCAATATCACAACACTCAACAGATTTGCAGCTAATAATAATGGTTTTATTGGGACTATTCCATCTGGGATTTCTTCCCACCTTTTAAGCTTAGACCTGAGTTATAATAACCTGACAGGGACAATTCCAGCTGATCTTCTATCCGGGCCGAATTTGCAGTCCCTGGACTTGTCTTTCAATGAACTACAGGGCCCGATTCCTGCCAGCAATTCGAGTAAGTTGTTCAGGTTGAGATTAGGAAGCAATTCTCTTAATGGGACTTTATCATCTGGGTCATTGGAAAATCTAGGAGAGTTGGTGTATTTAGAGCTTGAGAAAAACAGGCTGAGTGGAGATATACCTTTGGAATTGGGTAGGTGTAGAAAGTTGGCTCTCTTGAACTTAGCTCACAATAGCTTGACAGGCACGCTGCCTCCAATCTTGGGTAATTTAACCAATCTTCAAGTTCTGAGTCTTCAATCCAATAGTTTCGTAGGACAAATCCCTCCCGAGATTTCACAGTTGAATAGATTGGAGAAGCTGAATATAAGCAGGAACTCACTGAATGGATTCATACCTTCTTCTATTTCAAGATTGGGGAATCTTAAAAATTTGGACTTGCAAGATAACAATCTGAGTGGTTCTATACCCAACTCCATTGGAAACTTATCTACTCTAATAGAGCTCCAGCTAGGAAAGAACAAACTTAGTGGGATGATTCCAGACATGCCAAAAACACTCCAGATTGCTCTGAATCTCAGCTACAATCTCTTTAGTGGACGTATTCCAGTCACTCTATCAAAACTGTCTGTATTGGAAGTTTTGGATCTTTCGAACAACAGATTTTCAGGCCCGATACCCGACTTCCTGACTCAATTAGACAGCTTAACTCACTTGCTTTTGTCGAACAATGAACTCACTGGAAATGTCCCAGTGTTTGGTGCTCATGTTATCCTTGATCTTAATGGCAATAATGTAACTCAACAACCACGTAAAGAAAGTCCAAGTCCACCCCAAGGAAAGAAGATATCGACTGCCACAGAAATCATCATTGCAGTGGCAAGTGCTTTCATGGCTGTTGCTTTACTGACCCTGTTTGGCATATTCATATCAAGAAGGTATCACAGGATCGATGACGAACCTAGGCAAGAAGCTTCTCCACCACAAGTCATCATCCATGAAAGATTATTGACTCCAAACAGCATCCACAGATCAAACATAGATTTCAGGAAAGCAATGGAAGCAGTGGCGGACCCTTCAAACATCTCATCCAAGACGAGATTTTCGACTTACTACAAAGCTGTCATGCCATCTGGAACCAACTATTTTGTCAAGAAGCTGAACTGGAGTGACAAGATATTCCAACTGGGCAGCCATGAAAGGTTTGGAGAGGAGCTTGAAGCTCTTGGAAAGCTCTGCAACTCGAATGTCATGATCCCACTTGCATATGCCTTGACAGCGGACAGTGCTTACCTCTTTTACGACTTTGCCCCTAGTGGTACTCTCTTCGACGTTCTTCATCGCAGAACGGGAAACACATTAGACTGGGCTAGCCGTTACAGCATCGCCATTGGAGTTTCTCAGGGGTTGGCTTTCCTCCACGAAAGCAAATCCAGTCCCATCCTTCTCCTCGACCTCTCCAGCAAAAGCATAGTACTGAAGTCCCTGAATGAGCCTCAGATCGGAGATATCGAGCTATGCAAGGTGATCGATCCTTCGAAGAACACAGGCAGTCTCTCCACCATTGCTGGCTCAGTTGGTTACGTCCCTCCAGGTACAATCACTATTTCAAAACATAACCATTACTATTCTGTAACACAACGAGCAGCACATAAAGTGTTTGATAAAATGTCTCACAGTCACAGAGTATGCTTATCACTATTTCAAAACAAAATCATTACTATTCTGTTAACATAATGAGTAGCCCATAACGCGTTTGACAAAATGTCTCACAGAGTATGCTTACACGATGAGGGTGACAGCTTCTGGAAACGTCTACAGCTTCGGCGTGGTTCTTCTAGAACTCCTGACAGGGAAGCCAGCAGTTAGTGGAGGAATGGAGCTAGCCAAATGGGTGTTAAACTACTCGACGCAGAGAAACAAGTGGGACCAGATTCTTGATTCGAGTGTTAGCAAGACATCAGTGGCAGTTAGAAGCCAGATGTTGGGTGTTCTAAAGGTGGCATTAGCTTGTGTTAGTATGTCACCAGAAACAAGGCCCAAGATGAAGAGTGTGTTGAGGATGCTGCTCAATGCAAGGTGATTCATGCACACAAGGATCAAGATGTGTAATATATGTGTTCTTCCACTGGTGCCATATATCTATGTACATTTTTATTAGTGTAAAAGTTAGTGTTATATTGAATACCAATAAAAGAGTAGTTGTCCTAGATGTAAAACTCAACTAGTTGTCATAAATGGCCCCTATATAAGAAACATAATGAAATTTTGAAGTTTGTGTTTGGATATGTAGCAATTTGAAATTTATAGTAGTAAATTTATGATGGTATGTTTAAATTAATTTGAAATTCATCACTTTCATTTTTTTATTAATTTTAGAACAGTGTTGATAATCTTTTGATCTAATTTGGTTTAAGTTTGAATTTCATTTAAATCATTCTATCCAAATACATTATCAATTGTATTTGAATTGAATGATTTAAGATTTAGAATTTGAAATGAATTGCTTTCATTTCTATAGCTTTCAGTACTTTTATTACAGGACTCGTACGTTTTCGTAACTCGATGTTCCAATCTAAGATTTCTTTGGAAATATCGTACTTTTTTTTTTTGCTTTGTCAAATAAAGCAGCCAAAGCTATATTAGATATTGAACTTGAACCACCTTGACTCTGGGACATGCATTTATTATAGAAAACAAATCATGGTCCAATAAAAATTGCATATAGGTTTCATGATCCTTAGAGTTTAGACCTATCAGCTCTGTATCGATTTCTAAGCTACCCACCCAGCCCCGTTGCCATTCCTACCTTAGACCTATCAGCTCTGTATCGATTTTTAATGTAATGGGTGTTGTTACAAGTTAGCAAATTGCTTGTATCGATATCTAAGGTAAATGGGTGTTGTTACAATCAGGGATGAAAATATCGCGATATATCGCGGATACGGATATTGCGATACGAATATTAGAGGGTAATGTTTTTTTTCCGGGTATCGCGGATATATCGCGGATATATCGCTCGATATCGCTATCGATATCGGTTCGGTGTAGAACAAAATTGGATGGAAATCGTGATATATCACGGATATATCGCGAAATATCGCAACAACATCAAAAATCGCATTTTTGATGAAAAAAAGTTGATTTTGTCATTATTTTCATAATTTGAATAGCAATAATCATAGTGATATGTCTCAAAATTCATATGTTCTTGATATTTATAAAAGTTTACAATTTGATTGGACTACTCGAAATGTTTTTGATCACCCACACCCTCAAATATCCTATGAAGGCCAAAATGAATATCAACAATATGATTGGATTAGTATACACTATCTAATTCATGATAAAGCAGTTGGACGAGATAGAACAACATATGAATGATATGTGCATAACTATATTAATAAGTAGGGAAAACGTTCAAATAAGCCACTGATGTTTACTTTCAAGTTCATATATCCCACTAAAATATGTTTAGGTACAAAAACACCATTAATGTTTATTCTCAAGTTCAAAAATCTCACTAAATTATTTTAAGATATAAAAACACCACTAATGTTTACCTCTAAATACATATAACTCACTTAATATTTATTTATAATATAATATACCAATAATATTGTAAAATTAAAATATTTATTTACACATTTTAATTTTTATTTTTTATTTAGACATCATATCTTTTATTTTATAACAAAAAACTAGTCATGAAAACATTAATATAATGCCTTATTATATATATGTAAATATATTATTATTATTATTATTATTACCATTAATTATTATTATTTATATATTTTTTTTTACTTTTAAAGACTAAATAAACAATTAGGTTGATTTGAAATAAAAAAAATTAACTATGATATTTTCTTTCACATGACATTTCATAAAATATAGAGGTTAATTTGTATTTAAATTAAAAAATAATATCATAATGAAATTATTATTTCAAATAACTCTAGTTGTATAATAGTTTTAGTCTTCAAAATTAAAAAGTGTAATTAATAATAATTATTAATAATAATATTTATATTCACACATATATATAATAAGATATTATATTATGTTTTCATGAATAAATTTTTGTTCTAAAATATGTAAAAAAAACATGAGGTCCAAATAAGAAATAAAAATTAAAATGTGTAAATATATATTTTAATTTTAGAACATTATTGGTGTATTATATTATAAATAAATCTTAAGTGGGTTATATGTATTTAGAGGTAAACATTAGTTGTGTTTTTGTATCTTAAAATACTTTAATGAGATTTATGAACCTGAGAATAAACATTAATGGTGTTTTTGTACCTAAACATACTTTAGTGGGATATATGAACTTGAAAGTAAACATTAATGGCTTATTTGAACATTTTCCCTAATAAGTATTCTAATGTGATGAGTTAATATCAGTACTATTTGGATTTACTATGTTTGAACCTCATAGGTCATCCTTTTGGTACTAATGTATTATGTGATGTAATTTTAGTAATTTTGTCTTGTATTATGTAATATATTGTCAATTTTCATTCGAAATACAGTATTTATAATGCTTATTATCTATATGTTAGTTTTAAATATATTATTTTAATGTGATTTTGAGTGGAATAATTGTGTAATGATGTGTAAAAATAATCCCTAAAATTTCATATTAAATTTCCAAAATTTTAATATGATTTCCGTTGTTTTTTCAAATTTTTTGCGATATCGATATGCGATATCGATATATCCATCAATATATCCGTAAAATCAAAGTTGCGATACGATATGCGATAGCGATAAACTGACATAAAATATGCGAAATAATGGCTAATTATGCTATGGGCTTTTAGAGGTCCATTTTAGTTAATCATAAGAGCATTGATGCAGCCCATGTCCACAATATATTCAACTCAAGAGTGACCAAGCCCAAATTCAGACATGGGCTTAATGTTTATTCAAATTTATATCATAAATATTTCATTTATGTACATAAATTCGAGTATATATTATATAAAAATAGAAGATGAATATTGATCAATATACACCAATATCTTTGGTAATCAATACGTTTTTTGTTCATGAAAGTGAAAATACTGTATTAAAAATAAAACAAAATAGAGTTGTAGAAAGTTAAATTTTATCGAGTAATCATGTAAAAAATCATATATTAAATATAAATTGTGGTTTAACTTTAAATATTATTCATAAATTTATAAATCAATTTAATTGATACTTGTACACATTATCATATATTTTTTGGCCAGAAGTCGACATTGTGTTGAAATCTTGTAGATATTATCATATTATCAAATAGAGAAATTCCGGCGACTCCGATGTGGGCGAATCACATGGATTGAACTGTTGAAACTTAGAAAACATATATTCCATAGAAAATATCAAAGGGCATTCAAAACAGGTAAACGGTAAAAGAGAAATAATGTAGCAGCAAAACCTAGTAAAAAGTAATTCAAAAGCAGCACGCAGAATAACCAGATCAAAACTAAATGAAAAGACACAGCCGACGACGGCAATACAATATTCTGACCTGAAAAGCTAAACGCCTACTTGTAAAATGTCTCTGGTACCCTCTCTTGATCGAGTGTCTCTAATTCTTCACGACCATGATCGCAGCGAAAACTCCAATTGCCACAACTGGGGGTGGAAATTAGAACGGAAATTTCCAATATCCGCCGAATCCGATCCGAAATTTTCTGATTTTGGAATGAATATTTTTAATCCGAATTCCGATTTTTCCGAAAATTTTCTGATGGAAATCCGAATTAGTTTTGAAATTTTTGAAAATTTCGAAATCCGATCCGAAATTCCTATCCGATTTCTGATTTATTTCTGAAATAATAGTATATAGTATTCTTCTATAGCAAATAGTATATAGTATAGAATATTTGAATTATATTATATAATATAATATATTTTATATATATTTACTATATGTAAATATAAATATACATATTATAGTATACTTTATAATACTATATACTATATAATATATTTTATATACTTTATACTATGTGTAAATATAAATATACATATTATAATATACTTTATAATACTATATACTATATAATATATTTTGTATACTTTATACTATATGATAGTATATAAATATATTATATACTATATGTATATAGTATAGTTTATACTATAGTTTTATTTTATACTATATACTATAGTCTATAGTTTATACTGTAGTTTTTTAATATTATTTTATAATATATACTATATACTATAGTTTATACTGTAGATCTGTAGTTGTTTAGTATTATTTTATAATATATACTATATATTATAGTTTATACTGTAGTTTTTTAATTATATTATATTATATACTACATACTATATACTATATACTATATGCTATAGAAGAATACTATATACTATATATTATATACTTTATTACATATAGTATAGTTTATACTATAGTTTTATTTGATTCTATATACTATAGTTTATACTGTAGTTTTTTAGTATTATTTTATAAATATATATTATCATGTGTTTTATATGAATATTGTCTGCTATAATACCATGATAAATTTTATACATAAACTCCACTTATTAATTCATGGAAGACTCTAGTTTCTAATTTTGAGTGGCCCTGCCCAAATTAAATCCACTTGAATATCGCTATTAATTAAAATCATTAAACAAATGTCCACCACAAAGTTTATTAACTATAAAAAGATACTAATAAATAAAATAATATAATAATTTTTGTACATGTTTAATACCTAAGCAACGTCAAGACATTTTAACTCATTCTTTGAAAAGTGTCTTCATATATATGTAGGTCAATTTTTTCTGTTAATATGTCTCGAAAAGAAAAAATTTGAAAAATGTCTTCATATATGTAGGTCAATTTTTTCATGCCTCGAAAAAAAAAAGACATTAGTTTTATTTCAACCTTCCAAATATTATGGTAACAATTCCAATTTAATATTGAAAAAAGAAAAAAAGAAATATTTGTTATATTTCAATCTCTCAAATATTGATGGTATAATTAGTAGAAAAAGTCAGACACCCAATCAGACAGGGTAGGCCTAAAAGATTGCAACTTTGGAGCAAGCTTCCATGCTTCTAACTTTCAGATGGAGCAAGGTTAATTAGATGCATATTGAAGCTTCTAATTTCTGATGATTTTTCTGATGATTTTGTATAAAGGCAATGTGTTGAGTTGAGTGTAGATTGCTTCTTGTCAAGCTCATTGCTTTTTGGTTCGATATATTATACAATTGTTAACATACACGATTTCGGAGTTAATTATTCAAGATTGTTCAATTTGTGACATTTCTGATGTTCATATTAATACAACTAAATATATTGTCTCATTTCAAATATTTTGATTTATTACAGCATTTCAAATATTTTGATTTATTACAGCAAGAATATAGAATTTCAGGATTTGAATAAGAGTGTATTACTGACAAGAATATGCATATGCTCATCACTTCAGTAGCAGCACAAATTATATGATAAAAGCATTTAGTAGTAAAACATTTAATATATTGAGAAAAGCATTTAGTAGTAAAACATTTAATATATCCTCAATATATGTAAAATCTTGATTTCCTCAATATATATTCAATATATTCTCATATATTCTTAATATATTCTGGAATTTTTGATATCCTCAATATATGAAAATTTTGATCCCCTCAATACATCCTTAATAAATTCTCATATATCCTCAATATATTCTCAATATATGAAAATCTTGATCTCCTCAGTATATCCTTAATATATTCTCATATACATATATCCTTAATATATTTAAATATATTCTCAATATATGAAAATCTTGATCTCCTCAGTATATCCTTAATATATTCTCATATACATATATCCTTAATATATTTAAATCTTCATCTGCTCAATATATCCTCAAGTACTGTCAATTCTCATATATCCTTAATATATTTAAATCTTCATCTGCTCGATATATCCTCAAGTACTGTCATATATCCTTAATATATTTAAATCTTCATCTGCTCAATATATCCTCAAGTACTGTCATATATCCTTAATATATTTAAATCTTCATCTGCTCAATATATCCTGAAGTACTGTCTTGACAGTATCTGAGAAATCTCCCCTAAGAAATCACAACCCAGTACTTTGCTTGACAGTGTTATTTGTACATTTTAGTTTCTTGATCTATCTTTTCATCGACTTTGGATCCCCACCCCATTCGACCCCCTCCCTCTAGTGCATGTTACCTAACCCCATTCCACCCCTCCCTCTAGTGCATTCCACCCTCCTCTAGTGCATGTTACCTAACCCCATTCCACCCCTCCCTCTAGTGCATTCCACCCCTCTAGTGCATGGCGTCCTCTAGTGCATGTTATCTAACCCCATTCCACCCCCTCCTCCAGTGCAGGTTACCTAACCCCATTCCACCCCTCCTCCCTCTAGTGCATTCCACCCCTTTAGTGCATGGCGTCCTCTAGTGCATGTTACCTAACCCCATTCCACCCCCTCCCTCTAGTGCTCTAGTGCATGGTATCAGGGCAGGGATAAACAGGGCCATTCCACCCCCTCCCTCTAGTGCATGGCGTCCTCTAGTGCATGTTACCTAACCCCATTCCACCCCCTCCCTCTAGTGCTCTAGTGCATGGTATCAGGGCAGGGATAAACAGGGCCATTCCACCCCCTCCCTCTAGTGCATGGCGTCCTCTAGTGCATGTTACCTAACCCCATTCCACCCCCTCCCTCTAGTGCATGGCGTCCTCTAGTGCATGTTACCTAACCCCATTCCACCCCCTCCAGGGCAGGGATAAACAGGGCTGGCGTCCTCTAGTGCATGTTACCTAACCCCATTCCACCCCCTCCCTCTAGTGCATGGTATCAGGGCAGGGACAAGTAGGGTGGGATTCCCGTTAAAACCACAGTCTCCAGATAGACAGATACGGAAACTTCACTCACAAATAAAGACTCAAAGAGTGTTGAAGGAATAAAGACGTTAAAACCACAGTCTTCAGATAGACAGATACGGAAACTTCACTCACAGATAAACACTCACAGAGTGTTGAAGGAATAAAGACGTCGACAGTCGACAGGAAAGAGGAGTATCAGGAAAGAGGAGAAGCAGGGTGGAATTCCCCTCCCTCCCTCTAGTGCGGAAAGAGGAGTATTAGGAAAGGGAGGAGTATCAGGAAAGAGGAGAAGCAGGGTGGAATTCCCCTCCCTCCCTCTAGTGCGGAAAGAGGAGTATTAGGAAAGAGGAGAAGCAGGGTGGAATTCCCCTCCCTCCCTCTAGTGCATGACGCATATGTATCAGGGCAGGGCAGGGATAAGCAGGTATCAGGAAAGAGGAGAAGCAGGGTGGAATTCCCCTCCCTCCCTCTAGTGCATGACGCATATGTATCAGGGCAGGGATAAGCAGGGTGGGATTCCCGTTAAAACCCTCCCTCTAGTGCATGAGGCATATGGTATCAGGGCAGGGATAATCAGGGTGGGATTCCCGTTAAAACCCTCCCTCTAGTGCATGACGCATATGGGATAAGCAGGGTGGGATTCCCGTTAAAACCACAGTCTCCAGATAGACAGATACGGAAACTTCAATAAAACCCTCCCTCTAGTGCATGACGCATATGGTATCAGGGCAGGGATAAGCAGGGTGGGATTCCCGTTAAAACACAGTCTCCAGATAGACAGATACGGAAACTTCAATAAAGACTCACAGAGTGTTGAAGGAATAAAGAAGTCTCCAAATAGACAGATACGGAAACTTCAATAAAGACTCAGAGTGTTGAAGGAATCCCCATTAAAACACAGTCTCCAGATAGACAGATACGGAAACTTCAATAAAGACTCACAGAGTGTTGAAGGAATAAAGAAGTCTCCAAATAGACAGATACGGAAACTTCAATAAAGACTCAGAGTGTTGAAGGAATAAAGACGTCAGTGTTGAAGGAATAAAGACGTCGGTGCTGGCTTTTTTTTTTTTGTTAATATTTTGGGTCTTTGTGTAGTAATTTCATATGGTCTTAATCTTTGGATAGTAATGAAAGCATGCAATTGTCATTAATTTTCTTAACTATAATTGGACTTGTTGAACAAATCATTCCACATCTATTAGATTAGTTATCTAGTAAAGAAGCATGAAAATTCCGGAAATATTTTTGATATTTTTATATTTTCATGTAACCAATATAAAAAAGGTCTATAGCGATATATTTCCCATTTTTTTTATATAATCGATAAAAAAATAATGTATCATAATCGATAAAAAATGAGAAATTTTATCAAAATATCGATAAAATATCGACAAATATCATATATTGATTTTGATATAAAGTGGCTTCATATATAAATTGGGGTAATCGATGAAAAAATGAAAAAATTTATCAAAATATCGATTTTGATATAAATTGGAGGAATATAGATGATATATGGGGAAATATAGAATATCTATAAATATTGATATTGATTTCAATATCGATTTTGATATCAGGTGGTTATATATGGAAAAATATCAAATATTCTAAATATTGGTACCGATTTAAATAAATTGGAGAAATATAAGTGATATATAGGCAAATATCGAATATCGACAAATATTGATATTGATTTCAATATCGAAATATTGGGAAAATATCAGTAAATATCAAAAAAAAAATATCGATATGTATGATGTACTGATTTCCACTCGTACCGATATATCACGATATTTTCGTAAAATTATGATATTATTTTCATATTTTCATATAATGAATAAAAAAATGAGAAATTTTATCAAAATATCAATAAAATATCGATAAATTTCACATAATCAATAAAAAATGAAAAATTTTATCAAAATATCAATAAAATATCGATAAATATCATGTATCGATTTTGATATTAGTGGCTTGAGGAATATAAGTGATATATGGGCATATGGAATATCGATAAATATCGGTATCGATTTCAATATCGATTTTGATATCAGGTGCCTTCATCGTATAAATTGGAAGAATATATGTGATATATGAAAAAATATCGAATATCGATAAATATTACTATCGATTTGAATATCGGTAATTTTATAGTATAAATTATAAAAAAATTAATGAAATATCAAAATATATAAAAATATCGGAAAAATACGATAAATATGATGTATCAAGGTTTCCACTAATACCAATATATCCATAAAATTAAAATATCGATATTTTTATTGAAATCAAAATTTTCTAACCTTATTAGAAACTAATTAACAATCAATCAAGATTATTAAACAAATATAAAAAGACTAAAACCTTCTCGTCTATATTTTCATTTGATATTGGTGTCCACCGAGCAAACACTTGACCGTCGGCAAAAGGTGACTTAGTTAACTATATAACTAATTAATATAAGTTCATACTTCCAAAAATTAACCTTTCGAACCAAATATAAAGCATTGTAAGTCCAATAAGAAAATAGTCTCTTCTTATTAAAATATGCTAATTTTTTTAACAAGTCAAACAAAAATTATGAAATAATTAAAAAAGCCGAGACTATTATCTGAAAGCGCACAAGGCACATTTTTGAATAAGGAAAAAAAACCACAAGGATAAATAAAAAGCAAATTAAATATTGCTCCAATTAAAATAATTGGTCAATACTCTTTGAATAAGGAAAAAAAACCAAAAGGATAAATAAAAAGTAAGTTAAATATTGTATCAATTATACTTGTATGAAATTGAAACAATGTAAAACGCGTAAAAGAAACCTAATTAGCAATTAAACGTCACACTCACTGACGCCGATCTCTCTCTCTCTCTCTCTCTCGCCGCCGCCATTGGCCGCCTTCGCCGGCGTCGGAGTTAATCAGGTCAATCTGCTAGGATCTCTTCCTATCGTTCCTTGCCCGAAGCTTTGGAAACTAATATCGGATTTTCAATCCCAATTTTCGAAACGTTGAAAATTTTCAAATTCGGGAAATCAAGACGTTATAATCCATTATCTGTTCCAGTAGGTACGTCCTCTTCGTTCGTAAATGGATTCACTTTGAATCTATATCATTTTTATTTAATTTTCTGATTTAACGCTGATAGTATAGGATTTAGTTCTCCTTGCTGTGCTGCTGTTCCGTAATTTTCTATTGGGAAAGATAAATCAAGCTAGTAATTACGAGATATAGTTTTCTAATAATTTGTTTTTCATTTATTGGCATTTGATTTATATTATGATGGCTTTTCCTGCTAAGAGATATCAGTCATAGTTGACATACGATTCTGCTATATTCTTTTCAACCTTGTTTTGAATTTGCTCTCGAAGAATGGTTAAAATACATGCAATAGGAATTTGGTATTATTTCATGATTGCATTCTGTAAATGAGCTGTAATGAGAACATTTTGATTGAAGAACTCACTGGTCTACGTTTTTTGCATGCTTATAATGAAGTTAGTCTGCCATATGATGTTTGGGAAATTGTGCAAGGGCTTTGAATTCCTTCGTTCATATTTGTTCGAATTGGACAGTGAAATAATCAGTATACCCTATCCCTTCTGATGGCCTCGTAATGAACAATTGAGGTCCATTTCAAATGGTTGAAACACGACTGTGATTTTGTGCATTAACTATTTTGTCTCTTGATCGTTTTGCTATGCAAGTCTCTTCCTATCACGGTTATTTGATACTGAAAGCTCTTCAGCAACACTAACTTAACGAAATGACATCAACCAGCTCGTTATACCATTGAAACTACTTTCAACGAAACGACTTTTAGTTCCATATTGAGAACTGTTCACGAACATTGAGTTGGCTGATTCAGTGTTAGACATTAAAGAGATGAATAGAATGAACCTGAAGGTTCTTTTGTACCATGAATGAACTTAAATTCACATTGTTCACTTAAGCCTTAGCTCATTGTTGTGTTCATTCTCAGTTATCAGTTTCTGAATTATTTGGGCAAAATTTTACAAGTTTTCTCAAGTTATGTTTGGTAATTGATCTACTCGTTTGGAATTGAATATAAATCGAGTCTGAATTATTTGATAGTTTTACATACATTTCATTATTATTTTACTAACCACATTGAGTTTCAACAAGTTTCGATTTTGATGGGTTGTCTTTAGATAAGTATTTTATTAATTAGATTTGAATTTGATATCTAGTAATTTTGTTTTTCAAGCCATCCTGTTGGAGCAACTTATTGGAAAATTGGTTTGGATATGTGAAACATAATATCGATCTTCAAGTTCTGAGTCTTCAATCCAACAATTTCGTAGGACAAATCCCACCCGAGATTTCTCAGTTGAATAGATTGGAGAAGCTGAATATAAGCAGGAACTCACTGAATGGATCCATACCTTTTCAAATTTTAAGATTGGAGAATCTTATAATTTTGGACTTGCAAGATAACAATCTAAGTGGTGGTATACCCAAAGCTATATTAGATACTGAACTTGAACCACCTTTCTTGACTCTGGGACATGCATTTATTATAGAAAACAAATCATGGTCCAATAAAAATTGCTTTTAGGGTTCATGATCCTTAGACCTATCAGCTCTGTATCGATTTCTAAGGTAAATGGGTGTTATTACAAGTTAGCAAATTGCTATAAATTCTGTTATATCAAGTTGCCTAAATCCAGTTTGCAACTCAAGTGACATAAAATATGTGGAATTATGGCTAATTATGCTATGGGCTTTTAGAGGTCCATTTTAGTTAATCATAAGAGCATTGATGCTGTCAACTCAACAGTGACCAAGCCCAAATCCAAACATGGGCTTAATGTTTATTCAAATTTATATCATAAATATTTCATTTATGTACATAAATTCGAGTATATATTATATAAAAATATAAGATGAGTATTGATCAATATATTTTACTTGATGGAGCATGTGTTTTAACACCAATATCTTTGGCAATCAATACGTTTTTTGGTCATGAAGGTAAAAATACTGTAGTAAAAATAAAACAAAATAGAGTTGTAGAAAGTCAAATTTTATCGAGTAATCAAAGTGACATGCAAAAAATCATATATTAAATATAAATTGTGGTTTAACTTTAAATATTATTCATAAATTTATAAATCAATTTAATTGATACTTATACACATTATCATATATTTTTTGGCCAGAAGTTGAAATTGTGTTGAAATCTTGTAGCTATTATCATATTATCAAATAGAGAAATTCCGGCGTCGGATATCATATTATCAAATAGAGAAATTCCGGTGACTCCGACGCCCGCGAATCACATGGATTGAACAGTTCAAACTTAGAAAACATATATTCTATAGATAATATTGAAGGGCATTCAAAACAGGTAAACGGTAAGAGAGATATAATGTAGAGCAACACTTAGTAAAATGTAATTCAAAAGCAGCACGCAGAATAACCAGATCAAAACTAAATGAAAAGACAGAGCCCACGACGGCAATATTCAATATTCTGACCTGAAAAGCTAAGACAATGGCAAAACGTAAAAGAGAAGTTTCAATTCCTACGTGTAAAAAGTCTAATATCCTCCTTGATCGAGTGTCTCTAATTCTTAATATCCTCCTTGATCGAGTGTCTCTAATTCTTCGTAGTGAAGACTCCAATTGCCACAACCCTTCCAACAAGGATGAAAATATCGATTTCGGTGAAAATATCGGTACCTTGATTTTACAAAAATATCAGTTCATATATCGGTTTCGATGGAAATATTAGACATTTTCAAAAAAAATATGAAAACTTTCTAAAAAAATTGAAAAATATATCTACTAGTTATAATATCATTATAACTGACATTAATACATATATTGAACTTATAATTTCAAATAAAATGATATATTTTTAACAAATATATAGATAAAATATTATATAAACGTTGTCTGCTATGATAACATACCAAATTCAAATTAAATCCACTCGAATTTTGCTAATAATTAAAATCATTAAACAAATGTCCACCACAAAGTTTATTAACTATAAAAAGATACTAATAAATAGAATAATGTAATAATTTTTGTACATGTTTGTCGAGATATTTTAACTTATTATTCGAGAAGTGTTTTCATATATGTAGGTCAATTTTTTCATCTTCATATGCTAATATGATATGCCTCGAAAAGAAAAAAGAAAAGACATATTAATTTTATTTTCAGTCCCCGTAACAATTACAATTCAATATTGAAGAAAGAAAAAAAAGAAATATTTGTTTTATTTCTATCTTAGTAGAAAAGTACAGCAAAGAGAGAATTTGACTAATTGTATTGTGCTTCATTTTTCATATTATTACAAACTCAATCTTATTTATGTATAAAAGATCATTTATCTTAAATAATACTTTATTATACTTTTAAATAACCATCATTTATGTTTAATGAGACCTACACTTCCAAAAAAAAAAAAATAGGACAAAAAAAAATACATAAAAAAATTTCCACCAACATTTGAACCGCGAAATGCTCATTTTCCACATTTTCCAATATCGTGATATTTCATCGATATTTTGATGAAAAAAATACATCCCATTATATTCTTGGTTATATGATTTTCGTGATATTTCGTAGATATTTTGACGAAATATCGCCATATTTTTAACATTAGTTATATGATTTTCATGATATCGCGATATTTTCTCATGCTTTTCTCCCCTCCTCTTCTAAAGAAAGAGGAGGGAGGGAGAAGAGGAAGCAGGGAGGGCGATGTGGACATCGTAGTGTGTGTGGTCGGCAGAACCTGCATTGTTGACGACGGTTCACACTCCGATGTGTCTACGCGATCGAACCCAACATTTGTCGGAGTGTGTGGCCGGTGGAACCTACATTGTTGGCGACGGTTTATCCGTCGGCAACCATCAACTACCCCTCTTCTTGATCTTTGGGTTGTAATTTGGATATGTGCCAATGCAATTCTCAAACCGTTCATCCGTCGGCAACCATCAACTACCCCTCTTCTTGATCTTTGGGTTGTAATTTGGATATGTGCCAATGCAATTCTCAAACCGTTCCTTTGTGCACACTATAACAAAAAAAAATATAATTATAATAATTCATTATTATGCCCTGTTATTTGTAATTGGGTCATTAATTTTCTTAACTACTTTTAGTAATTGGACTTAAAAGTGTTGAACAAATCATTCCACATATATTAGTTATCTAGAAACCAAGGATGAAAATATCCGAAAATATCTTTGATTTTTTTTTGATTTTTTCATTTTTTCATGTGATCAATATAAAAACGGTCTGTAGCGATATATCTTCAATATTTTCATTTTTTTCCACATAATCGATAAAATAATGAGAAATTTTATCAAAATATCGATAAAATATCGAAAAATATCATGTATCAGATTTTGATATAATTTCATTTTTTCACATAATCCATAAAAAATGAGAAATTTTATCAAAATATCAATAAAATATTGACAAATATTATGTATCGATTTTGATATAAGGTGATTTCATGTATAAATTGGAGTAATCGATAAAAAAAAAAAATTATCAAAATATCGATAAATATCATGTTAAATTGGAGGAATATATGTGATATATGGGAAAATATCGGCATGGATTTCAATAAATTGAAGAAATATAGGTGATATATGGGGAAATATCGAATATCGATAAATATTGGTATCGACCTCAATATCGATAAATATTTGTGAAATATTGGGAAAATATCAGTAAATATAAAAAAAAATATTGATAAGTATGATGTACTGTTATTTTCATAAAATTATGATATTGTTTTCATTTTTTCTAAAAAAATATGAAATTTTATTAAAATATCGATAAAATATCAACAATTATTATGTATCGTGTCTTCATATATAAATTGAAGGAATATATATGATATATGAATACACAAATCACAGAGCATAGAAATAAACGATAAAGGAGAGAAACTTAGTAAAACGAAATTCAAAAGCAAAAGCACATCAAAACTAAATGAAAAAAAAGTCTCATATCTACTCGATCTAAACGATCTAAACGGTAAAAGAGAGAATGTAGCGGCAAAACATTAGCAGCACATCAAAACTAAATGAAAAATGAAAAAAAGTTTTATATCTACTTGAACGGTAAAAGAGAGAATGTAGCGACAAAACTTAGTAAACGTATCAAAACTAAATGAAAAAAAGTCCCATATCTACTTGATCATCGAGTGTCTCTAATCGCGCTTTATCAAATTTTTCACCTCCATAGCGAAGGCTCCAACGAAGACTCCAACGAACACAGTGAAGAAGACTCCAACGTACACAGAGAAGACTCCAACGGACACAGTGAAGACTCCAACGAAGACTCCAACTGCCACAACCCTGCAATCAATGCATCTGCGTTCCTTTCTTGTGCCCTTTTCCTCTCCATCTGAACAACCCCATGTTCTTGATCTTCTTCTGTTCCTTGAGGCGGATGAGCCGTCGGCAACCAGCTGAACATGTTGTTGATCTTCTGCTGAACAACCCCATGATCATCATGTTTTTGATCTCAGCTGAACATGTTCTTGATCTTCTGTTGAACAACCCCATAATCATCATTGTTTTTGATCTTCTTCTGTTCCTTCTGTTCTTGATCTTCGGTTTCTTCTTAGTAATATTTCAATATGTGATCGTCCTCATGCCGCTCTCTCTTTCTCTATATATCTCTCTTGCTATGGGTTTTTTTTTTAGTGCACACCCTATTCAGCCCAAAGGTGGCCAAGCCCAAATTTGCTCACTCTCTATCTCCTGGGCTTTTTTAGTGCACACTGTATTTGGCCCACATATAGAAACTAATTAGCGACCCAAATTCAAAAAAAAATCAGTCAAGATTAAACAAATATAAAAAGACTGGTTTTAGGCTTATGACTTTTTAATTGAATAAATTTCATAATAAAACTCAATTTATAAATTAGTTCTTAATTTTAAACTCAAATTTTAAAGTTTTTGGGGTTTTCATTTTACATTTTTTCTCAATTTAAATCTTGAAATTTAGATTGAGTTGTCAATTCAAGACAAAATTTCATACTCCCTTCGTCCCGGATTACTTTGCATATCAAATTGAGCATAATTTTTAAGAAAAAGTGAATATTTGCTTTTTGATTGAGGGTATAATTGTCAAATTTATTTTTTCTAATGAAGTGATTAGTTTAATATTAAATGGCATTGTGTGAGAAAAAGTAATGACATTGTGTGTAAATAAGTGTGTATTGTGAGGGTAAGAATTATGATAAATTTTACCATTTTTGGGTGTGCAAAGTCTTTGGGGACAAACTAAAAAGGAAAGTGTGCAAAGTGTTAAGGGATGGAGGGAGTATATTTTTTTTATTTATAAATTTATTAATATTTTAGATAAATTAAGATAAGTTAGTGCACTTTAAGAACAATCTTCATTCGATTAATTTTAATTTATATGAAAAAAAAATAGTTAATTCAATTCATAACATATAAATTATATTAAACTGATTGATATTAAAATCGATTTTATATACTTTTATTCATAAAATTAAGAAAATAAAAGAATCTTAATGTTTTGAATTGCATTTATTACATATAGGTATAAATTAATATAAGTGGGATGAAAATCATTCCAAAATTGCACGAACTTGTCTTCATTTATCTAAATTATAAATACATAATAAAATATAAATAAATTTATAAATATAAATAAAAAGAAAAAGAAAATTGATTTTTGTCTTGAATCTAGAACTCAATAATTGAGAACAAATGTAAAATTGAGCCCCTTATTGAGAAAATTTAAAATTTGAGTTTAAAATTGAAAACTAATCTATAAATTGGGTGTTGTTATGAAATTTATCTTTTTTTAATATCTAAAACCTTGATATATATATATATATATATATATATATATATATATATATATATATATATATTTCCATCTGATGTTGGTCCCCAGCGAGCTAACACTTGATCATCGGCCAAAAGGTCACTTAGTTAACTATAATTAATATAAGTTCATACGTACTTCCAAAAATTCAACATTCTTTTTATCATCCTTATTATTATCTTTACAGACCACACTCCAACGGTAATTTGAATGGTCTGAGAGTGTATATCTGAGACTGTGTATACACTGATTCCATGCATACGTTTCCTGATTTCTGCATTAGAAAGCCCTAAATTATTATTCTTCTTCTTCCTCCAAAATAAATTATAGTACCATGCCTGCTTATTCTCATCACATGATGAAGAAAACGTTTCAATATCATCTCTGAAGACGATGATTTCCTCATTCTTCGACCTCATTTGCTTTTCACAACTATATGGGTTTGAGATGATTGAGATTAGGGTTCCAAGCTTCTCCATTCCAGATCTTTTCTTTTTGGATCTCTCTTTAGCCGCACCTTTTATTCATTTACCCTAGCTAGACTTTTTTTTTTTAATATAGAAATATCTATTATGAAAATGGATATATTATGTATACCTTGTGGTTGGATCTATATCTACTACAATTTTTTAAAAGGATTTTGTTGCGATTCATATGTGTCAGATTCCGAAAAAATCTAGACTACTTCAATACCTAATTCATCAATTTTTTTAAATCTATCCCATTGATATTAATACGGGAGCGCACGCAATTGCATATTTTTTTAATATATTAATATTTTTTTAAATATTAATGGAAGTTAATAATTATGTGTGAATCCCGAATATTACCGAAATCGGATTGAAAGTCGAACCGATTGAATCGTTGATCTTTTGACTTTGTTCAGATCAAATTGGACCGAATTTTTTTTTGTACAGTTTTAGAGATTTATTAATTATTAAAATCAAACCGAACTCAAAAGAGTTATATTATTGTCTGTTAACACTAACTTAAAAAAAAAAAAAAATTTAAGTGTTTGTTGAACTAATAAAAAATGTTATATTAGTGTGTGTCGACCACTACCTACATCATTTAACTAGTTGGAAGTAGTTAATTTATTGAACATATCCATCATGTTCCACTAATAATGTAATCAGAATGTTCAACATAAAAGAGTACAACAAAATTCAAATTCTTCATGTTATTTTCATTATTTTTCTTCATTTGTTTTCTTTAAAAAATGGCATAGAACTTTGATATAGTTAACTTTCTATCTAATATTATTATAATACATTAGTTTGCAATATATTAAAACCAAAAAATCATAATTTAAAACAAAATTAAACGAACAATCAAATGAAACGAAATGAAACAACATAAAGAACAAGAATTATTATCCATTGAATCATATCTTATTCTCTTTGTTTTGATCAAATCGTGTTTATTAATGTAAAGAGACTAAAATTCGAGGATTTTGGGATAAATAGTAGAATTTAAAAGAAAATATTGTGTATATAGTAGATATGAAAAAATGATTAAAAATAAATTGACTTGTTTAATACTTGTACGAAATTGAAACAATGTAAAACGTGTAAAAGAAACCTAATTTGCAATTCCACGTCACACTCACTGAGAACACTGACGCCGATCTCTCTCTCTCGTTCGCGCCCCCATTGGCCGCCTTCGCCGGCGTCGGAGTTAATCAGGTCAATCTGCTAGGATCTCCTCGTATCGTTCCTTGCCCAAAGCTTTGGAAACTAATATCGGATTTCCAATCCCAATTTTCGAAACGTTGAAAATTTTCAAATTCGGGAAATCAAGACGTTTTAATCCATTGTCTGTTCTAGTAGGTACGTCCTCTTCGTTCGTAAATGGATTCACTTTGAATCTATATCATTTTTATTTAATTTTCTGGTTTAACGCTGATAGTATAGGATTTAGTTCTCCTTGCTGTGCTGCTATTCCGTAATTTTCTATTGGGAAAGATAAATCAAGCTAGTAATTACGAGATATAGTATTCTAATTTTTTTTTTTTCATTTATTGGCATTTGATTTATATTATGATGGCTTTTCCTGCTAAGAGATATCAGTCATAGTTGACATACGATTCTGCTATATTCTTTTAAACCTTGTTTTGAATTTGCTCTCGAAGAATGGTTAAAATACAATAGGAATGTGGTATTATTTCATGATTGCATTCTGAATCTTGATGTAAATGAGCTGTAATGAGAACATTTTGATTGAAGAACTCACTGGTATACGTTTTTTTGCATGCTTATAATGAAGTTAGTCTGCCATATGATGTTTGGGAAATTGCGCAAGGGCTTTGAGTTCCTTCGTTCATATTTGTTCGGATTGGACAGTGAAATAATCAGTATACCCTATCCCTTCTGATGGCCTCGTAATGAACGATTGAGGTCACAATTTCAAATGGTTGAAATACGACTGTGATTTTGTGCAGTAACTATTTTGTCTCTTGATTGTATTCTGAATCTTGATTTAGATGAGCTGTAATGATTAGAGCATATCGATCGACAAACTCACTGATGTGTATTTGCTTGCTTTATGAATGCTTGCTTACGATGATGTTGATCTGTCATATAATGTTTGGGAAATCAGGCAAGGCTTGTTCTTTAAGATGGCTGAAATACAACGGGAATTTGACAGGACAAATTATTTTCTCTTGGTTGTATCCTCGGTCTTGGTTTAGATGAACTGTTAGGATTAGAACATATTGGTTTGCAACTCTCTGATTTACGTTGCTTGTTAAGTGCCTGTATACAATGAAGTTGGTATTATCTCTCGATTGTATTCTGAATCTTGATGTAAATGAGCTGTAATGGGAACATTTTGATTGGAGAACTCAATGGTATACATTTTTGCTTGCTTGAAAATGCTTGTTTACGATGAAGTTGATCTGCCATATGATGTTTGGGAAATTGCGCAAGGGCTTTGAGTTCTGTTGTTAATAATCGTTCAGATGGGACAGTGAAATTATCAGTTTACCCATCCCTTATGATGGCAGTATAATTAACAATTGAGTTTACTATTAGGCTTTATGATGTATGTGAATGATTACACCCATATTTTGACCCTTGAGTGGTTTTATTGACTTATCTGTTGTTTTCTTATTTTGCCTGTTCGGTTTCTTCTGTTTCTGTTAAAAAAAAAAAACTAAGTTTTGTATATTTGACAAAGGTGAGAAAACGTGCATAGTCCTTGAGATTGAAGTGGAAGAGCCCTTCTGGAGATACAATGAAGCACATTGTAAAGATAATGGCATTGCTGATAGCCTTATCAGCTATCTGGATTAGCCTATTACAGACATCAGTACTTCCACAGAGCTATACTTGGTTGGTGAGCTTATATTTTGTATTCAAGTTTTCCACTCACACATCTTCTTTCTTCCTCCTTGTTTACAACCCCTTTAATAATTTCAGCTACCTTTGTACTTCATTGTATCGCTTGGATGTTATGGTCTCTTAATGGTCGGAGTTGGTCTGATGTGTTTTCCAACTTGCCCACACGAGGCGATTCTATTACAAAAGGTATCCCCTCACATTCCTTCCTTACCCTTGAATTCTTAAACATGTCATTAAAAAAGTGATCAGAGAATTATGCTTCAATTTGGATATTTACAATATAGTATTTTCTTGTAGGATGTTGTTGAAGCCAAGGGATTCCTCAAAGGAAAAGGCGTGGATGTTGGTACGGATTGATCTTTTGGCTATACAAGTCTCTTCCTATCACTGTTATTTGATACTGAAAGCTCTTCAGCAATACTAACTTAACGAAATGACATCAACCAGCTCGTTATACCATTGAAACTACTTTCAATTAAACGACTTTTAGTTCCATATTGAGAACTGTTCACGAACATTGAGTTGGCTGATTCAGTGTTGACATTAAATAGTTGAATTGTACCATGAATGAACTTAGCTTCACATTGTTCACTTAAGCCTTAGCTCATTGTTGGTTCATTCTCAGTAATCAGTTTCTGAATTATTTGGGCAAAACTTTACAAGTTTTCTCAATTTATGTTTGGTTATTGATCTACTCGTTTGGAATTGAATATAAATCGAGTCTGAATTATATGATAGTTTCACATACATTTCATTATTATTTTACTAACCACGTTGAGTTTCAACAAGTTTCGATTTTGATGGGTTGTTATTCTTAACTAAACGTCTTTAAATAAGTATTTTATTAATTTGATTTGAATTTGATATCAAGTAATTTAGTTTTTCAAGCGATCCTGTTGGAGCAACTTATTGGAAAATTAGTTTGGATATGTGAAACATAATATCGGATACTAATTTTTGAGTGCATTTACCTTCTTTTTTGAAAGAAAACCCAACTTCTAATATTAGAAAGGAACAGGAAAAGGGAGAAAACAATGAAACATCTACAAAACTGATAAACATCTCAGGGAGGAAAGCTAAGAAGTAGATGGGCCAGCAAATAAGAAAGATATGAATTATTGATGCCCACTAATAAGCCCATAGTAAAGATGTGAAATACTTGCGGCCCATTAATAAGCCCATAATAGAAGGGAGCAAAGGCCCGAATAAATCGATATAAATAAACAGTGTTGAACAACACAAATCTCTGGAGGCTGAAGCAACAAAGGCTGAGAGTGAGAACCCGTTGCAGAGAGGAGATTGCAGCAGAACCCTAGCGACGTTAACATGATTATTCCGGTGCGGTGCTTCACATGCGGAAAGGTTAGTATTGTTATTTTTCGTATATTTCACGTTAAATAATTTTGAGAATTTGTTACTTTGATTTGTAGTAGTAGTAGTTTCTCACGATTTTTTTTTTATTTTTTTATTTAGGTTATTGGGAACAAGTGGGATATTTATCTTGACTTGCTCCAGGCGGATTACAGCGAAGGGTAGGTACTCTTTCAATTTAGGGTTACTATTTCAATTTTATGTTTTTTTTTTTTTTTTCCAATTTGGGTTTCTGAAAGAAGTTATTGTAATGTGCTTTCGTTGAATGTGAATTTTGAAATCTAGGGGTTTTGGTTCAAGACATTTATGTACAGGTTTACTTATCAGCTTTGGTGAGATAAATATATGTTCTTTCCCCTCTTTATTAATTGTTATTTTGTGTTATACTGTAGGGCTAAATTAGAGTTTGTTTTACATGTGTGTTGTATATAATGATGTGTACAGTGTGGTAAAATAAGTAATGAAGCTCATAAGTTTCCTGCACTCTGAAAGTGTTTAAGAGGAGTTAGGAGGATACTATTCGTTGGAATCTTAGCTTCGTAATCATTTTGATTCAAAATGAGAAAAGTTAATCTTTGCTTGTACTTGTTGAAAAAACATGTATTTGTCCCTATGATTCTCTTTGAGATAGCTTTAATTCATTATTGTGGCTGAACTTGGAGTGTTCTTGACCTGATAAATATAATAATATTTGCAGAGATGCTCTTGATGCACTCGGTTTGGTTCGGTACTGCTGCAGAAGAATGCTGATGACCCATGTTGATCTGATTGAGAAGCTTCTCAACTATAACAGTACCTACTCTATTTCTCTCTCTCGATTGTTATCTGCTTCATTCTTTCATTTGGTCTGCGAGTGGTTGACTTGTAACGATAGGTGAACCTTGGTTGTGTAGTATGTATAAATTGATTAGAATGAAACTCTGAAACATGGATTACGATACTAGGCATGAGGTGGCTTTGACATGAAGGTGCTATTATTGAGCTAATTCGTGATTATTAGTACTCTGTGGATGCTAAGACAGTGATCCTTCATAAAAATAAACATACAACCATATTAATTATAACATGATTTCCAGGTTGTTAGAACTAACATTATTTCTTTGGCAGCTCTGGAGAAATCTGAAGGCAGTTGATCAGCAGCTTCCGAGTTTACAACGTGTCTGAACTGCAAAGAGTGTCTCTTCTACTAGTATCTCTTTTAGTAACTTGGCCCCAAAATTTTCTATCAATGTTATGTAAGAAAAAGAAAAAAATGGGAAATCCTGATTCTGCTCTTTGAACCATAGTGTACTTTGATCGAAACGTTTCTATCTGAATATATCATTTAGTAGCTATTGAATCGAATGTGATCTCATCTCTATGTTTTGTTGCTAACGTATAGTTTTGAAATCTTTTCGACACACTGTTCGACTTGAAGAAATCAAAGAATAAATAAAATTATGTCTTTTCAGAAGAAGTTGAAGCAAAGTCTTAGTTCTAAATTCCAACAAGAGAAGCTTCTATTCCATTTTCCAACATAGGAAGTGTCACTTAGTGGAATACTTAGAACAAACAGCCCTTGACCAATATCATTGAACAAGACGAGGTTAAGGAATATTTGCTATCAAGACGAGGTTAAGGAATATTTGCTATCTAAGTCTCGATCCCTTTTTGTCTTGCTTTTACATTTGATTTTACTCTCTGCTTTGTTCTTAGCAATAGGAGAATCTTCACTTCTCTTGCTACTATGGAACACCTTGTTACTGCTTTTTGTTAATTTGCAAATTGTTTTTGATAGAATTAAGGATGTTAAAATTATTGAAAAATAAATATACACTAACGACGAGATTAAATTAAGCATTGAAGCATGTTGTTAGCTCCAATGTTTGGCTAACTTCTAGCTTTTTTGGTACCATTTTTGGGATATACTTTTGGAAAGATGATAGTCCTCAAAAGTTGAAAAGTGATAATTAGTGACTTCTTAAAAATTCCATTTAGAAGTTATCCGATTTGTATTTCATCATACATATTTTAATAATGTTAGAAAATACTTTTTGAGAAGCATCTAATAAAAATTAATTAATTTTTAGATGATATTCCATTTCGGGTCCATAATTTCAATAATATTCTTATATTAGTCTCAATTTTTTCATACATCATGAATGACCAACCTTTACCATCATGCATATGTTTTAGGCTGCTTTTGGACCAAAGAGTTTGATGGTGGTTTTGAATTTTATTAAATAATATCAATTTGTTGATTGTTAGAATTGAAAATTTTGACTAATGGATTTGAAATCATTCATTCTCATTTTCTTTTTTATGAATTCTTGAAATCCATTTATAATAAATCTTTAAATTTCAATATCTTAATACAAATGTAACCTTAATCGATTTGCTCATTTTTATGTTAAATTTGGGAATAATCATCAGATATATATTCACTTTTAATTAACGATATATCTAAACATTGTAGCATCTCAACAAGATTCACAACATCTACAAATATGCTAAAATTTGAAGAGCATTTATCGTTTTTGCTGAACTAAGTTTTTTGCACAAGAAAATTCACTTCAATATTCTTTCTAAGTAATAAATTAACCAATATATTTACGTAGTTCACTCCAAAAAAAACAACGTAGAAAATGGAGACATATCTAGATAATACTAGAATACAAACTATGATCCATTTTTGGCTGTTAATGAGCTCATAGAATACCTAGAATTTGCCATATGTCTATTTCTTAGTTCAAGAATATACAACACTTGTTTATTATAAGACAGTGATTGGAATATATCCCTCTTTCTAGAAACTGTAATATTCTCTATATCCTATTGTATATCATTCTATATATTTTTAACATTACATATCACTTGTTTAGTAACAATATCATTGAACGATCCAAATTGCTTTTTCATGCATGATTAGTATAAAAAAATATTGGAACATAATTAATTACTAATTTTGATACCATACTGTATTAGAGAATTAACAATTAAAAATATAATAAAATGAGATTAGGCAGCTGTTACAACGGGTGTTCATTTTTAAAATTAGAGGATATTTTATTAATTTTTCTCAAATTTTAATTAGCTTAATTCTCAACTTAACCATATTTTCTGCATTGAAATTTAAGTTGATTCTTTCAAACATCAATTCCTATGATATGATTATTCAAAAGTTTTAGTTTTACCAACTTTCAAAATCGAAGCAACTTCTCAATTTCTACAAGCAATAGCCAGTATAGACAAATAGAAGCAGCCACAAAGAAATCTCAGACAAAATATTGTTTAGATTTTTAAGCAAAAGATTATATTACTAAATAATGATAAAGTAGATTTAAAAAAATAATTTATAACTACCACTGTGTTAGCATCGAAAAACTTGTTTTGGATGCTTCATTGTAGAAACCCTAGGTTTTTGTTTGTTAGAATCTTGCAGACAAACAACTGTACACGCTAAAGAAAATTCTCTTGGATTAAAAAAAAAAAAAAAGATACTTTGCAAAATAGAGTCGAGCTTAAACGAATTTTAACATATCAAAAGATGAATTAATGTATCGAAGGATTATAGACTATAGCAGTGGATTAGGGCAACCTCAACCCGATCCCTTATTTCATTTTGGTGCAGGCAGATCGTATCTTAATTAGTAATGTTATAATATACACGTGTTGTTTGTTGATTAATTTGGAATATAAATAAAATATCCCAATTTGTATTCTTCAATTATGACAAATATTTTGCTAGGGAAAGTCAATGTATGTTAGATGCTCATTTTTTCTTAGCTGTACTTTGTCCAAAGCATATGGCATTTCTTGATCTCTCCGAATCGCAAAATAATCCAAAATTATCATCTTCGTAGGGTTCAAACAATGAACAAATCTAACTGATTCTTCATCCTCATTTCAACACATTTTATTCTTTAAGGAAAATGAAAAAAGATACCTTAGTTATCTTTCTTGCTGATTTTATTCCCTATGTAAATCACATTGGCCCTATTCTTACATGATTCTTTATATAACATTCTACTTATTCCTCTCTCTCCCCCCCTCTCTCTCCACAATCTTTACTCATTATATTTCATGTTCCAACATAACACTGCAAGTGATTCAATACAAATAGTTTATCTCTTCTAAATGGAGGCAATGAATCATGAGGAGGAGTTCTTGTGCCTTAGGCTATCCATAGTTGCAGACTCAGGATGTGAGAGAAAGAGGAAGAGAGAGAGAGATGAAACCCCAAACCTCTCAGAGTCAAGTGATCAAAGCTATGAAGAAGGCAAGCTTTTCTCTCTCTTCCAAATGAGGGACCAAATGCTGAAGCTTGATCACAAGAAAGAAGACAATGAATCAGATGAAGATGGAAAAGGGCTTCACTTGATTCATCTCCTCCTTGTATCTTCGACTCTAGTCAACGAAAACAACGTAACCTCAGCAGTCGAAAACCTCTGCGAGTTGTACCAGAATGTCTGCTTAACTGGCGACTCAGTCCAGAGAGTGGCTGCTTATTTCGCAGACGGGCTCGTTGCTCGTCTCCTCACGCGCGAATCCCCCTTCTACGACATGATAATGAAGGCCCCGAGTCGCGATGAAGAGTTCCTGGCATTCACTGAGCACTACAGAATCTCACCATTCTACCAGTTTGCTCACTTCACTGCAAACCAGGCCATTCTTGAAGCCTTTGAGAAACAGAGTGGTAATAGCAATAGAGCTCTGCACATAGTCGATTTCAACGTCTCGTATGGCTTCCAGTGGCCTTCTCTGATGCAATCTCTATCAGAAAAGGCCAGCCTCACCAACAGAATCCTCCTCAGAATCACTGGATTTGGCAAAAGCTTGGAAGAGATCCAGATGGCGGAATCGAGGCTTGTGAGCTTCGCAAAAGGCTTTAGGAACTTAGTCTTCGAGTTCCATGGCCTTCTGCGAGGCTCGAAGGCCATGAAACCTAAGATCAAGAAAGGTGAAATTGTAGCAGCTAACTTAGTTTTCCATCTCAATTCACTAAACACCTATTCAAAAATCTCAGAAACACTCAACTTCGTCCACTCTTTCAACCCTTCAATCGTCGTCTTAGTCGAGCAAGAAGGCAGCAGAAAGGCCCATAACTTCCTGTCAAGATTCATGGAGTCACTGCACTACTTTGCAGGGATATTCGACTCACTAGACGACTGTCTGCCACTCGACAGCTCACAGAGGCTGAGGATCGAGAAGAACCACCTCGGAAAAGAGATCAAGCACGCCATGAATCATGACAAAGACAGCGAGAACTGCCTGAGGTTTGAGAGCATGGAAACATGGAAGGAGAGAATGGAGAGCCATGGCTTTTCGGGGCTTCGACCAAGCTCGAAATCCGTAATGCAGGCAAAGCTGCTGCTCAAGATGAGAAGCCATTGTTCTTCAGTGCATTTTGATGGAGAAAATGGTGGGTTTAGAGTGTTTGAAAGAGATGATGGAAAAGGTATTTCACTTGGATGGCAAGAGAGGTTGCTCATAACTGTCTCTTCTTGGAGCTGTGTTAGTGTATGATGATCATACAATTAAATTATGTAATATGATATTTATTCTTTTGTTTTTGGAATGGGTTTTTGTTAGACTTTAGTAGGACTATGAAAATCTTGATAGAAGATTCTCAATGTACGAATACGTATATGTATATAAAATAATGTGTTCTATTAAATTAACGTATTTCACTTCTCATATAGCATTCAACAACATATACGTTTCTTTTTTGGTCAGAAACAATTAGCTACTTAGTATTTCTATGAAAATCTTGAGTAAAGATTTTCTCAGTATTGGATATTTTATGCTTAGCGTTTGTATGCATGTAAAAATATCTTGAATGATGTATTGATAACATCACTTTGTTTATAAATATATTTACTATTGGCGTAATCGTGAAAACGAAATAAATGTTGTTGAAATTAATATTTTATAAATTCAGTTGAGCCCCTTTTTATATAAATTAATGTATCAAATGTTTTAGGGATTTATTATCTAAAAAATCTCAATATTTACTCGTATTGTCAAATTAATAAATTTTTTTATTAATTAAAACAATGTAACTGTACTATGTAATTTGATCTTAATTAGTTTTGTAAAAAATAAAAAATTGCTACCATTAGCTGCCAAATACAACAGTTTTTGCTACTCAAGAACTTTTTCTATTTTTAATCGGATGTGTAATTTTTTTTTTTTAATTGATTGATGCTCTAAGTTTTATATTATTTTAACCAATAATAAAAATTTTGATTAAAATCACAAATAAATATTGTAATTTTTCGGACTTTTAACCTGTTTCTTTTAATCATCCAAATTATTTTAAACAATAGTGACATCAACTATTAAATTTACATTTTTTCAAGTATACAATTTAAACATATTCTTAGCTTAGCTTAATAACAGGTAGACCATTCACATTCGAAAAAATTTCATGTTCAAATTCCCTTCCCCGATTTTAACTCAATTTTTTTTTAATAAAATGTAGGCATCTATTAGAGGGTATTTCTGTCATTAGCTTGTTCCACATCCCCAATTCTTGCGCCCTAATTCAATAAATCGCGTCCTCTGCCTTGCACATTACTTCACCTTCAAAACGCGCGTTTAAAAGTACGAGAAGTTTCTACACCTCTCAGAATTGAAGTTCTAAGCTATTTGGTGCAAAAATCACAGAAAATACCCAGATTTTTGTTGTATATTATCGAGAGAAAGGAGAGAGCTACGATATCTTGTGGTGGAATTCAAGAAAAAATACAATGGATGAACTGCAATCTGCACTTAACGCTCACATGGATCAAGTGGCAGATCTGGTGGAAAAGCTCACAGCGGAAATGCGCTCCGGAATGAAACCTGCTTACGAGAATTTCATGGGTTTCTTCCATGCCATTGATTGGAAGGTATTTTACTTTTTCTCATACGCATTCTGTCTTCCATCTGAGCTGGATTTTTAAATTTTTTTCGTTTTTTTTTTTCATTGTGATTTTATATTTTTATTTTTAAAAGTGTCTTGTTTGCTGAGATAATTGAGATTCGATTGAGATCAAACGGTAGGATTAAGGGTGGTACGACTGGGGATTATTTTATTTAGGATTAAGGGTGGTACGACTGGGGATTATTTTATTTGTTAACTTTTTGTGTACAGTAGTTGCATCAAGGTATGGAGTAAAAAGTTGGTCTTTTTTTGGTTTGTTTTTCCTTTGTGGATTTTGATTAAGTGGTTTTATTTCTTGATATTACTAAACATTATTAAATTTGAGATGCCAAATTGCATCTTGGAAAAAAGATATGATCTTGCAAAAGTGAGCGGGAAAGATAATATAGAAGGAGCTGAAATTGGATTCGATTTAATAGATGTTGTGAATTTGACGGGTTAATGACTATTATTTTCCATTACAATGTTTTGATCCTGGGAGCACTTTTGTTTCCCTAATCTGAAATGTATGACGAAGTTTTATTTCAGCTTTCCATTTCGCATATTCAGTATAATTATTTTCCTTCATCGGTTTCCTTCAACAGTTTTATGTACTCACTTGATTACCTAAAGTTTTGATGATTCTCTTCTCTGACCTCACTGTGTTGGCAACTACAAGGATTAGTCATTTACTAGCCTAATATAGAGTTTTCACCAATTCAAATTTCATCTATTCGTGGGGCTGTGTTTCTGACAAATATTTTGATGTTACCTCCTATCCATACCTTTTATTCTGATCTTCATATCTTGTCTGCAGGAACCTTGGTTGATATGTCTTATTTCCTTCCATGTGTTCTTGCTGCTAGTAGCTTTCATGTCAAGGAAGAACATCAATTTCCAGATGTGTTTGTTCCTTCTTGCACGTAAGATTCCTATCTATAATGTGTGCTCTTGCATAGTCAATTCTCACTTGTTGATTATTCTGGACCTAAATAATATAAGATATGATAAGAAGATGTCCAGTGACCTACATGATTGTAGTAAAACATGTATTTACAATGCATAAGCGATTTTAACTGATTCAATGACCTTGTGCAGTTGGAGGAGTGTATCTCGCTGAGAGGCTTAATCAATTCTTGGCCGGAAACTGGAAAAGCTTTGCCGGGCAAAACTACTTTGACCCTAACGGAGTGTTTCTCTCTATACTTTGGTCAGGACCCCTGTTGGTGATTGCAATCATAATCTTGGTAAGCGATAGCTCGCACTCAGTTTTTTTTTTTTTTTGCTGATGATTTCTCGCCTTAATCCTATATGTCCGTCCTCGTGCAGGTGAATACCTTGTTATCACTTTGTTATCTGATTGTGCGATGGAAGAGGGCCGAGCTCAGACATCGTGCTAGGGTAGCTAGTAGGAAAGAGGACTGAGCTGATGTCACTTCTACAGAGAACAGGGATTCTTGTGTTATTCTTTTTAATCGGAAGTCCATATTTTGGTATTCTTACTCTTTGGACTTCTACTGTGGCATTTCATTTGTAGTTTGAAATGCAATAGTGAATTGCTTCTTTCTTAGTGATATGATTCATTATCATTAGCAGATTTATCACTTTTGTAATGTTTTATAACGTAATGCTGCAATGAATAATTTGGTGAAATCAGGACACTGTCAAGAAAAAATTTAAGGAAATTACATATAATTAGATAGGCTGTTCTTTCATGAATTATCAATTCTCTCTCTTCCTTTTGACATAATGGGACCTGTTTATATACAAGATTTGCAAGTAGCAACAACAGATGATATCTTACAGAAAATTTATTAAAGCCTACATACAGAGACATCTCGTTGAAGTATAGAATAGCCATGATTAAAGCCTGAAGAATCAGCCTTTTTTGGAATTTCAAGTTAAACATACTTAGAAGTGACACATATGAACAATGTCAATGGTTTTATTCCAATATCAAGCAAGTCCAACAATATCACCAACCTTACCATAGAGTGTGAAAAACCAGTATACAAAATAATACATGCAGTTTGCTATCTCAACTACTGTTAGCCGCTATCCTACAGAAATATGATGCGACAATAGAGGGTTTAGCAATTTCAAATGACTATGATACAACTCTTGCATACTAGTTATCAATATGAAGTCATTGATCAAGCCCTAGAATCGAGAGTTGGATGGAGACAGAGTAAAGCTTTGAGGTAAATTTGAAGTCCATTAGCAGAAACTTTAAGAAGATGACTTGCTCATGAAATGGTGGATGTCATTATAAACTACCATGAGTGTTGCCATCTGATATGAGGTCTTCAAGTTCATCAATAATTGCATTGTAGCAGAAGAGATACTGCTCCTGAAAAATGAGAAGCACATACAGTGAGCAACAAATATTAAATGGCTTCAAAATACATTGACATCAGCAAACACTAGCAGTGTACAATATATATCAAGATTGTCTTCGAAACATCCTTTTCATCAACTATCAGAAAGGATGAGATATCAAGAAACTGTACCAGAGTTTGCACCATCCCAATTCGCTGTGACCTAAAAGTGGTTACAGTATTGACAAGGTCCAAAGCACTCATGTCTCCAATTAGAACTCTTTGGATTGTATTGTGGATGACACAATATGTTCCAGTTCTACCAATACCTGCACTGTAGAAAACAAGTGTCAGACAATGAAAATACTTCCAATGATCACTTTCAATCGCTATTCGAAGGCAAACCTGCAGTGAACAACAATTGGCCCAAGATTGGGTGGGACACTAGATATTCTTTTGAACATTTCACGAACAGCCAGAGTGTCTTTTGGAACTCCATGATCAGGCCATTCAGGGTACTGAACATGTAAAACAGACAATGGCTGCTCCTCTGACTGCAAAGTAAATGAGAAATGCTTGCTTAATATATCTTTTAATCAAAGTCCCAGCCATATAATTGTCCAGAATCACAAAACAATGAAACATAAGTTGTGATAAAGGATATCAGCAAGACTTAACAATGTTTGCAAATCAAAATGATGCATAACGGGTTTTATCCATAAATATTCTTATCTATAATCGCCTCACCTCTTTGTGTTTGACTTCTAAGAGTCTCCATACTAATGAAGAGTCAGTTGTCTGTATCGACTTGGTAGCTATGCATATGTTGCCAATCTCTCTAGGTCCATCCTCTGCTTGGAAATAATCTACGCACTTTAGTGTCTGCACTCAGCATAATTAAACAGGTATTAATGAGAAAAAAAAGCTGATAGTAAGTTTTAAGGGGCATATTAAATTTATAACATATTAATGCACTCAGTAAGTTTCTTAAATAAATATAAGCAAATACTGCAATTTAATCGACTAAAAGCATCAAATGATTGTGCACCAAACAGGGATGCCATGTCAAAATATAAATGATGACTTCAGGTATGCTGCTACTGAACCACATAAATCTAATTGCTTACGTGATAATTATCTACCAACCGGGTGAGCATCACTATGACAGGGCAGTGATACTGGATAATCATCTCCCAGAAGTCCTCAGAAGTGTGTGAAAGCGGACCTTGAGTCGCAATAAACCGAGAAACATTTTCAGAAGTCTACAATCAAAGGAATTAGTTTTGAATGAACAAAAAATGAACCCAAATGTATTACAAGTGTTCAAAAATCACATGTTAAATAAAAATTCCCACCATGATAGGACTTGCGTTGATATAACCCCTAGCTGAAGATCTATAATCTGCACATTGCTTCAAGATAACCCTGTTATCGTCAACTGCAACAATGAAATTTAAAAGCTATAATTTCTGGCAGATGAAATACTTTTCTAAGTAAATAAGCACACATGTATAATATGTAATAAACTACTGATCAGCGTACATGGCAAGACATCAGTATAACGGTTCTTTGAATAATTTGAGCCGTCAAGAGCCACATTACATCTATTCCTCATATCCAGTGCTGTCATCCTACTTGCCTGCAATAAAGAAATTGGACTTTCAAAAAGGAAAGCTACTCAGATTACGTCAGAAGAAAATACAGACAGCTTCAATATTTATATTTTCAACAGTAACACAGTACATGATATGAGGGAGTGAAGCTACAAGAGTGCAATGGATGTTGAAATGTCATGGAAGCACCAATGAAAATGAATGGAAACAGTAACACCTATTTCTGTTGCATTCAGCAATGAGAGCAAACCATGGCACTGTATTCCAATACAACTATTTCCCAAATCCCATGTATGAAGTAAATTGATGTTTAAATACAAATGGTAAAAATATGTAAATGCTCCACATTTTTCAACAATTTGTCCAAACCAATTCCTTAATTTTCCTCCAGACAATAAAAGCTGAAAATTAAGACCTCTAGCTTCACAGTGTTATAATCCTACAAAAGTAGCTCCTCTAGTCCATCACAATACTCGAACAATCATTATTGAGATCAAAGCAGTTCAAAATGGAACTTAGGGGACCCGTAGAAAAACACGATAGCAATCAAAGTTTCAATCTTTTTTGTGGAATGGCTGAGGACGAGTCACAATCCAAGATTACAAATTATAAGACCTAAATTATCTCAATGACGATTTAATCAGCCAATCAAGAATAGCTTCTCCATACTCCTCACATCACTGCTTAGCATTTTTCTGGAAAACGCACTTCTTCAAATAAGTTCTGAATCTTGCTCTAGCATATCAAATCCAACCTAATTTTATCAATCTAGATATCTATAAAATTGATTGCAGGAGCTTCTGGATGAAATAAAGCCATTAATAGTCACTAACAGAAGCAAAAAAAAAAAAAAATTTTAATTGCAGAAATTCCTAACAAATCTGAATACAAATTAAATATTCACACCTGCAAGGTTAGGAACTCTTGGCGGATCATTTGCGGAGTTTTGGTTTTGAGGCGTTGAAGAGCTTCATAGCAGTGGTGTAGCTCATCGCCGGAGAGATGGGACCTCGACGTTGTCGAATCGAAAGAGAGATCGAACGATTTGGCCGGCGTCGGAGAGACTGGAACTGCTGCGGCAGCCTCAATGGCGGAGTGAGGCTTTGCAGATGAGTTATTAGCCATCGCCGATCTGCGGCCGCGGCGGCGATTCGCTACGACGTTACCCGTGGCTCTCGTCGTTAGGGTTTCTCTCCGCTCTCCGCTCTCGTCTCGAGGTTTACACTTTACACACGTCGTTAGTTATCCGCCGTTGATTGTAGTTCCACCTTTTCTGCCCCCACATTTCGATATTTTTTTATTGACAAAATTTAATATTTTGCAACTTTCAAGACATGCAAGTAATTTAATAAATATAAATATTTAAATTAAATGTTATGCATTTAAAATGGTACAAATCCTGAACTCCTATTTTAAAATAGATGAGTCAGCAAATAAAGAAATTAGCTTAGCCTCAATTGTACAAATAATGTATGTGCTATCATGAATTCTCTGCATTATTAAAAAGTTGCTTCATTTACAAAAACCCCATCCCTATTATAACCATACTTTCAAGCACTAGATAAACTACAAGAAAACAAATCCAAGTTGCCCACATTTCACATTAATCACCCATTATGTTAGATGTTACACTCGATGAATATCCACAGATATAATTTCATGAAAACGGACACACACGTGTGTATTTTGTATCGTTAAATTACACCAAATACATCGATGCGAGCCACCCTTCACCCTAAGAACCCCATTTTCTCTTCTACATCACTACACTTAATATTGGCCATCTCTAGGCTACTAAGCTTCAAAGCCTTCACAGCTTCACCTTCCCAATCTGTGCAGTGCAACACAACATAGAGAATTGATATAGCACATGCAACTTGAGCCGAGAGCAAGCCTAGCCACAGCCCCATGAAGCCAATTCCTAGCCAGAAGGCTAGGTCAACTGCTATAGGCGTGCCTACGAAGTAAAACGAGCCAAGATTGATGTGGGCCCCCACAACCGGCCTTGTTGTGCCACGTAGGATGCCACACCCTGTGGTCTGCTGACAGTTGCCGAGCTCACAGAGTCCGATAATTGGGAGAACCAATGCAACGAGAGCTTTGAGCTCTTTGTCTTTGGTAAAGAGACCGCCCCATTTGTCTCTAAAGATCACTGTCCAAATCACATTGATGTGGTCTATAGCAAATGCACAGGCTAATGCTACTATTGCTGCTAACTTGGCTTTGTATGGCTTCCCTGCTCCCAGCTCATTTCCTACCTGAAAACATCACATTCATCATTCAATCTTCGACTTCTTTGATCAAGAATCTTGTACATGGAAATAACAAACATTAGCACAATTTTACAAACATATAGTCTAATTTGGATCATACTAAACAAGGAACTACAATGATGGCCAAGAATGATGGGCAAAGTCACAATCTTTGCCTAGTTAGACTTATATTTTTTCCAAGAATTCCACTATCCCTATATTGTGTATTATAAAAATATTGGTTTTTAGTGTTTAAATAGTAAATCCACACTGATTTAGCCCAGTTGGCGCCATCACCAAACTCGTCATCGTCGTCATCATCATAACTTGCAACACTGCCTATTACATTATCCTCCTGGTCTTCAGCTTCTGGAGGAAGCCAGAATTGAGCGTCTCCTTCATCATTTGGAAGAGATGTCACATATTGATTGACAAACGAATTCCCTCTTTCAACATTGACGTCTATTCTTTCCAGAACTTCAGCCATCCCACAACTATCTATTTTTTTAACTTCCACAGTGTTAAGTTTCACCAGATTGCCAGGTTTGTGAAAACCATTTATCTTAACTGCTAAATTTGAATCGTCAAAATGCCCGTATGATAAAGAATCGGAATCTTCTTGATTGCTGTCTGTGCTGCTGTCTTCCACAAATAGCCTGAGAGAGAATTGCAATCATTTTGTAAGCTCAAAATTATACCATCGTCTCAATCATTTGCTACAACCATTGAGATAAGGATTTGAATTATGTACCGGTCATAAAAGTTTCCATCTGCTGAAAACTCACCTGAAAAATAGGATTATAAGTGAAGGAACAAATTGAAAGTAATACAAGATTGCGCAGAGAAAAGATAAAGAGTGAATATAAGAGGAAATCTATTCTAGTGATTATGAAGCTTCAATCTTGAAAATTTAAATACCAAAACAACATAAGGCCATCTTAACTATGGATAAAACTGAATATTCAATTCTTATAGAACCTTGAAGAAAACAGACATTAACTGATATAATAAGTCAAAATCCTAAAATGCCAAGCAGAAAACAAGAACTAATTACCAAGACAACAGAGATTTCATCTTCATTAATTGATCATTTGACTCTCAATTCAACATCGGCAAAACCAACCAACAACAAGAATTGTAAACAGAATTAATTCAAGCAAATTCCATGACAAAAGAACATAACTTTATAGCTGATTGACACTGGATATTGTAAGTGTATAGCATGGTTCTTGATAAGTAGTGCATGGCAGCATGCATGAAGAAAAGGAAGGAAAAATTGAAAAGAAGGGAAATTTCAATTTATTGTCCAAGTATACGAGAAGTTGCGAGTCACTTATAAAAACGTGTTTCAGAAAACACGATTTCATGTTAGTTTAGTTAGTTACTTCTCATTTCTTGATTTTCTTGTTTTTTCGTTTTGCAGTTTGAGAGGCAGTTTTGTGGGCGCGATATCTCAGCCGTTACTCAACCAAATTGGATGATTCGAGTTGTTGGAGCTTCTATATAAGACATAGTTTATTTCTCCGTTACTCAACCAAATTGGATGATTCGAGTTGTTGGAGCTTCTATATAAGACATAGTTTATTTCTCTAGTTATAAGTTTGCGAGATTCTGATTGTACAGGGAGTGAGTTAGCAAGAAAGAGAGGCGAGTTGAGAGTGATTCATTTTGTTCTTCTTTTCTTGTGTTTTCACGCTATAAATTTGCAACTCTGATTCAATTCGATTTAGTGGAGTATCATACAGTAGATGTAGGCATAGTTAAACCGAACCACTTTAAAATTTCTTTCTCTTGCTTAAATCATTTTAGTTTGCATATATTGGAAGTGTGTTTTGTGTCTAGTGCATGGCATATGGCATGGTCTGTCCAGCTACTCCTTTCCCCAACCCCATTCCACCCCTCCCTCTAGTGCATGGCATATGGCATCAAGAAAGAAGAGAAGCATGGTGGGTTTCCCGTTGAAACCACCCTGCTTCAGTCTCCGGATAGACAGACTGTGAGAAGGAGATAATGCTTCAATTGAGGACTGCGTTCTATTCCACTAAATATATAACGTCGATACATCGACAAAGAAAGAAATAAAATAACTACCTAAAATATAAATAACGTCGATACATCGACAAAGAAGGAAATAAAATAACTACCTAAAATATAAATAACGTCGACACATCGACAAAGAAAAAAACCAAATAACTACCTAAAATATAAAGATAAATACATAGATAAATTAGGATACGTTATTATCCTCTTTAACACGGACAATGTAACATCACTCACAAAGCCGAGGAAGGGATAAAGAAGCAGAAGAGTGTGCCGCTGTCACCACCACCGCCGGAGGAGAATGCGCCGGCGCTCCCACCACCACGGAAAAGTAACAAAACTGGATTGGCCGTTTTGGCAATAGCTGGCGCTGGGCTTGCTTCCCTGCTGTTCAAAATATCAGAAATGGAATGATAATGCTTCTTTATAGATCATGCAAACTTTCCATAAATATGTGGTTCCAAACTTTCAATTACTAATTCTGATGTAAATCATTGGACTTTCACTAATATACATTTTTCAATGCAAAACTTCCAAAATTATTTAATAATATTAATAATTAGTGCCATGTATATATAAGTAATAGTTAAGAATTGTGAACACTTGTTTGTAATGTAAAATGCAGCCATCGACATTAAATTATAGATTAAAAAAAATTATGTAAACAATCTTATATGAATCCTTTTTATTCATAAATATAAGTAAGTTATTAAATCTATATATATATATAGTAACAGAAGTTATTCTATAACCGTTTCTTTAAAGATTTTTAATTTTTTTAAATCGAAAATTTAATTTTCTTAGAAAACTATTTTCTGATTATTTTAATATATTTTATTAGTAATAAAAACAATGTATATCAAACAAAATTTTGAGTGCTACTATAATTATTGAGGATATTATTGATTATTGATTGAATATTTATTAAATCAACAAAATTTATTGAGGATATTTATTAAATCAACAAAGTTTATTAAGTTTTAATATATTTTTATTAGTAATAAAAATAATACATAACGAACAAAATTTCGAGTGTTACTATAATTATTTATTAAGGATATTATTCATTATTGATTGAATATTTATTAAACCAACAAAATTTATTGAGAATATTAATTAGATCGATAAAATTTATTGAGTTTTAATATATTTTTATTAGTAATGAAAATAATGTATATCAACAAAATTTCAAGTGCTACTATAATTATTGAGGATATTATTGATTATTGATTGAATATTTATTAAATCGACAAAATTTATTGACAAAATTTATTAGATCAACAAAATTTATTGAGTTTTAATATATTTTTATTAGTAATGAAAATAATGTATATCGAACAAAATTTCAAGTGTTACTATAATTATTGAAGATATTATTGATTATTGATTGAATATTTATTAAATTAACAAATTTATTGAGGATATTTATTAAATCAACAAAGTTTAATCAGTTTTAATATATTTTTATTAGTAATGAAAATAATATATAAGGAACAAAATTTCGAGTGCTACTATAATTATTGAAGATATTATTGATTATTGATTGAATATTTATTAAATCGACAAAATTTATTGAGAATATTTATTAGATCAACAAAGTTTATTGAGTTTTAATATATTTTTATTAGTAATGAAAACAATGTATATCGAACAAAATTTCGAGTGTTACTATAATTATTGAAGATATTATTGATTGAATATTTATTAAATTAACAAATTTATTGAGGATATTTATTAAATCAACAAAATTTAATCAGTTTTAATATATTTTTATTAGTAATGAAAATAATATACAAGGAACAAAATTTCGAGTGCTACTATAATTATTGAAGATATTATTGATTATTGATTGAATATTTATTAAATCGACAAAATCTATTGAGAATATTTATTAGATCAACAAAGTTTATTGAGTTTTAATATATTTTTATTAATAATGAAAATAATGTATATCGAACAAAATTTCGAGTGCTACTATAATTTTAGAGGATATTATTAATTATTGATTGAATATTTATTAAATCAAAAAAATTTATTGAAGATATTTATTAGATCAACAAAGTTTATTGAGAATTAATATAATTTTTATTTTATTACAATATAAAAAAAAATTATTGAAGATATTTATTAGATCAACAAAGTTTATTGAGAATTAATATAATTTTTATTTTATTACACTATTATGAAATTATTAAAATAAATATACATCTAATGAAATTAATGTATATCGAACAAAATTTCGAGTTAATGTATATGAACAAAATTTCGAGTGCTACTATAATTATTGAGGATATTATTGATTATTGATTGAATATTTATTAAATCAAAAAAAACTCTATTTTTCAATTGGAATAATATCTATAATATAGACCTTCAAATTCACTCTTAATTTAAAGACTTATAATTTGCATATTATTGATTATTGATTGAATATTTATTAAATCAACAAAATTTATTAAGTATATATATTAAATCAACAAATTTTATTAAGTTTTAATATATTTTTATTGGTAATGAAAACAATGTATATCGAACAAAATTTCGAGTGTTACTATAATTATTGAGGATGTTATTGATTATTGATTGAATATTTATTAAATTAACAAAATTTATTGAGGATATTTATTAAATCAACAAAGTTTAATCAGTTTTAATATATTTTTATTAGTAATGAAAATAATATATAAGGAACAAAATTTCGAGTGCTACTATAATTATTGAGGATATTATTGATTATTGATTGAATATTTATTAAATCGACAAAATTTATTGAGAATATTTATTAGATCAACAAAGTTTATTGAGTTTTAATATATTTTTATTAGTAATGAAAATAATGTATATCTAACAAAATTTCGAGTGCTACTATAATTTTTTAGGATATTATTGATTATTGATTGAATATTTATTAAATAAAAAAAAATTATTGAACATATTTATTAGATCAACAAAGTTTATTGAGGATTAATATAATTTTTATTTTATTACTGGAATTTTCACTTTTCAATTTATGGTTTGTTTATTGTGGATTAATATAATTTTTATTTTATTACTGGAATTTTCACTTTTCAATTTACAATTTATGGTTTGTTTATTGTGGATTAATATAATTTTTATTTTATTACTGTAATTTTCACTTTTCAATTTATGGCAAAATGGTCTGATATGTCCTGGTCTAAAACAATGATGACACACATATTTTCATTTTCTCGGACTTTACTTGGGGGATTCAGAAGATTTTTTAACAAAAACGGTTTTTGAATTTTCATCAAAGAGATTTGGAAAAACAGTTTCAACAGATTTAACAAATCCAATACATGTTTTATCCATACTACCTGAACTCAGAGACTCATTCAATTTATGGCAAAAGACTCATTCAATTTATGGCAAAATGGTCTGATATGTCCTGGTCTAAAATAATGATGTCACACATACTTCCATTTTCTCGGACTTTTCTTGAGGGATTCCGAAGTTTTTGTTTTTCTTGAGGGATTCAGAAGATTTTTTAACAAAAACTGTTTTTGAATTTTCATCAAAGAGATTTGGAAAAACAGTTTCAACAGATTTAACAAATCCAATACCTGTTTTATCCATACTACCTGAACTCAGAGACTCATTCAATTTGATTGAACTTGTGTTCCATTTGACAATGGTTGCTTTATTCATCTCCAACTGAGTCTTTTCGAGCTCCAAATCTTTATCCATACTACCTGAACTCAGAGACTCATTCAATTTGACTGAACTTCTTTATCCATACTACCTGAACTCAGAGACTCATTCAATTTGACTGAACTTGTGTTCCATTTGGCAATGGTTGCTTTATTAATCTCCAACTGATCTTGAGTCTTTTTGAGTGTAAGAGCCGTTTCCAGCTTTGAGTTTTGTGTTTTGAGTCTTGTGTTCCATTTGGCAATAGTTGCTTTATTAATCTCCAACTGATCTTGAGTCTTTTCGAGTGTAAGAGCCGTTTCCAGCTTTGAGTCTTTTCGAGCTCCAAATCTTTCTGTGTAAGAGCCGTTTCCAGCTTTGCCATCTCCAACTGATCTTGAGTCTTTTCGAGCTTCAAATCTTACACAACTCAGAGACTCATTCAATTTGTCTGAACTTGTGTCCCATTTGGACATGGTTGCTTTATTCATCTCCAGTCTTTTCGAGCTCCAAATCTTTATCCATACTACCTCCAAATCTTTATCCATACTACCTGAACTCAGAGACTCATTCAATTTGACTGAACTTGTGTTCCATTTGGCAATGGTTGCTTTATTCATTTATTCATCTCCAATTGATCTTGAGTCTTCTGAACTTGTGTTCCATTTGGAAATGGTTGCTTTATTCATTTATTCATCTCCAATTGATCTTGAGTCTTCTGATCTTGAGTCTTTTCGAGCTCCAAATCTTTCTGTGTAAGAGTCGTTTCCAGCTTTGCCATAGTGTGTTTCAGCATATCATTCTTCTTGGAAAGAGTTTCCAGCTTTGCCATAGTGTGTTTCAGCATATCATTCTCCTTGGAAAGAGTTTGCATAGTGTGTTTCAGCATATCATTCTTCTTGGAAAGAGTTTGCAGCTTTGTCATAGTGTGTTTCAGCATATCATTCTCCTGGGAAAGGTTTTGCATATCATTATCTTTGGAAAGGTTTTGCCATAGTGTGTTTCAGCATATCATTCTCCTTGGAAAGAATTTCAACCTGTTTATGTTTCAGCATATCATTCTCCTTGGAAAGAATTTCAACCTGCTTGCGTTGTTTCTTCCACTCTTTCACAGCATATCATTCTCCTTGAAAAGAATTTCAACCTGCTTGCGTTGTTTCTTCCACTCTTTAAGCAAGGATGTGAATTTCAACCTGCTTGCATTGTTTCTTCCACTCTTTAAGCAAGGATGTATAAAGATCTTGAAGTTCTTCTATGACAGCATCCCTATCTAAATCAATGACATCCCTATCTAAATCATCATCATCTCTTGATTCTGTATCATCAATCCCTATCTAAATCAATGACATCATAAAGATCTTGAAGTTCTTCTATGACAGCATCCCTATCTAAATCAATGACATCCCTATCTAAATCATCATCATCTCTTGATTCTGTATCATCAATCCCTATCTAAATCAATGACATCCCTATCTAAATCATCATCATCTTTTGATTCTGTATTATCATCAATCACAGCATTTAAACAAGTTATGTTAGAAAAATTAAACAATTAATAATATGATCCATCTAACACGGATAACTTCCCTTCTAGATTACCCAAATCCATGTCTTGCATGAGCAACAGAGCCACCCACTTGGTCCAAGTGGGTGGCTCTGATACCAATTGAAGGACCAAGTGGGTGGCTCTGATACCAATTGAAAGTGTCCGGATGCTCTTATGCTAAAGACAAACTAACAGAGTCACAATGTTGTCTCTGATGTTGACAACACTGACAATAACACATTGTGACTCTGGTGTTGACAACACTGACAATAACACAGCGGAATGAACAGGTTTAAAGAGGCACAAAGAAATATCCACAAGTATATAAAATACTTGTGGGACGCCAGCAGGGCAAAATCCTCTTATTAAATGAATGTTGAAGTACAAAAGAAACTCGGATACCAATTGAAAGTGTCCGAATGCTCTTTTGCTAAAGACAGACTAACAGAATGTTGTCTCTGGTGTTGACAACACTGACAATAACACAGCGGAATGAACAGATTTAAAGAGGCACAAAGAAATATCCACAAGTATATAAAATACATGTGGAACGCCGGCAAAATCCTCTTATTAAATGAATGTTGAAGTACAAAAGAAACACAAAGAGATCTTATGAAAAGACTCTCTTTGAAACTCTCATAAAAACCAACTTAACCACTCGACTAGTCTAACTCACTAGAAATGTTACCACTCGACTAGTCTAACTCACTAGAAATGTTATGTGGTTAACATCAACAGCAACACTATGAAAACAGAATAGACTCGATTTCTTATATTGTTTGTGCTCTCTTTTCTCTCTCTTGATTTTCAAGATGAATCCATCTATTTATAGACCTTATGAGTCTCCATGATCTTGAACTCTTCACCATGATCATAGTGCTCCATGATCTCCACTTTAGTGCTCAATCATCTTGATTAGCTCCATTACCTCCACTTCTTGCCGCACGTTCTTTTCTTTTCATGATCTCCATCTCTTGAAGTCACGTCCTCTCTTCTTATGATTCTTTCTTCCTTCTCTCTATTGACAAACCACGTTCTTTTGTTTTTAAAAGAAAAGATACACATAAACAACTTTCCTATAAAATAGGAAGAGTTATTTAATTAAATCTTCTTCTTAATAAACCTGCAATAAAAACACGTGAGAAGATAAAAAGAAACAAATCTTTAAAGTAACCAACTCCTATAATATCTAGGGTTAAACAAACTCTCCTAATAAATCTCAAACCTAGATATTAAGTTAATTGATTTATATAAGAAAAAGGAAAAATAATATATGTTGATAAAATCAACATTAACAATCTTCCCTTTTTTTGCCTTTTCTTCTCAAAACCTTAAATCAATTAATCTCCTCAAAACAAGCTTTAACTTTGAAAAACATTTTTTCAAACAATTTTCAAACTCCCTCTGAATAAAGCATTTCTGTTGCATTCAGCAATGCGATGAAACCATGGCACTGTATTCCAATATAACTCTTTCCCAAATCCCAATGTATGGAGTAAATTGATGTTTAAATACAAATGGTAAAAATATGTAAATGCTCCACATTTTTCAACAATTTGTACCAAACCAATTCCTTAATTTTCCTCCAGATAATAAAAGCTGAAAATTAAGACCTCTAGCTTCACAGTGTCTACAAAAGTAGCTCCTCTAGTCCATCACAATACTCGAACAATCATTATTGAGATCAAAGCAGTTCAAAATGGAACTTAGGGGACACGTAGAAAAACGCGATAACAATTAAAGTTTCACTCTTTTTTGTGGAATGGCTGAGGACGAGTCACAATCCAACAATCCAAGATTACAAATTACAAGACCTAAATTATCTCAATGACGATTTAATCAGCCAATCAAGAATAGCTTCTCCATACTCCTCACATCACTGCTTAGCATTTTTCTGGAAAACGCACTTCTTCAAATAAGTTCTGAATCTTGCTCTAGCATATCAAATCCAACCTAATTTTATCAATCTAGATATCTATAAAATTGATTGCAGGAGCTTCTGGATGAAATAAAGCCATTAATAGTCACTAACAGAAGTAAAAAATAAAAATAAAAAAATAATTGCAGAAATTCCTAACAAATCTGAATACAAATTTAATATTCACATCTGCAAGGTTAGGAACTCTTGGCGGATCATTTGCGGAGTTTTGGCTTTGAGGCGTTGAAGAGCTTCAGAGCAGTGGTGTAGCTCATCGCCGGAGAGATGGGACCTCGACGTTGTCGAATCGAAAGAGAGATCGAACAATTTGGCCGGCGTCGGAGAGACTGGAACTGCTGCGGCAGTCTCAATGGCGGAGTGAGGCTTTGCAGATGAGTTATTAGCCATCGCCGATCTCGGCCGCGGCGGCGATTCACTACAACGTTACCCGTGGCTCTCGTCGTTAGAGCATCCAGACTAGTTGTTATAAGTCTCACGCTACACTACATGTAGTGTGAGATTTTGCTGCAGCAGTACCACTACATTTGACACTATACTACAGAAATGAATAGTATAACACTACATGTAGTGGTCACTATTGCACTACACTACATTTTTATTTTTACTTTATGATTTTTTTAATACAATTTTAATTTCACAATTTATTTTTAATAGAATTTGCATTTCATTATTTCATGAAACAATATTATTGTTTATGAAAAAATTATTATTTACATGTGTATAATATAAACGTAAATATAATACATTCAATCACAAAGTACATTAAATTAAAATACATAAATCACAAAATACTTCAAGACAATTAAGCTAAAATAACTAAATTAAAATAAACATAAAACATCTAGATTAGGATTAGGCTTGAAAAAGTACAATACGAGAATTTAAATGTCCTAATTAATAATCTTCGAGATTACTTTCCGACCCTCCGAGATCTGGAAAATATCTATTGTACATATCAAAAGTATTATTTGTTGGTGGTTGTTGGGAAAGTTCTTCATTTTTTACATATAATTTTTGTCTTTTTATATTCACATATTTTTACAAAATAACTAATAAAAATAATTATATTCAATAATCAATATAAAACTCCAAGAAAAAAAATTATACAATTAATAAGTTTAAACTTGTATAAATTTTAAATCAATAAAAAATAAGAATAGTAAATGTAATGTAGAATATAGTATTGACTGCTGGAGATAAATTTAATATAATATGGATTTTGCTGTAGTGTGATATGAATTTTGCTGCAGTATAAATTGATGTGGTTGGTCTTAGGGTTCCTCTCCGCTCTCGTCTCCGAGGTTTACACTTTACACACGTCGTTAGTTATCCGCCGTTGATTGTAGTTCCACCTTTTCTGCCCCACATTTCGATATTTTTTTATTGACAAAATTTAATATTTTGCAACTTTCAAGACATGCAAGTAATTTAATAAATATAAATATTTAAATTAAATGTTATGCATTTAAAATGGTACAAATCCTGAACTCCTATTTTAAAATAGATGAGTCAGCAAATAAAGAAATTAGCTTAGCCTCAATTGTACAAATAATGTATGTGCTATCATGAATTCTCTGCATTATTAAAAAGTTGCTTCATTTACAAAAACCCCATCCCTATTATAACCATACTTTCAAGCACTAGATAAACTACAAGAAAACAAATCCAAGTTGCCCACATTTCACATTAATCACCCATTATGTTAGAAGCTACACTCGATGAATATCCACAGATATAATTTCATGAAAACGGACACACACGTGTGTGTTTTGTATCGTTAAATTACACCAAATACATCGATGCGAGCCACCCTTCACCCTAAGAACCCCATTTTCTCTTCTACATCACTACACTTAATATTGGCCATCTCTAGGCTACTAAGCTTCAAAGCCTTCACAGCTTCACCTTCCCAATCTGTGCAGTGCAACACAACATAGAGAATTGATATAGCACATGCAACTTGAGCCGAGAGCAAGCCTAGCCACAGCCCCATGAAGCCAATGCCTAGCCAGAAGGCTAGGCCAACTGCTATAGGCGTGCCTACGAAGTAAAACGAGCCAAGATTGATGTGGGCCCCCACAACCGGCCTTGCTGTGCCACGTAGGATGCCACACCCTGTGGTCTGTGGACAGTTGCCGAGCTCACAGAGTCCGATAATTGGGAGAACCAATGCAACGAGACCTTTGAGCTCTTCGTCTTTGGTAAAGAGACCGCCCCATTTGTCTCTAAAGATCACTGTCCAAATCACATTGATGAGGCCTATAGCAAATGCACAGGCTAATGCTACTATTGCTGCTAACTTGGCTTTGTATGGCTTCCCTGCTCCCAGCTCATTTCCTACCTGAAAACACCGCATTCATCATTCAATCTTCGACTTCTTTGATCAAGAATCTTGTACATGGAAATAAACAAACATGAGCACAATTTTACACACATATAGTCTAATTTGGATCATACTAAACAAGGGAATACAATGATGGCCAAGAATGATGGGCAAAGTCACAATCTATATTTTTTCCAAGATTTCCACTATCCCTATATTCTGTATTGTAAAAATATTGGTTTTTAGTGTTTAAATAGTAAATCTACACTGATTTAGCCCGCTATATTAGTTGTCGCGCTACACCCTGGTCACTTAGACTATATGTCATACTTGAACAAAAACAGGACAGACTTCTTATCCGATCCAACCAACAACATTTATCGGTATCATAGATTGAATAGCACACAAGATCGAATTATGATTCAATCAAGCATCATAAGTTATAATGCAATTGTTCAAAGATGCAATTTTCAAGAATCCCTTGATTGATATCAACTACAATATACGTGAAACAAGCTTGAACATTAATACGTAAAACGTGTTACCCTTGCAGAGACGCAACCGGCCAAGGCCATCGGAACAGTGTACATAAGACTAGTTGTCTGAATCATTATCCCTGTAGCTGCAACTGTGAGCTTAGGATTAGGCAAATACCCTGATAACACCACCACAATCTCATACCACCACCACTCCAAGCATATTCCGATGCAGCTTGGAACCGCCAGCTTAAGCAGCCTCCCTATGCCACCGCCATCCTCCGCCTTCCACCGCCACTCCCACCTCCCATAAACACACACATAAACAATCATCAACACCATCATATGCAAATTAGTCAGCACAGAAGCTATAGCCACCCCAGGTACCCCAAGCCCCATAACCATCACAAGCACATAATTCAAAGGAATGTGAAACAAAACCGCAATTAATGTGCACCACATTTGAGGTTTGGTGACTCCCTGCGATCTCAGATAAACTCTCAGTGGTTGCAACAAGGTGTTTGTTAAAAGGTCTGGGAGAGAATACATGCAGTAAATGGCAGCTATTGATGTGATTTCTCTATCTTGGCCCATGAAAAGCATGATTGATTCAAGATTAATCCAGAGGAGAGTAATGGGGATGATTGCTAAGAAAAGTATGAAGATCATACGGTGGAGAGAGAGAGAGAGGAGGTCCCAGTTTTTGGTGCCGTAGGCTTGGCTGCAGACCGGCTCGAGCCCGGAAGCCAGGCCGACTAGAACTGAGTAGCCGGTTATGTTGGTGAAGCCGATGGAGAGGGCACCGCCGGCTAACTCTAGGCTCCCGAGGCGGCCCAAGAATAGAACAGAAACAACTGCTCTAATGTAGACTAAACAGTTCATTGCAGTTATGGGAAGTGCCATTGACCAGAGTTCCTTCAGTTCCTCCACCACCTTTGCAAGAAAAATCAATCAACATTATGAGGAGACAGAGAGAGAGAGGGAGAGAGATGAGAGAGGGAGGGAGAGAGAGAGAGAGAGAGAGAGAGAGAGAGAGAGAGAGATGATCACCTGAGTGGAAGAAGAAAGTTTGTCGGAGTTAAAATCTGAGTCATTTTCGGCCATTGTTGAGGAATACAACGACATGCAGAAGCCTGCAGATAAGGAAAAATGGTTGATGAAATAGAAGCAAGATGAAATTTTTAAGGGTTATATTATTTCTTGTTTTAAGCTTTATCTATGTAACTGACGAGAGTGCAGAAGAAAGATGAGAGAAAGAGGTTTTGTGGGGCCTCCGGTGACGTGGTGGGAAATCCCGTCAACGCTGCATGGGCTATATTTCTAGATTTCCACTAAAATATTATGTATATCTATCTTCTATTCGATCACATCCTTAAATTATATCGATACAATCGGGTAGAAGGAGTTCTTCGTCTCTCACACCCGGAGAAGAAAGATGAGAGAGAAAGATTTTATCTGGTAAACACACTTTTTGTTTCTTCCAAGAATTCAAGATTTTGGGATTTGATGATGACCATAAAGGAGCTTGAATGAAGAAGAAAGAAGAGTTTATATATATACTAATTAGTCCATTTGCATATACTTAATGCCTATATAGTATTAATAATATTGTTTAATTAGCATAAATGAGTTGAGTTATATAGGCTAAAAGTCCACAACTTTCGCTAATGGCGGCAATTCTGATATGGGTTTTCATGGGGATATGCAACTCAAGCACACGTAATATCAAGAAAAGAAAAAGGGGGAAATGAAAATCAATATTATTTTGAGACACAGAAAACAATGGTAATAGATGTGATGTGGATAGATTTATGATGCTTAAGTCATATATGTATATATATTTATATATATACACTTCTAGAGAGAGAGGAAGGGATGCGACAAAGATTACGGCTTTATACAGTATCTGCACTGAAATTTGCAGTTACCATAAATACACCATAAATACTCACCGTCAAAATCTTGGAATTCCTACCTTATTTATTATATATTTAAACAAAAAATATTAAAATATTCTGCAAGATAATTTTTAATTTATCCACAAACGTATAATAATCTTATTGTTTATTTAAAAAAGTAAAATTAATAAATTTATTAAAATTTTAACATAAATACATATTAATTTATCCATGAATAGAATATGAAGATAGATATTTATATATTCATCAAATGAATCATCTTTCACCTGGCCATTCTTAGCATGAAAGGATAATGACATCTAGTTTGCACGCACCTTTTGCTTTGTGTTAAGCAAATATTTGGATGTCATAACTGTCATGACATGGGTTAAATATTCAAGACAAAGCATCTTATAATAGTTGCAAATAATTATTCAAAAAGTGGTGCCTAATGGCCCAATTGGGACAGACTTTAGTTTGATTAAAGAGCATAACTTTGATAATAATATTTAAAAATTGAATAAATTAGTTGGCCCATAGTAATATAAAAATGAATGAGTAAAGTATACTTTAGGATTGGCATCTTTAGTTTATGCTTTATAGATTATGCAACTTTCCATAAATATGTGGTTCCAAACTTCGAATTACTAATTCTGATGTAAATTGTTGGACTTTCACTAATATACATTTTTCAATACAAAACTTCCGAAATTATTTAATAATATTAATAATTATTGCCATGTATATATAAGTAATAGTTAAGAATAGTGAACACTTGTTTGTAATGTAAAAAGCAGCCTTCGACATTAAATTATAGATTAAAAAAATTATGTTAACAATCTTACATGAATCCTTTTTTATTCATAAATAAACTAATGAGTAAGTTCAATTATTTTTTTAAGATATAAGTAAGTTATTAAATATCACTTAATATAAGATTTCTATCCACTAATCCGTTTCTATAAAGTCAAATGAAAAATAAAAATATATATATTGTTGAGCACCGGTTCAGTTTAGTCAATTACTCCAGCAAATAATTTTTAAAAACAACTATTTATATCTAATAAACTCAAAGAAATCATATTTTAAAATGTGGGGAACTTATAATATTATTTTTAATACAATAGATTTGGCCAATGTATTGTGTCACATTTTGGGATACACTCTTTATCATAAATAGGTATCATATCATGATTCGAGCCCATTTGATATTATCAGTCATGTGGGCTACTAAATGGGCCATGAATATTTAACAAACACAAACCAATATTGGGCTTGTTTTGTTTTAGTTTGTTTATGAACAAAATGTAAAATTGATTGCACACGAATTTAAATATTTTAAATTGAATAATCCAATTGGGGTGGACATATCTCCAAAATGAAAAAAACCTCATTTTCCAAGCTTCCCTCCATTATATTTCAAATATGGATATAATATAATGCATTAATGCTATGTTTGACCTTTAAATTAGATGAAAAGAATCTTAAAGAAAACACAATTTAAAAAAAATAATTAAATACTTTTCTACACTTATACAAGGCAAAACCTGGTTTCAAAGGGTTTCCAATATTTTGCATATGGTGGTTTTATTTAGAGTACTTTCTGTCCACGTAATTCTATTTATTTATTTAAATTAAGAATAATAAAGTCAAATTCAATCATTTGATTATAGTAAACGTTGCATCTTTTAAATATACTCCTATTATATATTGAATCTGCATTTATTTGTACATATTTATCTAGCTAAAAAAGAAAGAAAAACCAAACGATATTATCTATCCTATTTTCTTATCACGCAATCAAAACTTCAAGATAATTATTTTGATCAGCAATTTTACGCAACTGTCAAAACAGCATAATTTTAATAATCTTACACAAAAACAAAAAAACAAAAAAAAAAAAGGGAAAGAGAATCTAAAAGGTTGAAAAGTTAGTGGAATATAGTAAGCAAGAAATTCCCTCCAATTCAAAATCCCAAATACAAAACAGGCTATATATAAAGATGATAAATTCATGGTTGACCCTTCACGTACACAATACAGATAAGCGACGCAATCTATACGTATATATTTCATGTATAACACTAACATTGAAATTTCCCCAAACTAGCAGCCCTAGAATTCCAAAGCTAATTCTTTTCGTATTCAATTTCGTCAATTTTTAAGTTAGTCAGTAAAGGGCGGCAGCAGATGAGCAATAACTTGCAGGGGCATAAATACAGAGTATTTTCGCAAGATTCCGATAGGGTCGGGTCATGTTTAGAGCTAATCTAATCGGGGTTGGATTGGCCGTGGGCTCGAGCGCGTTTATTGGATCCAGCTTCATCATCAAGAAGAAGGGTTTGCAGAGAGCTGGGTCATCCGGCTCTCGTGCTAGTAAGTTTTATTTATTTTATTTTATTTGGCAATCGAAGATGGTTTTGTTGTTTTTTTTTGCTGTGTGAAATTCTGAAGCTTGAAGTTTTATCTGAGCTATTTGTGTTTGTCCCTTGTTTGGCGTATTGAGTTTCTTGGGATACTAGGTTTGATTAGATGCTACATTTATGGTGATATTAAAGATTTCGAGTAGTCAACATTGTATTGATTTTTTATGAAATTTGTTGTGTAAATTTGAATTTGTATCTCTTTAGTGGTTCTGAGCTAGTGGAAGTTACTTTGCAGCTGAGGATTATGGTTTTTGGATTTGTAAAAGAAAAAAAATGGAATAGATTGCATCTTCAGTGTATTACATTAGTATATAAAATCAGATAAAATCTAGGGTGTATGAGATGGGCTCATGAGTATGCAGTACTTGCAAATTGTTGTATGTGAAGTCGGAAAAAGTTGATGTTGAGATTGCTTGTTGGCAGTCAGTTGAGCGGAAACTAGTTAGCTACTTAAGTATCATTTTAATAAATTTGATTCGACATTAATATTACACGTCTTTTACTGTCAGACACCTTATAATTTTTGTTGCAAAAGTGGATTAGTGAGATGGAGAATAATATTCATCCAATCTCTATAATGGGTGCAATTTTTAGTCTGGAGCCATCATTTCACAAAGTTTCTAATGATTTTCAATTGCTTAACTGAAGGTTCAGGAGGCTATGGATACTTGCTAGAGCCGCTTTGGTGGATCGGAATGTTTACTAGTGAGTGTTACTTTTCTCGAACAAACAATTTGATTGTATAACCACAATCAGACACGAGTTTTTATTTTTCTCAGTGATTGTGGGGGAGTTTGCCAATTTCATTGCTTATATGTATGCTCCAGCTGTACTTGTTACACCACTTGGAGCATTAAGTATAATAGTCAGGTGAGAAAAGGCCACCTCAATAACTAATCAGCAGCATACAGTTTATGAACAATAACTAACGACTCTTTATTCTGTTGACAGTGCTATTTTAGCTAATTTTTTACTCAAAGAGAAGTTGAGGAGGTTAGGGATATTGGGCTGTGTTTTGTGTGTAGTGGGTTCTACAGTCATTGTGCTTCATGCACCTGGTGAACATAGTCTCAGCTCAGTTGAAGAAATTTGGGACTTAGCAACACAGCCAGGTAGACACATATACATTTAAACCTGTTGTATTGATTTCTTGTCCTTATCTCCATTTAGTGATTTTATTATTTTTTTCTGAATACTTTTTATCTTTCCTTGGTCCAGCTTTTCTTTTGTACACAGTTTCAGCAGTAGCAGTGGCATTGGTACTTATTCTGTATTGTGAACCACGATATGGCCAGACAAACATCATGGTTTACATAGGGGTTTGTTCCATAATTGGATCATTAACTGTGAGTTCATCTTCTTTCTATTGACTATTTAACATATATAGATAACACATCTAAGCAAATCATGGTTCTGGCATATGTACATCAAGATTTTGGGTATTTCAAAATAGCAGGAGGATAAGCTTAATATAGCTTATGGTTTAGTCTATGCATCACAAATGTCTAGATTAGCTCAATGAATAAGGCCTCCAAGATAGTATTCCTCCATGAATATAGTGCCCTATAATCATGGTCCTCTTTATTTTTAACTTATTTTCTCTTTTTTAGCTCATAGCTCGAAATGACTATTTTTTTTGTTCCTTAATTTGTCAACGTAGCTGGGATAAAGGGAAAAGGTCTAGCACACTTGTCATTAAAAGGGCTTGTAGGAATTGAGTAATGTGTCATGATCACTAGATAATAATTTGCTGCTTCGTTGCAGGTTATGAGTATTAAAGCAATAGGCATTGCTATAAAACTCACGCTGGAGGGTTATAGCCAGGTAGCCCACTTCAAGTCATGGGTATTTGCCATGGTTGCAGCTTCATGTATAATCACTCAGTTGAACTACTTAAACAAGGTTTCTTCGGCTTCCTTTGTTATTTCAGTATTTATTATCATTCATAACCAAAAACAAAATTGTTGTTTGGGTGGATGTGTGAGAGTAGCAAGTTTTCCACATAGTTTGAGAAATATTTACATTGTTCCTCGTCACACCTTTTCAGTGAAATGAAGAAATAAGTGTATAATCACAGGTTGATCAGTACTGCAATGCTAGTTTGAAATTGATCCAGGATGAACCTCAGAAACATATATGCGCATAAAGAGGCAAATGTGTATAAAAATTGAAACACGGGCCCCTACTAACTTTTATTATTCATAAACATGACGATATAAAAAATTTGGTTTTTGGGATGAAATTTCTGTTAGCATGGTAATTTTTAATATATATCCAAAAAAAAAAAAAAATTCTTTCTTCATACTCAAACATTTTCAGTTAACTGAAGATATAAGAGAATATGCTAGTGATAATGTGAATTTGATCTAGTATGAAACCTCATAAACGTGTCTATATAAAGACAAATGAGTAGACAAAAGGGAACTTAAATTTATTATCTTCTGCAGAAGACCTAAATTTGTTGTAATTTGCTATTCAGAAACATAGAACTGCTTTATTTACTGAGTTCTGCTCTCTTATGCTTAACTATTAATTTTTAACTTTTAAGTTTTATGAAAAATGTTGGCTTCTTCCAGGCTTTGGACAAGTTTGACACAGCTGTAGTATCTCCAATCTATTATGCCATGTTCACATCGCTTACAATTTTGGCCAGTGCCATAATGTTCAAGGTAATCAAAATGTTGTGTCTCACGGTGGTTCTGCTATGTGCTTATTTTCTGATAAAACTCTTAACTACTTTCTCCAGGACTGGTCTGGTCAGAGTGCTAGTAGCATTGTTTCGGTTCTCTGTGGATTTACTACTGTGCTTTCGGGGACAATGGTTTTGCACAGTACAAGAGATCCAGAAAAATTGCCATCTACAGGTTACACCCTCCACTTTGTTGAAATGCGGACTTCCTTACTTTGTAGCTTAGTTAATTGCATTACGGGTGACCTTATTGGCCAATCTTCTACAATGATTTAAACGTTGCCTAGATTCTCAAGTGCTTAGAAGTAGGATGATCTTGTATGGACCATAATCTGACATCTGATTCAATGAAAAGAGAGATTGATATCCAGAATAGTTGCATAATTTGATTCTTGAAGATTAATGAAATTCTTGATTGTGCTAAGCCAAAGCCTCTGGCAAAGATATTTGACTACTTAACTTTGGATATCCTGCAGATTATGCAGTGGTTTCTCCTCAAATATCTTGGCTTATCCATGCAAATGGTGAGATATGGAAACAGAAAGACAACGATGGCCTGCAACACGAATATGTTGCTATCATCCAACAAGATCATTTCAAGTAACAGAATATCTTGGATCGTGCAAAGCGGCTAGATTGCCATGAAGGTTAATGATCTCAGTCAATGTAGATCTGCTGGTAAGCTCTTTACCATAGTCACTAATCAATATTTAATATTTTTGAATACTTGTGATGTTGATTGATATTTTAGTTCTTTGGTCAACATTCGATGATATTCTCCTTATTCACTTTGAGGAAATGTAAGATAGAGTCATTCTTTGAACATGTACCACCATCCAACAATAGTCCATATTTGTTGTACAAAATATTACTCTTCTCCATTGAGATGAATTGTAAAAAGAGTCAAGTTTATCCATATTTGTTGTACAAAATATGACTAATTAAAAATATAAAATAAACTATGCAAAAATAAAGTCGAGCTCATCCTTGAAAAAAATTGAAAATTTTGAGAAAAGATATTAGTAAATTTTAAAAACATCCAAAACATATATTTTAAAAGTCAAATTTTATTTATCAATCTATTGATGACATCAAGACAAAAACAAGCAACCCAAAGAACAAGAGAACATATATTTTAAAGTAAATTTTTATATATTATTAAATTGATATTAGTTATATAATTAGTTGTATATTTATAAATTATTATTTGTATAATTGAAATATATATTTTAATAAAACATATTAGTTTTATATGTATAAGATATTTATTAATTGTTTACTTATAAAATATATGCTTGTATAACTTGAATATATGATTTAATGAAAGATATTACTTAAATATTTAAATGTGAAGGTATTAATTGTATTATTTAAATGTATTAAAGTTGGTATTGGAGGCACATCACACCAAGGACACATAAGCCCTATTTATATTTTAAAAGTCAAAATTTTATTTATGAAGGAAACCATGGTTTAAAAACATTTAGAATCAACATTATATCATTTCGTAATGTAATGAAATAATGTTTTAGGGAAAATATCTCCAACATCGAAGAAAAACTCATTCAAAAAAATAAAAACAATTAAAGGAAAAAAACTTTTTTTTAAAGAATGACATGAATGAAATAATTTTTTTTAAATATTATATACTATACTAGGCGTATTGAATTTTTGTTAATATCTTATTGTCAGTACCTAAATCTGATATATCTCGTTGCACGAAATAAAATCATTCAAAACAGCATAAGATGAACAATCATCTCAATACATTCTAAGTCAACATAAAAATATTTGAATAACTTTTAAGTGGTATATGCAATATCTAACGCCATTTTTACAGTTACTCGAGATCAATACATACAGATATATAAACAACAAAATGCCCCAAAACTAGCTAAAAAAATGATGCAGGATGAGAGGGGACAGGCTATATACAACATACAGGACTCATTTATAGACAATGAATTCAAAACGATAATGGACTAATACAGTTCAAGCGAACAACCTGAGTCATGTTTGCACTGTTTTTGAGACGATGAGTAATCGTCCTGATTCCCTCGTTTTTGAGACTTGTTATGTAATCCCCAAGCCGGGCCACACCAGTGATCTGGAACACTCAAAAAGTGGGCAGTTATGAACTTTCTAAATCTCTTTTTGTATTCTCTTGGAGATATGATAGTAGGCAACTGGTTTTTAGGAACAACGAGCGAAGACTTGACCCAATTCTCAAGCTGCTTGTCCCATGTATACTGCCTGAGATAGTCTATGATGCCACACGCCAGTTCTTGACGTTCAGTATCCACTCCCACGAGTAGAGAATAGTCCATCACATTGATCGACTGAAATCACAAAACAAACACAAAAGAGTCAGCTAATGGCTCACAAAATGAACATTTATAGTCTCATAAAACTCACATTGAGGAAATTAGTGTCATTGTATACGGCCCGTTGAAGATTTCGCTTTGATTGGCAACTAACATAAAGAGGCGAAACATTCATATCATTGACAAAGTTTTGATCCAAAAGAACTTCTCCTGGATCATTCCCAGCATTAGTGAAACGAGCATGGAGGGCCCCTTTAAGATCGTACTGTCTAGCTATATTCCGACCAAATGAAAGATTCTCCATCACAAGGAGATCATGTCTGGTTTCCTTCCCGTTTCTTGTTCCTCGTATGACAACCTAAGTACATCAAGAATAGGTGAAAGGCATAAAAACAATTAGTTAATAGTAATATCTATTACCTATATAAAAGTGTGGATGTTTCTTACAAAATATGGATTGTCGAATATATCCCCATTATAGATTATTATTTAAGATTATAACAGTAATTTAGAATTTTCATATTTAAATAATTTTATATTAGAATTCTAACTAATTCAAAATCTTATAGAATCCTATTATAGTTAGAACTCTAATATAAAAGTGTTATATATATAATATTTGTATTATTTCTTTCCTTAACTTGAATTGATCTCCACGTGCAACGCACGTGATTAAAACTCATACTATATATATATACCAATCAAGCAAGAAAATGATGCTATACTGACCTGGTAGATGCCTAGAATTTTTGCAAGACATGTCTGATTTCCGAGCTCATAGCACTGATTCATGTACTCAAAGTAGTTCGTAGCAAACTTCATGAACGAATCAAACTCAGTCCTCTTAATTTCCTTGATAATAAAACGATCATCTAGTGTTTTAGCGAAGAATGATTTACTCTTTCCACCTTGAGCATCCCAGTTTCTACAACGACTTAGTGAAGCTATGTAGTCGACTTCAGAAGGAGAATACCTATCGCGCAACTGACGAAACTGGCTGGCATAAAGGCATAAAACGGAGTATTTTCGCTTAGCTGGAAGTTTCCCCAAACCCATGGAGACTTCTGGGTGGCTAGCACTATAAGAAACCGATGAGTCTAACAGATCTAAGCCATCAAAACTTGAATGTGTATCTTCCCAGCTGGTGGGGGATGAAGAATGCGTGCCATCAGAATCTGACGAACCAAATGAAGACCAATGAGAAGCAGTTAAAGAGAATATGCGTATCAGTCTCTGAGAATTATCGTTTGATTTGGAATCTTTCCAAGCATCCTCAGCTAGATCTTCTGTGGCAGTTGATACATTCTTCAATAAGGTTAATGCGCAAGCTATTATGCTCGAGAATTCGTCTTCATAATCGGAAACTATATAGTCGTTAGGACCAAGTGGAATGTGCAGCCTTGAGCCCTCATCGTTGATCAGTTTCTGGGTCGTTGATTCTGCAGTGTAGCTATTAAAAGACTCGATTTTGGGCAAGTAGCCTCTCTGAAGGTCCTCCATATATTCACGTCCGATGTCAGAGAATGGGGCCCAGATCCAACCTTTGTTGTTTTCTAGGTTAGATAACAAACAAAGATCATCTTGTCCATTTTCTTTTAACTCAGAAGTAGGCCATGAATTATGTCCTATAGATTCTTCGACTTGTCCATTAATATGAATCTCTTTAACTGAACCAGCATCGACCACCTTAGGATTGGAAGAGAGTAATGCATGTAGCCTTCGATCCCATATGCATGATTCAAGAAGAAGTTCCAATCGGATTCTATTCAAGCTTAGAAGTTTACATGCAGCATCATCTTCACTTTCATCCTCAATGGCATTTTGAATGTCAACCTAATATTAATTCGTGTTTCAAGCAAAAGTAAGGCCATAATATCAATTACGGTAAGACACAAAAGAGATGATGTCAGAAACTGGCTAACCTCGAATTCGGATTTTTCCTGGTTCAGCATGAGCATAATATCAGAAAATTCTCTGCTTGATCCCTGAATGTTCAGAGTTACTCCAACATATCGATTTTCGATTTCCTTCAAAGACTTTTCAATATCAAGAAACATAGAAATTCCTTGCAGATACACCTTAAAGAGAGGAAAACAAAGATCTTAGTGAAAATAATAAAGGGAGACATGTATTTAAAATAAGGATAAAAACAGCAACAAATTTATGCAAGAAACGTACGCTATCAGAATCTTTCTTAAGAAACTCTAGTTTAATCGAAGCATTAAATTCCATCTTCTGAGGAGGCAAAGACACTGAATATGTCGTAATCGGCGTGTACTTGAACATTGCAACCATGGGGCCTAATCTGAATTGAACAAATATGAAAAAAAAGCAGGCGTAAAAACTAGCACTAGCACAGATTAAAATGGCAATGAAATAATCAGTAGCGTTTTACATACCCAAAGAAGTAGAGGAAATCCTTATGGAAAGAATGGCCACAACTGGATGGACTACTGAATGAAGAGTGGTTTGAAAAACTAAGCTCCAAAAATTTTCCGAATGACAAACCACGGGCAGCAGTTGATATTAATACTCTCTTCGTAGATTTTGAGGTTCCGTCTTGACACTGACCACAACGACTCCACATCCAAAGCTTCCCTTCAGCTTCCCCAGGTAAACTTTTTCTTTCAGGAAGATGTCTTACTTGGATTGTGAGTTGCTTGTTACGATGTGCATAGTAGTAAGAGTGCACCTCAGGGGTTTCTCCACAATTCTTGCACTGGAGATTCTGTTCAGAGGAAAATTTTCTGTAAGGTCTAAAATACTGAACATTTTAACGAAAGACTCATCAACAAAACTATAGTTCAGAATTAAGAAGACAAGGGTTCGAAAAGCAGGACCTGATTGAGCAAGTTATCATGCAAAAACTTTCCTAGAGGAACATCGAAACTCTTGTAGAACTTAATATGAGAAAAATGACTCTGCTCACAGATAGTCCCTCTTGAGGCGTTGCGGCTAGACATCAATACTAAAATACTCTCGGAATCAAGTACTGTGGAAATCTCATTCTTGCTAACCATGTGATCTTCAACACCATCACTGTGCTTCAATGTATCTGAAAATTCTTGTTTGTATTGCTCGATTTCATTTTCAGCCTGACCATCAAGGAGAAAAGGAAAAGTATCATCCATAACTTTTTGGACGGATGTTGAAAAAGATAATCCTGGAAATGTTGCTGGTTTATATGGCTGAAATGACAACGACAAATCGCCTTCTGGTAATGGCACAGCGTTTTCCGACCTATTTTGATGGAAGCCATTAGAAATCTTAATCTTCGACTCATCAGTGCCGTTCACTGTCAACTTTTGGTTGGCAAGGACAAGGTCCACCACCTCACTGGGAGAAACCGTGGAGAACATTGCACTCTGATCTAGAAGGAACGAGGTCTCGAGCATTAAATGATATGCCATGACAACTGCACACCGAATAACACATTTAATCCTTTTCAACTCATCGCTTGTAGCTCCCATCAGCACAATCTGTGCAATGCAAATTATGCATATATCATAACCTTCAAGTAAGTGGTTTGCTTAAATTAAGAATTCTTTGGGGGAGAAGAAAAACTTACTGTACATCCAAGTCGAGAAGGACACCCCTCGAGGAACATTAAAGTTTTACTCAGTTTCTTTCCGCCCTCAGTGGAAACATCGTTGTCTTCCACAAATTTTTCGATATGGAAGGAATCACACTGCCTCAGTTTCTGACCAGTTGCAAGCTCTGTTGACAAGATAGGGGAACCAATGCAACGAGCAACTCTCTCTAGACGGTGGAGCTTCATATCGAACACTAGTGTCATTCCTTTTGCAAGAATAGACTCTTGTATGTCACGGGAAACTGATTTCTCAACTAAAATGACATTTGGATGGCAATTCTCTATCATCTCAACAATAGTTTTCAGATTGTTCTTTTCCTGTGAATCAGAAATGAACATAAGAGATTATGTTTCACATGTTCAAGATAAAACGAAAGATTTTCAATTTACCAGTTGCTGCATTGAGTCAAAAGATGATAATCCACCAGAAGAAAGATCCAGTGAGCCATAGATCAAAAGCAGTCTCGGGTTTTTGTACTTTATTGCCATGTGTTTGTGAGCCACATGCTTTTTGAAGACCAGCCCTTTGACTACATGACTATGGAATCGAAACAAGGCATCATTCAAAATATACAGACATTTGCCAAGAAATGGTATAAACGAAACAGAAAACAAAAAAAAGGGTTAATACCTTTGGGTGCGTAAACCAGCTGCGATACATTTAACCTTGACATATCCATCGGGATCCATCGCCCTACCCTCATGTGTATTAGGCTTCACGAAAGCAGCAGCCTCCCATGATAAAGAAGTCACTATATTGACCCAATTTTCGCCGTATTTTCCAGAGGAATCAACACCAACAGACTTAATTAATTGACTAACAAGGGCCATAAATTTCCCATTCCTGATCTGGTTCATTGCTTTAACCTTTTCCTCTTTGAACTTGTGACTTCCACTTCCTTCTTCTCCGAAACTACTCAAAGAAGTCGGTTTAGCCCAGTTGGCGCCATCACCAAACTCGTCATCGTCATCATCATCATAACTTGCAACACTGCCTATTACATCATCCTCCTGGTCTTCAGCTTCTGGAGGAAGCCAGAATTGAGTGTCTCCTTCATCATTTGGAAGAGATGTCACATATTGATCGACAAACAAATTCCCTCTATCAACATTGACGTCTATTCTTTCCAGAACTTCAGCCATCCCAAAACTATCTACTTTTTTAACTTCCACAGTGTTAAGTTTCACCAGATTGCCAGGTTTGTGAAAACCATTTATCTTAACTGCTAAATTTGAATCGTCAAAATGCCCGTATGATAAAGAATCGGAATCTTCTTGATTGCTGTCAGTGCTGCTGTCTTCCACAAATGGCCTGAGAGAGATTGCAATCATTTTGTAAGCTCAAAATTAAACCATCGTCTCAATCATTTGCTACAACCATTGAGATAAGGATTTGAATCATGTACCGGTCATAAAAATTTCCATCTGTTGAAAACTCACCTGAAAAATAGGATTATAAGTAAAGGAACAAATTGAAAGTAATACAAGATTGAGCAGAGAAAAGATAAAGAGTGAAAATTTACTGCAACTTGATAAAGAACTGTTACTGCTTTGTAGGGAAGCAGTAGGACTTATTGATGGCATCATGCAAGAATTTGAATTCTTTCAAAACTGTGCTTATGGTTTTTTCACCAAAAATCTCGCCACGTTTAGAAAAGAGCCCAAAACTTGAATCATAAATTGCTGATCTTCCTATTCTGTGTGCATACTTCACTTCGCCAACTTTGCACCACAACGAAGTTACATTTTCTTTTGTTTGATACCCTTTCAGCCTGCATAATAAATTCAAAAAAGTATGATATCCAATCTGTTTGCCTAAAAGTGCTAAAAGATGTGCTTCTAAGATGGAGACACAATGTAGATATTTTTCTAGTACAAGAATCCAAATGTCACAATTGATGATGAAATTAGACACAAGAATAGTTTAAGAGCTACACAAAAAACATCAATGTTAATCTAGAAAGACACGTACTCAGATTCCAGATCAATACAGAGAAGACCTAAGATTAAATACATTGGAATCAGAAATAATAGCTATGCACAACAACTCAAACAAAAAAGTACTATTCCTTTAGTTTGATAGTTTAACCAAGAAATTTGACAAGAGACAAGCTTATCAGTTACTCAAAATTAAAACATTTTGTTTGTACAACCATAAATCCATGCCCTCGTAACAAGAAATTGCCTCGTCACGATTTTGGAAATTCAAACTTCATGTACAACTATCAATGTGTAAATATAAGAGGAAATCTATTCTAGTGATTATGAAGCTTCAATCTTGAAAATTGAAATACCAAAACAACATAAGGCCACCTTAACTATGGATAAAACTGAATATTCAATTCTTACAGAACCTTGAAGAAAACAGACATCAACTGATATAATAAGTCAAAATCCTAAAATGCCAAGCAGAAAACAAGAACTAATTACCAAAACAACAGAGATTTCATCTTCAATTGATCATTTGACTCTCAATTCAACATCGGCAAAACCAACCAACAAATAATCAAGAATTGTAAACAGCATTAATTCAAGCAAATTCCATGACAAAAGAACATAACTTTATAGCTGAATAACTCCAATGCCATAATTCTATTTCAAGAAAACAAAAGGTGAAAACCATTTGATAACTTACTCTTAAACAAATCCACCAAGCAAGTAATCAATCATCTTGAAAAACTCCCAAATAATGATATGAACATAACCAATATTCAAAACCCAGATTCTCTCTTTAAAAGATTTGAAAATCTGGGAATTCAATAACTCTATGTTTCTGAAAAAGGGACAACGAAGAAAGCAAATGATTTTAAGAATGAGTTCGAGGAGGAAGAGAGAAGTTTTTCAGTAGGAGAAAGAAATAAAGAAAAGAGAGATTGTCTGCAAGATGGGACCCACAGCCTGTTGTTTACTGCTCAGAAAAAATTCGAATTTCATCCATTTTCAACCAAGGGGAGCATAGATTGATGTAGGTGACACAATGCCATATGAAGGGTTTTTTTTTTGCATTACACGTCAAATTTTTCAAATTTTAAATTTGCTTGCATCATTGAATTCATTCATTACGTTGGTACAGTTTTCCCAATCCAATTCTTCTACTACAATTTACAAATGATATTCCCCTTCCATGTGATTGATTATTTTAAAATATATTATGAAATATTATTACAAAATAATTAATCTTTTTTTTTATTTTTTTATGTCAATCATGTCTAAATGAATTTTTTTTTTTTTTTTGCTTTTAGCATAATAAATGAAGTTTTTATCCAATAGTGCCTTCCACTGAATTTTCACTCATTTTTTAGAGAATTTTGTGAATATTACATAAATTTAAACACAATTTTTTACATTAGAAACATATAAATATTTATAAAATAATGCTCAAATGTCTATTATGGGCAACTCTTAATATGTCTATTAATGACGTGTAATGATTTTTTCGTGAAATTAATAGATATTTTAAATTTTTGACACATCAACCGTTGACATATTAATATGTGCCCACGTTGCCTAGATGAGAAGGGCTGAGTCACCTTTTCCAAAATGTTTTTCTTAACTTTATTTTGTATTAAATAAAAATTATTGCGAACATCACTTTCCAAAATTTATTCTTCAATCAAGCTAGATAACTCACAATACATTAGTAATCATGAATCAATCAATAACAACAATCAATGTTTTTTAACACTATTAAGAAGCTTGAGTTCTGTCACATTTCATATGCATAAAATGCATCCAAAGTATAACAAAGAATGTGATCGAACATCTTGTACCGAAATTATAACAACACATTAATATAAGTATTAAGATCCATTTTGCACGAATTAAATTACAAATTATTTATTTCTATTTATTTTGAAATTAATAAATAAGATTATTTTTTGTGAGTTAGCAAATTACTCTTCCCATTTTCAAGTAATGTTTCGTTCCTTTTGAAATTTCTACTCATAAGTCATGGCTAATCACTATATTTTAATTTAAAAATAATTAAAAAAACATACAAACTAAAAAGTAATAATTATTGTAATATTTTTGAAAATGAAGAAAACATAAATGAAAAGACATGGTTCAAATCTCCCCATAAACGGATTTTTGTCGCATTTTTTGGCTGGCACTAAAACCGGCTATCTACAATTTGGTCCCTCGTAAATTAACTATTATTGATTTTCATTCGAAATAAATTGTTATTTCAATTTTCAACCTTTTGAAGATAATACTTTATGAGAATTTTTTTTTTCTCTTTGTATTTAAACTCAATTTTATAGAAGTTGGAATAACGTTTTTAATTAAATATAATTTTAGAGGTTTCTTTCTAGATGATCTTAGATCATACTTAATCGAGGAGATCAATTATTAGCTGAAGTTTGATTGTGTAGACAAGATGATATTGGAAAATTCATGCTACACATGTTGCAATATGCACCATATGCATGATTTTTTTTTGTTTTAAATATTTTATATTTTTGTTTTATATACAATTCTGATTTTCCAAATCTTGAACTAGTAAATTAATAGTTCTCATAGTGTGTGGATTGAGTCATTTGATTTACCATATTTGAAATAAATATGTTTCAAGTTTATTAAAATTAGAGCACGTTTAAAATTTCTTAAAATTATGTAAATATTAATTTAAAAATAAAGTGAAAAATGAAGGAAAATCCATTCTTCTCCACCTCGTTTCCTTTTTCCATAATCCGAGCTCGGAGAAGGAAGCTAAGATCCAAAATATGGAAGAAAGAAGCAAGTGTTTTCTGATAGGAACGAGTGCGAATTTGATCAATTATTCTTTGAATAACCCACGGGAAGGGTTGATTTGCAGGTGAGGAATTACTTCTTTATATAGAGAATAACAAGTAGCGGGTTAATGAATTTCTAATTCATCCAAACATCAATAATGAATTTGTTATTATAAATTTTAAATCCGACCTTCATAAAACTCTTAAGCCCAAACACAATTTTTAAGTGTGCTTAAGTAAAATTGAGCATTATATTCATTTTCATCCATATATTATAAATTACAAAACGTTGATCAAAAATATATAGGATGTCACACATATAATTTTTTATATATATTTATATTTGAAAATTGCACTAGATAAATTTTTTCTCATATATATATATATATATCCCCAATATGTGCGAAAGTATAGTTTAACAATTGATGATTGAGTTGATATTATATTATGTCGAGTAATAGAATCATGTCACAATATATAACATATGATTATATTAACATTTTATAATATTTTCATCCAATAATTCAACGAGTTACTAATCATATTTAGGTAGACGACATGAATCTTTGTAGTAATTGATCAATAATTCACATACAACACCAATCAACGTGCACAAATATTAACCAATTAATTATTCACAAATATATTGATTAATAATACAAAGACAATTCTGGTAAGATAAGCTACAAATAAGATAGTGTACAAATCATCACCAATATATAGTATGTATGAGGTGTTTTAATTGTGAAATGACGCATATGCCCCTTAGAAAAATATTTGGATAATATTCTTTTTGGTGAAACTCCTATTAAAAGAGACGTATTAGTTTGTACTTTGAATCACTTTCGAGGGATAATATTGGACAGAAAAACATATATAATGATTGTCAACTTCTATCATATCATTACTAATTGGTTAAAGATTTTTTGTGTAATTAAAGCTTGATATTTTTGGTCTTAGTTTAATTATATGGGTCTCAACTTTGTGATTTTTGTTAATTTCTATGATTGGGCATAAAGTGCATTTAAAGTTAGGTATTAAATTAATGGACTTCGTATATTCTAAATTATAACATTTGGTTGTGGGTTGTAGTCGAAAATAATGTTTACATTAATTAATTATTTCATGTTATTAATTAGTGTTATAATTTGTTGTTATGCGATATGATTTTAAATGTTTAATACATATAAATCGCCTCGTATATACAACTCAGTAGTTCTTTTACGTATTTGAAAAGTAAAAAATATATATAATAATATTGATTTATAATGATATTATAATACAATTCCAAAATAAGCATTACGAGAATAATGTTTTGCCCATAAAATAAAACAAAAAAAATATTGTCAATGCATGAATTTCTTAAACAATTATCCATAAACATACACTTGCTCTTTTTTTTTTTTTTAAATATAACGCTTGATTTTTTTAAAAATATATTATAATTAAAAAAAATTAAAAAAATTGTGAGCTAGCTAGTGAGAGAAAGCAAATTGGTAGGGTTGTATTTGAAGCAAATATTGTTTAGTTGGGTGGTCAAGATGAACAGATACTGACATATTATCTACCTGGTGAAATTTTCTGACATTTATGCTAAATAATTTCCTTAATTGATCAATCATAATCCAATTTTATTTTTTCAAATTTATAAAAAATAAATGATTTCGTTATGCATCATGCAATACGATATCTTCTTTTAAAAGGTTTATATAATAGTAGCAATCTTAATATCCAGGAAGTATTTTTTAACAAGATACGACACTTATTTATTTATTTATTTATTATTTGTTTAATTTTTATAATGTTATTTTTCTACATTGCCCGTGCTTCCCACTCGTTCAAAATGGATAAAAATTGAGATTATTATTATTATTAATAATTATTATTATGTTTGTCAACTCGACATTCAAATGTGAATAGTGAATATTATTTTAATATGAAATGAAGCATTTCATTATTATACGGAATCATTCAAATATTTTTCTATGATTGAGTCAAAATGATTGTGTATGGTTCAAGTTTATTTTAATTGTTAATAATGGAGTTTTAAATTTGTGTATGGATTTGATTAGTTGATAAGTAGATTGATCATAGAATAATTTTATGGAATCTAATGTATATCGAGTTTGTATAGATTGAGGTCTATTAATTATTAATTCAGGAGGTTATGATCATTTTCACTAATTATTATGTTTAATTCATCAAGCTTGGACATTTAAGATGAGTATCAAGTTATTTTTGATGAAACCAAGTTATTGAAGTATATATAATTAAATGAGATGGACAAAATTGTATTGAAACCAAACATTGTGCAGATCTTTTATAAGGTTTTTATTTTTATTTTCTCAATTACCAATTTTAATATTTATAATTTTCTAATGCATTCGTTTGTATAATCGAAATTTTTTACACTACCTAAGATGCTCTACAAGTTGTATAAATGAGATATAGTTTCTAATGTCAACTTAGGTTTTATTTAATTTCCTGCACTAAATATAATAATTATATAATTAGAAGACCCCTACTAAAATTTCAACAAATAATTTAAAATTTCATTGCCGATTTCAATTCATCTACATGCTGCCCAATACATATTCATCATGAGCACATCAAACAAATTTTTTTTTTCTCATTTGATACTTCATTCTAATCTTGCACATTTTCCTACTTTTTTTTTTCTGTAATTTTATAATTACAAAGATGAAAACTGCAAAAGCAAAAAAAAATCAATATATATATATATACATATATAGTTATCTTTAAAAAAATGTCAACAGCTTTATCCACTAAAAAGATGGATTTCAATATTACAACTTGCATATAAACACACAAAAAATATTATGAATATATATATATATTTTTTTTTTGAAAAGTCAGATGTCTTGACTATTTAACGTTTGAAAATCTTAATTATTGGGCCCAATTGGAATGAAAAATATGTGGGTTCAAATTCTAGGTGCACCAAAAATGTTCTGATTGCAGTAAAAAATTAAAAATGAAATAAAATTAATTAGTGTTGTTGATCATCATTATTAATGTGCATGGATAACTCCGAAATTAAATAATACAAATGTACAAAGTGATTTTGTAATTTTTTACTATTGAGATTATTTAAGAAAATCTTTTTTTTTATAACAATAAAAATAATTATGATATAAGACCAAAAAATGAAAAAAATAACAAATCTCTTCACAGCCAGGCCATAATTGTGAGTCTGTGACCAAATTTTATATATATATACATATACACACACAAAAGATTCAAAGATCAAAGAAGCTTCTAAATTAGAGTTTGATTCAGCCCATTTCATTTACCCAAGTTTATCTTGATGGGAGAATCATGATAATTGGGCCTCCATATTTATATGATTAAAGACAAACTATTAGGTCTACGGATTTGGGCTTGAAATGTGGATATTGGGCCTAGGTCACATTGTCAATATTAAATGTAGCGTAAATTTAAAGTTTAACAAACCCCTATATAGGGATACTGATATTTGTGGAAATATAATATTAGTTTCAATATTTGAAAATAAATATTACAAACAGAACTTCGAACCAATTTGATAATTTTAAAACCACCCAGATTACGAATTTTTTATATGACCTTTATTGTTTAATATTCTTAATTACTATATTTTAGAAAGATATATACATGAAATATTTAAAAGAAATCATTATGGGTTGGCCAATTGAAATTAAAAGAAAGATTTTCTGTAGAGCTAATAACTATTATGATGAAAAAAAATCATATTTGTGCAGCTTTGGGTTTATGAAGAACCAATAAAAAGTTTGCAGCTTTTTTATTTAGGCCGGCCTCAGCCGTAAAATTGCTTTTGTATTAAATGAAAATTAGTAAAAAATAAATAAAACTTTTATAAGATATAAACCAGTGTTTTCATAACCGAACCGGTGGCCAAACCGACCTGGCTATCGGTTCACGGTTCAACCGGTCGGATCGGTTGAACCGGTGGTTCAACCGGTAAAATGATTTTTGTCTATTTTTTTTCAATATTAGTTATGTTACATTAAAAAAATTATACACTTATATGATTCATATTGAAAATTCCCTATAACATTCATATATACCCTATTAATGTAGCATTTAATATGATGAATATAATGTTTATTATTTTTATATAATTTTATATAAATGTGCTTGAATATTGAAAATAATTAATCGACATCAATTATATCAATATTTAATTTTTTTAGAACTTATTGATATTAACGAAATCAATCATATATATTATTGAAATATCTATATATTAATATTTAACTTTTGTAGAACTTGTCGATATTAACGACATCAATCATATCAGTATTTAATTTTTTTTAGAACTTGTCGATATTAATGACTAAATATTTAATTTTTTTATAACTTGTCGATATTAACGACATAAATTATATATATTATTGAAATATCTATATTGAAAACGAACTCAGACCATTATTACATACATCTATCCAATGTTTCTTGGAACTTTCATAGCCCAAAAAAAATTTAGAAAAAAACTGATTTTCCGGTTTTCCGGTTCCCGATTATAACCGGTTCAACCTGTTTTTGACCGATTCTTTTTGGTTTAACCGAAAAAACGGTTAATTAGGTGTAATCGAACCGATTTTCATGTTGGTTCCCGGTTGAACCGACCGATCCGATCCGATTATGAAAAGATTGATATAAACCACAATTGGGTCTATTAAATTACCAATAATTTCATTTTATACCCTAAAAAGGCTCTCTTAATGACTGCCAAATGGACCATATTGCACTTGAGTAGAAATGGCCCATATATATATATATATATTAATTGGGTGGGTCCAAAGATTAAGTTCCAATTACGGCTGAAAATAAACCCTCTTTTGGGACCACAAATTCCTAACTTAGATAATAAAATAAGAAAAAATAAAAAAAATTGAAGAACAATAATACTTTGATTAAAATTGTAGTGACAAGACTCATGAATGATATCCAGCTAACACTTTTAGTTCAAAAAGCTGACAATAATAATTAGCTTCTTGAGGGTATTGAACAAAACAATTATTTCAAAACTCTTATAAACTATGGTAATTTTTTAGCACAACATTGAAATTTATAAGACTTGAAATTTATCTTTAAATCATATTCTTAGATTATTAAAAATAATGTATACTATGAAACTCTTATTGGCCGATTAGAATAATGAATTTAACTAATAAATTAAAAAAAAACCCCATACAATTATAAATTAGATTTTCCTACCACAATTTCAGTCATCTAAATTTGTAAATGGGTCAACCAACAATCCACAATTGATCATAATTCATGTATGAGTTTATAAGAATAAATTTGTATTCAAAATTGCTTATTCATTAGAAAGATGACATATGCAATTTCAAATGATAAAATTTTAGGTGAGACCGTGTCACGAATTCTATTTCGTGAGACGGGTCTGATCGGTCGAACATAAAAAATTATGTAATATTTTTGTGTATATTAGGTAATATTTTTCTATAAATCATATAATATTTTTGTATTATGTACATATACTACATAATTTATTATATCCGACTCGACCCAACTCATTTCACAAAATGAGATCCTTAAGACTGTTTCGCACAAGACCCACTCATTTCAAATATCTTTATACTCTTGAATATCACATAAATTGGAACTGAAAATTCAAGCTTATCTTTTGATTTATACCACGCGCATATTGATGATATTAATTTATCTTAAAAAATTTAAAGTTATCTTAATAGATCAATTATTGCATTTTAGAAATCAATATGGGCTATATTCATAGATATATTTATTGCTCATAGACTTAAAAGTATATACTATTCAAGAACATTCCCAAACACTCATAAATGTAGATAGGGTGGCTGTGAGCCCTATATTCAACAATGGTATTGATTTTGATCAACTCAATCACTACTTGGCAACCAATCATTTAAGACCCCGTTTGGCTCAGACATTCCTCAAAGATTGGGTGATTATATTATTAAACTATATATTAATCTAATAAGTATCATTTAATTAAAAAAGAGCCCTTTCCCAAGATTTCTATATAATATTTTCAAATTAAATTTATTGGATTAGTTCTAGTAGTGGTATTGGTATTGTATGTGGTGTTTTAATCTTGTACTTTATATTAATAGTATATATTATGTAGTCATGTATCACTATAATTGTACTCTCTCAATCAAAATAGCAATCGATTTATAAAATAAAATTTAATTTTAACTTATCTGTCGTTTTCTTATTATCAAGCAAAATGAATTGTTTTTTAATTCAAAATTTTGTCATTAACTTTTAATAAAGTTAAACACAAAAATTCATATGAGTCGTAATCAAATTAAAATAGATCTAAAAATAGAGAATCAGAAAGTATGAATCTAACTGAGAAAGAATGCAACATTCAAATTGACTTTGGAGACAAAGTTCTTTCATGCAGTTGAGTTGGCTTGAAGTTTTGCCCAATCAAGATAGGCAAATATTAGCTGCCAAAAATTGATATGGCATGGTTCCAATATTCCATATTTGACACCTCACTTCCTATCCCAAATTTCACATCCCACGTGTAGAATGAATCAAGAATATCGAGGTGATTTTATTGTTCAATCGAATATCGGACCATTTAAACCGTTTTTTACTAGCCTTGTATAGGGGTAAAATTTTGGAGTAAAAACACAAAAGAAATCAATATTATCTCAATGCTCATTTCATTTCCAATTCATGGAGTAGTGACTAGATATGGTCAAGATTTATTGTTCTAAGCCAATATTTAATCATAATAGCTATGATGATGCTCTGAAATCACATCTTAGCCTTGAAGACTTAATTTGCAAAAATTATTCTCTCTATCTGCCATGAAAAGGTATCACTACATAAAATAAAGGCTATAACCACTTATGATACTAGATTACTATAAATGATTTGGCTAGGGTTTTGCTATTTTCATATGAATTCATATAGTTTTTGGAAAGTACCCTATTTGAGGGGAGTGAGAAATGGGCAATGGGCCATCCATAGTGGGGAGGAATCTTGAAAGTGGGCCTTCACCAAAGATCAAAAAGAACTACCCTACAAAAAACAATACCCTCTTTCTAGCCCCAAAAGTGCAGATGTAGCCCAAAGAAAAAGAGTAAATTAAAAAAATTAATATTGTGATTAAACTTTTTATTTTTTATTTGTCAAGATTTTATTCTTTTTGGTTTGCTTTTTCTCTTGCATTTCATCATTGTTATTACTCTCTTTCATCTCCTTTTTTAGTTTATAAGGGTAATAATGTTGCTTGGTTGACCTCGAGCTTCAATTTCCTTTTCTAAAAATCAAGGAATTATTTATTTCAATTTGTTAATATGGTTGACTCTCTATCTTCTTAATTACAAGACAAATAATATTTTGTTGTTACAACCTAATGAAGCAGTCAGTCTATATAGATAAATAATCTATGTAATATCAAATATATATCGATTCTAAACTTTCAGTTTGCAATTAAAAAGGATATAAATAGAGAACGATACTTTGAAATTTAAAAATGGTAATGATATAAATGATTGCCAAAATGCATAAATTTAAATTTTTTACCTACAATAAAAATTATAATTTTAAAATTTTTGAACCTATGAGAATGCACCTAAGAGGGAGTAGACCTAATTTATGAGGTGTTTACTTTTTAGCAAAAGTGATGGATTTGGTCATTCAATAATAACAAGCATCCATTCTCATAATAATTGATTGCAGAAGAATAATATCAATTGTGTGCTAAAAAAAAAGCTGAAAAGGGCTATAAAATTTATTTCCTGCAACAACTTTCACTATGTATTTATTTTATAATCAAGATTTTTATCACATCATCTCACAAATCCAATTTTATATAACAATTCAACCTACAATTTATAAAATAGAAACGGACTTGAAAAAATAAATTCGAGTTTTGAGTAGTAACATAACGTCACGTGAAATTAGACAATGTTAAATACATAATTTTTTCTGTTATTTTATTTTGTTATGACTCGATTAATTGAAACAGGAAAAAAAGCATGACTTAAGTGTTGGTCTTTGTTATAATGGCCTGCCCAAAATGAGACAGTGGCCTATTATAAAAGTAACAGCTGTGAGAATCAAATTGGCCTGAAATGACAATTGCTGAAACACAAAGTACAATTTGGTATTGATTGTTAATCATTCTTGTTTTCAATTTTCAATAATTTCTTGAATTTTTTTAATCTATAATGTATATTTGGATTTATAAAAATACTTAAACATAACTTATTCTTGGTATTACTTTTTTTGAATTATAGTTGAGGTGAGATATTAGAAACTTCAATCAAGTCAATATATTTCCTACTAGGCTAAGTCTATAGTTGCGTTTATTACTGAAATTATTGGTTTGCTAGAAAAAGGTTTAATTTGATTTATTGTGCTTTTTCTATAATTATTTCTATTTATTATGTAATAAATTGACATATTATAGTATAGTATTATATTTCATTTTATATGTAAAAGAAATTACTCCAATAAATAACATTTAAATTTGGAGATGACAAGAATGTAATCATAAGATACAACAACCATAATAATAATGAAATATTATGCTTTTCTTTGAAGGGAGTTTTTCAATTGAATCATTAAATATTATATGTGTATATATAAATAAATATAATTATTCATATATAAGTTGTTTTTCATTTGTCAGGATACTCAATAATTTTTAAATTTGGATTCTTCTATGTACAGATGATTATAAAAAGTTAGTAAAACATCATATATAATCATAGAATATTGAGGAACTTAATATAAATAATTCTTGATTATGATTACTCACATTTGTAATCATAAACTAATGGGGAATTTATATAATAATTCTTGATCATGATTACTTTTATTTGTGTTTTTGACCAACAGGTAGTTGAAAAAATAACTTGAGGGGCCAAAATAAACTAGTACACTTTCAAAGGTTGGCCATTTAAATGAAAAGCTTCCACCTTGTGTAGTTGGGCACTCAACTTTTGTAATAAATTTTGTTCAATAATCTCTCTTTTTTTTTTTCTGAATTTAATTTTAAAATTGCTATATTTGCAAATGCAATTTTTTTTTTTACTAGGCATAATATTCTCCGATTCTTATTATGTCATCAAAGAATATACTTTCCTCACAACAAGTCCAGTTTTTTCTTTATTTATTCTCATGGAAATTGTAATATAGTATTCCATTCTTTTTGTTTCTTTATTTGGTTTAAACTTTAAGTTGCATTCTCGGTTTTTAAATAGGGAAAAGGACAATTTTATTGCCACTTTTTAATTTTATTTAACCCAAAAAAAAAAAACAAGTATGCCTAAACTCCAAATATCACATAATTGAGGGGCCAAAATACAAATAAGAACTATCCATGTCCCATTAATCCATGCGCAGGAGCTATAAATCTATTGATCTTAAAACAAAGTAGGCTTTAATCAATTTCTTTATCCTCATTATTTTGTAGAGTAGAAACTGAAATTTGTCAGTGGTCCCCTATTAACCATTTCAATTGACAACTAATATGGCTAACCAACTTGCAAAAATAAGTATATAGTTTTTCCTTAACAACCCACACAAAATTATATTTTACAAAATCTACCCCACACTAATTTACTTTCAAAATATTTAAATCTGATACTCAACTCGACTCAATTTGATCGCATCGCAACATCTATATATGTGCCGAATTAATGTATTTATAACTTTTATGATTTTGGGAGATCATTTTCAGATGTTGAGAGGAATGGACCATACAGTTGGATCCATCTAGTTTTCATTAAGAGGAAAATGAAACATTCTTTGTAGAAAGAATTTATTTGGTATGGATAGCATTCTTGAAAATAGATAGACCTATTTAATTTATCCAACAACAAAGTTGAGATTATAGTATATAAATTAGAAATGTGGTTCTAAAATAGAAGTTCAAGTTTTTCATTTCATATATAGATTTCAAATTTCAAGAAATGGATTTTCCAATGTACTTTTCTTTATGCTTTATTTATTTAAACATTTTGTGACTATAATGATTGTCAAGATCACAAGTAAATGTAGCACGATTTGAAATATCATGATTAAATCTTATTATGATACTTATATATAGCTCAATCAAATTATAAAAATTATGACGTAAATTACATATCATGGACGTGGATGAATGAACGATCATGAGCTAGTCTAATCAATAATCAAGTTGCATGGAAGGTAAATGACTGATTAGGGTAATCCTATTTAATTACATATCTTATATATTGAAAAAAAATTATTAGCATTCTATTTATTTATTTACTGTAAAAATCGTACTATTTTTCAAATCCTTCCATGTTAATTTTCCAAAGTTAATATTTTATGAAGTATGAACTCTCACATTGCAAACATAATCCTCTTGTCCATATTGAGGTTCTGGATTTCTAATAGAGAAGTAGACATCACCACATCGAAAATGTATATTTTTATGATATAATATGATTTTTTTTGTCAGTATAAATATAATTCTTTTTTTTTTGTACATAATAAAATCGAAAAGAGTTTGCACCAAATTTCTACATAAATGTATTTGTCTTCACTAGAAGATCATTTAAGTACTTATCGAAAATAATTTGATTCTGGATCAAGATCTATTAAAAATAAAGAAAGACATTTGCAACCATTTGATATCGAATTTGGTTGCTTCATAATTTGTTGGTCAAAATAAGAAAATTGGTTCATGCATCCATCAATGAAACTTGAGGGTTATAAGTTTAAAAGATAATTTTACTTAAATGATTTGTCAAGAAACCCAAATAAATAAATAAATAAATAAATAAATAAATAAATAAATAAATAAATAAATAAGAAGGGTTCCCAAATCAATGGTCTTAAATATTTGACCATAGTTCCCAAATTCACTTTCCAATGAGATCTCAAAAGACCAACATCCTCTCAAGTGTCCCATTCTCCAAAAACCCACGAGCACTCTCTTATCAAAAAGACCATTAAATTAATATTATACCAATTATAATAAAAAATATATACTAATGCATTAGCCCAATATTATTAAGATTTCTTGGTCCCCCATCTTCCCAGCTAGAAAAGATGTATCTTGTAATTAAATAAACCACACTTATAATAATACAAATAAAGAGAAATTATTAGGTGCTGGCTAAGAGCTTATCACATAGTGCTCTATAACATCATGTTGATGTTAAATGACAACTTTAACCAAAGAAAACTTGAATCAATTATTTATATATTTTAAGGGTGAGTTAAAAAATAAATTATCTTGGGCAGCTTGATAAGCTCATGAGCCTAACTAATATGATGTTGTCAATATTGAGCATTTAGTTGATTTGGAGATAATCTCAAATTTATTTAAAATAGTTCATAAACCGACACAATTTGATTACACACTTCCCTCGATATATATAATATATAATATAAATGAATCTCTCGTATCCTATTTTTTTGTCCTCTTTTACAATATCTACAAAGATATAAATGACAAAAGAAATAACAAATCATAGTAGAAACTCCATAAATCGAGTGAAAATCTTCAAAGAAATGGAAGAAATAATGAGATAAGATGATTGATGGGTCCAAAGGGCCACTAATCAAATGGGAACGCTTCAAATATCATGTGGGTTTGTTCATTGTAAGGTCTAGCGGGAGCATCATATATTGTACAACCAAAATAAAAAAAAAATAAAAATAAAAAGAGAAAAACCCAAAAAAAAAAAAAAAGAATCTTGAAAAGGAATGCAAAAGGAATAGTTAAAAGGGTTTTGGGTGGCCTAAAAAGACTGATTTTGTAGTACACAAATACAAATACAAAGACAAAGAAAGAATCTCATCATTCCAAAATCCCTTTAAATGAAGTATAAAATTTAAAAAGAAAGATGGTAAAAACTAAAAAGTATTGTAGAAGATATTAAACCTTAGAAATATATTATGTGCAATTTCTATCCTTCATTTTGAAGGTATAATTTAAATAAAAATGCAATAAATAGTGTAACATTTAAGAAACCATAGAGAGTGCATATACATATCTTGGAGATAACAATGCCCCACAAATTTCAATAGAATAGAGGGGAAGTAAAGGAAACAAATTCAGTTGCTCGAGGAAGAAAAAGAGGAAAGAAGCACTAAAATCAAAAGATTGCCAACTTCTCCAAATCTAACTGGTGTCCATTCATCCTAAATGGAAGAAGCTCAAATTAAAGAATTAAGGAATTAATTTGGAGAGAGAGAGAGAGTAATTCTTGGTCAAACATTTTACAAACCAATGAAACTCAAAACTCAACATCATTAACAACATTTCCCAAAAGTGATTGGTACCAACTTGTTCAAAATTTCTATTTTTCTTTCACCATTCTCCCATCTTCATGGTATCAAAACATATGTACTACTACTTGCTTTGTTTAGACAAAATTTTTCATACTTAATCTTATAATTATTATTTCATATATATGTTTGTCACCTTATTTCAAATCCTATTTCATATCCACAATGTCTACTTATACCATACATTGGTGAAGTGAATTATGAAACTCATTCCCATTCACCAAATTTAACTCGTTAATGTATGACATGTATAATAATAATATCACGCTATTATATCTGTATTAATATAAAATGCAAGATTAAAACACATTATACATATATGAAGGAATTGAAAGCATGAGGATTTCATGTCCCTCAAGATTTGCATGCTTTTCTCTCACCCTCTTTTGTTTTTTTCTTTAGATGGGATTTTGTTTTTCTATTTTCCTTTTCTTTCTTTCCTTCTTCCTTTCTGCCCATTAAACAATGAAAATGGCAGATTACCAGTCATCCTTTCCCCTCCATGGGAAACAACCATCATTGCTCCCAACAATCCTTTTCCATCCTTAGAAACCTGAGCTTCTAAGATTGTTTCTCTCTCTCTCCACCAATTTAAATACCACACTCTCTCTTCCTAACTTTTTCTTCCCCCCTCCAATCTCACAACCATCTTTTCTTCATCTTGTTCATTTCCTCCTCTTATGATGGATCCTTCATCCACCAACTCAGTCAATGGCTTCTACAACTTCTTAACTCGTGGAATCGACGATCTCGAACGAGCTTTTTTGTCGAACAACTTCATGTCAATCCAATTCCTACAAAGAGTCCTATCCCTTCTCAGATCATTCCACACTCAATTGACTCTTCTTGTTCAAAAACTCCATTTGCCAGTTGGCGAGAAATGGCTCGATGAATACATGGATGAAAGCTCCAAGCTTTGGGAGGTTTGCCATGTTCTTAAAACAGGGATTTCAGGCATGGAGAATTACTACTCTTCGGGCCTCAACATAACCTCATCACTCGATGGCCATCGGCGTCTAAGCCCTCAGCTCTCGCGTCAGGTGAGAAAAGATCGGAATTTTTTTTTTGTGGGCTGGTGTTAATTTCTACTGGTTTTCATTTCTTGATCGATTCTTGATCAAACAGGTTATTCGGGCCATGTCAGGTTGCAGAAGGGAGGCTGTGGGCCTGGAGGAGGAAAATCGGGCCCTGATGGAGACAAGAATCGAGCCCTCATCTCTGAAATTCGACGACAAAGTTTCCGTAGAATCGAAGCTGAATGGATTCAATGGATTCAGAGGAGTTCTGTATGCAATGAGAAATGTCAGCTCACTTCTGTTGATGATTCTGCTCTATGGATTGGTTTATTGCTGGCCCGAGCCCAATTTCTCGATCAATGGATATGAAGGGTGCTTGTTTTTCGGGTCGGCTTTCATGATTTCGACGGCCCGATTGCAGCAGAGGGTGACATCGGAGATCAATCAGATAACGGGCCGGGCCGGGGTGTTGTTGTATGAGTTCAGGAGATCACGGGCCGAGATGGATGAGCTGAGAGGAGAGCTTGAGAGGAGGTGCTCACAAGGGGCAGTGGATTGGGAATCAGAAGGTGGGATGAGAGAGAGTGTGGAGATTTTGAAGGGTAATTTGGGAATTTTGAGGACCGGAACAGAGAATATAATTGGGCAGCTTGATGATTTTTTTGATGAAATTGTTGAAGGGAGGAAGAAGCTCTTGGATTTCTGCAGTCATAGGTAGATAATTTTAAGAGTTTTTTAATTCAAGAAATGGTAAAAAAAAAAAAAAAAATTACAAGTGTAGGGAAAAAAAATCATTAGTTGTTTGACTGTAACTTATTTTATTTGTAGTTTCTTTTGTTCTTTCTCTCTCCTCTCTCCTGAAGAAGTTTTTTAGTCCACTCCTTTGGTTTTTACAGCAGCTTAAAATGGGAGGCACTGCAGCAGTCTTTCTTGTAAAAGCCCAAAAAGGAAATCTGATAGAAAATAAATAAGCAAACAAAAAAAACATGGTTTTCAGATAATCAAGAAATGAGAATCCAATGGGCAACAAAAATATTTTTAAAAAATTAATAAATAAAAAAGAATTCAAGAAACATGACATGACTGCAACAAGCTGTAATGCAGAAGATACATATTTCAACCAAACATAAAAGTAGAATCTCTCTGTTTATGCTTCTCTCTTCCATTTAGAGAAAGCAGTAAAAAAAATTTAAAATTTATGGAAACTTCTTTATATAGTTTTCATTTATATCTTGTTTTGAAAAATGTAAATGTTTTGTTATGCATTATCTTACAACATAGTCATTGTATTTCTGGCACAGTTTTGAATGTTAGCAGACTATGGTTGGTGTAAGTTGTAACAATGATGTTGAAGAGGAATGATGAAGGTGGGGTGGGACAGTGAGAGAAGCACTGTTGGATTCCTGGATTTGGCTTTAATGTCAAAAGCAAATGTATTTTTTGCACTCTGTGAAGCTTTTGTCTGATTTAGTTCCCCTTTGAAAGCAATGGATTTGATCATCTAAGTCACCAAGTCTCTTTCACAACTCAAATTCCCATTTCTATTTTTCATTTTTCTCATTCTAAAAGAGATTCTCTATTAACTATTAGTGCTATATACATGTATGCTTATTAAAAAGAATTCACTTTCATACCCAACTCAATCCATGAAACCATGGCAATGCATGTATATTGACAAAGTGAGAAATGAAATTTAGAAAGAGTAATTGCTGCAAAAATCATGATTTTTTCCAAAATTATAATTTTAACATGCTATTTTAGTTATTAGTAAATTTAACATAACTTTCAATGTTCTAGTCATTTGCAATCAATAGAAAAATTTCGGATATCTTTTAACTTTATAAATTCATATTTATAGGTCAATTAATATATGTTTATGACACAAAGTAGCATCAATTTTTGATTTTCTTCATAATTTCTAAAAATTCAAGAATTCCTAAAATGCTTGAAATCTGTCTATTGATCATAATGCATGAGATATTGAAAATCGTATTAAATTTACTAATAATAAAAAATCATATTAAAATTACAATTTTGAATATATTCGTATTTTTTACCACAATTATCCAAGTTAAAAAACTAAAAGAGAAAATTTGACAAATTCCTCTCACTCTTTCACTAATAGTGTGTGAGAGATAGAGTAGAAGAGAGAGAAAGAAACATCAATTCCAAGATGATTTTATTCTCTTGTTGCTATTTTCTTCCCCCTTTTAGGGGGTGGAACTGTGTAGGGGGAATAAAATAGTATTAACAGTAGTAATGAAAATTTGCAAGAAAGTCCCTTTATCCACCTTCTAACCGGATCTCATGCTTTTTGTCCCTTACCGGAAATTCATGCTTTTTGTTTCAAATAACATTTCTACTCAATAAACTAACCACTTAAATAATCCATAATTACAGGGTCAAGATAAATAGACAACAAACAAGGGACATAACTGCAAATAATGTCTTGTGTTTGTGGTTCAGACAACATATTTTGTCTTCCAACTAATCCAGTTGCAACACTGATTCTATGCAGATTATTATCATAATAAGATATCACTAGAATCTCGTGATATCATCGTAATTTTACGTTCATGGACTCTTTCATAGTACTAAGATTATAAAATCAAACCTAACAAATTAACAACATATATATTACAGCAAGAAAATGCTGGAGAAAAAAAAGCTGAAATTTATTTAGTCAAACCATATCAAGTCTTTTAAATTGAATTAAACACAAAATATTTTACAACATTTATATATGTTAGTGTATAAGGCTCGATCAGATTACAAACCAAAAGATTTGACGAGTTGAATGAACCTTAAAGACATATTATCAGAATCAGTGTACTAAGCATTGTTCATCAGTAGTATTCTATCTTAATTCACAGCTGGCCTTTCTTTTCTATTGTGACCTATTATTTTTTGCTCAAAAAACATCATAAAAGCATTTATTACATATATATTAATATTAATCCAAGAAACAGTTATGGGAATATAGCCATGTAGTTGTAATATATATCTTGGGTAAAATATGCTTCAAGGGCACATTGCAGATTCTATATCAGTGGTAAGATGCTCCATGGAAAGATTCCTGCATGCATTCCATATTAAGTCTCTGTCTTTGGATTGAAAAATATGTTATTTTTCATACTTAATCTCTATCAATTATGTAATATTATTATAAATTTCTTAAATATGTCTATCAATTATTTGTGTGGTGGAGCTTAATTCTAATCTGGTTATATTCAGTGGTAGCAAGGTTTATGGATAAAATTAGTTACCACAATCGTACGATTATTATGATTGGGAAATGTTCAAAAATATCCCAGAAAACACAATAGCATACTAATAATTGGGGGAAAAGAAACCACTAATTATCTGAATATTCCAAAACTGTTGGATTGACCTGTGGAATTTTGTGTCATTTGGTCGCCTTGATCACTTCACTTTGAGGAATTCTATGTCATATATATGTTAGTTTGAAACTGTTTATAAAAAGAGAGTCCACATATTCCCTAACCACCACACTAAAAGCTTTATGACCATGAAACCAGCTTATAATTGCTTCTTCATTCTTGTCATAGTATTGTTATTAAGCAATTGTGCAATTTCCAGAATATTTGTGAATGAAAGCACAGATGAAGATGCTCTTATTGCCTTCAAAAATTCAATCACTTCAGACCCTTTTCGTTTCTTCACCAATAACTGGTTTCTTGATACTCCCATTTGTACCTGGATTGGTGTCACTTGTGGCATCAAGCATCCAAGAGTCGTAGCCCTCAACTTCTCCGGGTTTGGGTTCCATGGAACCATTGCTCCACATCTTGGCAACCTATCATTCCTCAGGTCTTTAGACCTTAGCCACAACAATCTCACAGGTCCCATACCCAATGAGCTCTCTAACCTACGCCGTTTGAAAGTGATACACATGGCATCCAACAGTCTAACTATGGAAATACCATCATGGCTTGGAACGTTGAGACAACTAGAGAGCATTGTTTTGAACAACAACAGTTTCTATGGCAGAATTCCCCCGTCATTAGGCAACAACACGAAGCTACGTATGCTCAACTGTTCGTTCAATTATATTGCTGGAAGTATCCCACGAGAGATTGGAAATCTTTCGTTTCTGAAAGCGTTAGACCTGACGCATAATCAAGTAACAGGTTCTATCCCTGATAGTATCTTCAACTTGTCTGGAATTGAGAACATTTATCTGGGACATAATAGCTTCTCAGGTATTCTCCCAAGTGGTATGTGCAATGGAGTTCCAAAACTAAGAGAACTTTATCTCTCTTTCAATCAACTTAGTGGGAAAATTCCATTTGATATATACAAGTGCCGTGAACTGCAAGTCTTGTCATTGTACTTTAATCATTTCAATGGCAGTATACCACACTCAGTTGGCTGGGTGAGCAAGCTTCGAGTTCTGAATCTAGGGATAAACAGTTTCCAGGGTATGTATATTTCTCATTTCTCTTCATAAACTATATATTATTGCACATAAACTTGTAGAGAATCTAGCTAGCTCAAGAGCAGTCTTTTCATCTTAAATGTTTGTTTGGCCATATTTAGGGGGAATTCCATCAGAGCTACACAATCTCTCGCATTTGGAGGTCCTCATCATGCCAGGGATTTCTATAACAGGCCAATTTCCATCTTTTATCTTCAACATGTCTTCTCTTCAATGGATTGATTTGGCCAACAATAGTCTGTCTGGAAGTCTTGAAGTGCCCATTTCTACCAATCTTCCCAATCTGACGACTCTAATTCTTTCTATGAACCAGCTAACAGGACTCATACCTAAGCACATTGCAAATCTTACGGCCCTCAATCTCCTACGTCTAGATAACAACCAGCTTACAGGTATATTCTTTTTAACTTCAATTTGATTTTTTTGAATGAACAATGTGTGCAGATTCTTTTGTTATAATTCTGATATTGAGAAGACAAAATTGCATGGTAGGTGAAGTACCAGTTGCGATTGGTAACCTTAATCTTGAGAAGATAACGGTTATGGGCAATGGGCTATCTGGTGGCATCCCACTCTCCATCTTCAATATATCAACATTGGAGATTATGGATCTTACATTAAATCAATTCTCAGGGCAGCTTCCTTCAACCATGGGCCTCTCACTTCCTAATCTACAACGGCTTTATTTGGGTGCCAACAAACTCAGTGGAGTAATTCCGCGCTCTATCAACAATGCTTCTAAACTTACTCACTTAAACATGGGCAGAAACTCCTTTACTGGCTCCATTCCCAACATGGGAAATCTAAGACTCCTACAAACCCTATCACTTGGACCCAATTATCTTACCGGAGAAACTCCAAACAAGGAAATGGGGTTTTTGTCTTCATTAACTAATTGCCCACTTCTGCGGGTAATAAGTTTGTCCGGAAATCAGCTGCATGGTATATTCCCTGCTTCAATAGGAAATTTATCTTCTCTTCAGATTTTCTATGCATTTGGATGTAGAATAAGAGGTTCTATTCCTGCTGAGATTGGGAACTTGACTAACTTGCAAGAATTACATTTGGGAGATAATGAGTTGACAGGATTCATACCAACAACACTTGGAAAGTTAAAGCAACTAACGCGCCTAATTCTCAGCTTCAATAAGCTTCACGGACACATCCCTGATGATCTTTGCCAGTTAAACAGATTGGGAGAGTTCTTTGTGAGTCTTAATATGTTCCATGGCCCTATTCCTGTGTGCATTGCTCAACTTAAATCCCTCCGACTAGTGTTCTTGGATTCCAACATGTTGGACTCTAATGTGCCCTCCAACTTATGGCAACTCAATGATCTCTTGGCCTTAAACTTGTCCACAAACTTCTTAAATGGCTCTATTCCATCTGAGATTGGAAATTTTAAGGCTCTCGTAGATTTAGACTTATCATGGAATCAGTTTTCTGGTGATATCCCAAATTCTATTGACAGAGCTGAGTCGTTGGTTAACCTATCTTTGGCTCATAACAAGTTTGAAGGCTCTATTCCTGAGTCCATGGGAAACTTAAAGGGCTTGGAATCTCTTGATCTCTCCTTCAACAACTTCTCAGGTGTTATCCCAAAGTCACTTGAGGGACTTCGCTTTCTTCAAAACTTTAACGTGTCCTACAACGAACTTGAAGGACAGATTCCCACTGGAGGTAAATTTGCAAACTTTACTGCTCAATCATTTATGATGAATTCTGGTTTATGTGGTGCTACTCGTCTACAAGTTCCATTATGTGTAGAGAGCGATACGAAAACAAGGTCCAAGAATGTTGTCACATTGATGAAATATATTATGCCTCCTTGTCTATTAGTCATCATTTTGGTGATCGTGATTCTTCTAGTTATAAAAAGAAGAAAGTCGAGGACACAACCTCCTAACAGTGAGTTCTCATTACTTCCATCCTGGAGAGCAAGTTCTTATCTGGAACTTCAAAGGGCAACAAATGTCTTCAATGAAAGTAACTTACTTGGAAATGGAAGTTTTGGTTCAGTATATGTAGGAACACTTCCTGATGGCTTAATTGTTGCAATTAAAGTCTTCAATTTGGTGTCTGAAAATGTTTCAAGAAGCTTCGAGACAGAAATAGAGGTACTGAGAGCAATTCGTCATAGGAATTTAAACAAAATCATTGGCTGTTGCATTAGTGGAGATTTCAAAGCACTGGTGTACGAGTACATGCCTAATGGAAGCCTGGAGAAATGGCTATATGCGCGCAGCTCATTCTTGAACTTGCTACAAAGATTGAACATAGCAATAGATGTTGCATTAGCGTTGGAATATCTTCATGTGGGCCTCAAATCCCCCATTGTTCATTGTGATTTGAAGCCTAGTAATATCTTACTAGATGAAGATATGACTGCCCACGTTGGTGATTTTGGTATTGCCAAAATGGTTGGTGGAGAGGAGTTAATGACTCGAACCAAAACCATTGCAACGATTGGATATATGGCACCAGGTAATTTGCACATTTCATTCTTCAATTTTCTTCATTTTATCCATCTTGTGAGTGTGTACTGGATCTCTATACAGAATATGGCGGACAAGGTATAGTATCAACAAGTGCAGATGTTTATAGCTTTGGCGTTATATTGCTGGAGATTTGCACAAGGAAAAAGCCGACAGATGAAATGTTTGGTGACGAGATGAACTTGAAGAAATGGGTGAGCCTCTCATTACATGAAAACAGAATAAACGAAGTTGTAGATACAGATTTGGTGAAGACAGAAGACACAATAAATACTTTCTCAGTCAAGTATCAATGTTTGTGGTCTATTCTGAGTTTGGCAATGGAATGTGTTGCCATTTCCCCTTCAGATAGATCTAATATCAGTGAAGTTGTGGTGAAACTAAAGAAGATCAAAACTATGTTTCTCAAAAACTCCAGTAATTAATTGTTAGCAATAACAAAGGTTTGATCTTTTTTGTACAATATTATTTGTTTGGGCTGCAGAAATCAGAAGTTGGTACTATTTGAATTGCTTCTATGATATATATGTTGCTGTGGTGAGTGTTTTCGGGTTATTTCATTATATATATATTTAGAATGGATCAGTAGTAAATTGTTGATAAAAAATCAATGATTGCCATAACAAAATACAACGAATTAAAATTCAAAGGTATAATAAAAATCCAACTAAAAAGTTTGAAAGTGAAAATAGAGACAATGAATACATTCAAATGTTTTTAAAATATAATATAACTTTTTATTAGATGAGATCCAATTGCAAATCATTTTATTTCAATTATACTAATAGGTCCGATAGCTGAAGAATATGCAAAATTCCAACAACAGTATGACAAAAATATATAATTATAAGTTAAACTTTAAGAATTTAATAAAAATTAAAAATAAAGAAAATACTTTAACGCGTCACACATTATTTATGATTCATTGGAAATATGTAAACCGAGAATAACATAAAATAAAAGGAGGAAGAGAAGTTACTGTAGAACATTTCACCATCAGAGAAAACTTTTAATCACAAATATGTTTACTCAAATACAAACATACAGGGATGGAATCGAAGGGGAGGGGAGGGTAGACCTGGCCCCCACAACTTATAAAAAAAATATATTTTACTCCGATATATTTTAATAATAAATAAATATTTTTTATTTAATGTAAAAATTTCTAATATCACTATTACCTCTCAATTTATGATCTTGATTCCATCACTGCAAACACATATATCAATGTATAGTGAGTCTTAATATTCTTATTATATATGTTGAGTTTTTCTAGTTGCCATCTCATTTTGTTTTTCAAACATCTGTTTATTAATTTCATTGTGCTAATACTTTATGTCATTTGAGTTGATATTAACGATTTTGCTGATTAATTTAATTTTGAAAATTTAATTGTATATACTTTAATAAAGAATTAATTTCGTGTCAATATGTTTATTCTCCTCAATTTATTATGAAAATAGAAAATTTGGCCTTGTAGCTTTCAAATATAGGCATAATTGCCAAAAAAAAAAATCATATTTTTTAAAATTATAATTTAGACCGCACTCATAATTTTCTACTTTCGGAGTCCTAATTTCCTGCAAACATGTCATGTCACATGCCATATTAAATATCGCATAATTCCCAACAAAATAAATTTAAAGATCAAATTGCAAAACAAATCATCAATTTTTCAAAAGTTGCAATATAATCATAATTTTTTATATAAATAGAAGAAAAAAAGAGTCACAATCTTCATTCATTATTACAATTCAAACAATCAAGTCTATTTTCTGATGATCTAAATTCATGAGTTTATAAATTTCTTCCACTGATTTTTGAGTTATTCGTCTTCACTAGTTTGAGTTTGTTCCACTTTTTATGCTAGTAAAGATAGTGGATAGATAGTGTGATGGGTTTGTTCCTTTTTTTTAAGATTGTTTGTTGCTTTCTATCATTGTAAGATTATTATATTGCCACGTAAATTCCTTGAATTTTTCTGAGAAAATGAAGCTTATGTCGTAATTTATATTGCCACGTAAATAAATAAAAAGAAAATTCAAATCATAAAAAGATTATGAAATTAAAAAAAAAAAAAAACAATATGAAATTGAAAAATTTAAACAAGTTATAAAATCCAAAACAAAAAAATCCAAATGAAAAAACAAAACAAAAAGAAATCTTCAATTAGTGCCTTGGAGCAGACGGCGGTGGTGCGGACTGAGCGGTATCACATGAAGATGATGTGAACTAAGAAATCTTCAATTACCAGAGAAATCTTTCATTGATGAAAAAGAAATGTTCAATTAATGAAAATGACAGATTAAATGAAAAATAAAATAAAAAAACTAAAATTGAGGGAGTTGTGGTCAGGTGACGGTAGAAGAATTTCCTTTTTTTTTTTCTTTCAAATATTTAATATTTTTAAAATTTTCATTTTCATTTGTTTTAAATTTATAATTATTTTAATATTTTCAAAAAAGTATAATTTTTTATTCAAAATTAATGACATGATAAATCCAATTTTCCATGTGAGCTCTATTTTCGCTCTATTAATTGTGAATTCTTAATTTGGGTGCCACATAAGCAATTCCGACATGTATCCATGTCAGTTTAGAAAAAATTTCTGACGAAAAGTGAACTAAAAAAATGATAATTATAACTAAAATTGAAAAACGCATAATTAACGGAAAGTTGTGTTAATTTATTTATTTTAACACTTAATCTCTGTCAAATTGTGTTAAAATTTTAATATGTCTCAATTTAGTGTCTAATCTGGAAAGGTCCAGTGGTAGCAAGGTTACACGGATAAAATTAATGACCGCAATCATGCGATTCTTATGATGGGGAAATGTTCAAAAATATATATACTAATAATTGGGGGAAATAAAACCACTATTTACCTGAATTTCAAAACTCTAGGATTGACCCGTGGGATTTTGTGTCATTTGGTTGCCTTGATCCCTTGACTTTGAAACATTTTAATATAAAGATAAAATTTATACACACAAAGACCACACACAAAAAGTTTTATGATCATGAAACCAGTTTATTGCTTCTTCATTCTTGTCATAGTATTGTTATTAAGCAATTGTGCAATTTTCAAATAACTTCAATTTTATTCATTCCAAATAGAATTAATAGTAAATAATAAGAATTTTTTTTTATATAAAAACAAATAACTTCGATTTTATAACAAATTAACTACTATAATGACAAGGCCACAATAAATTCCTGAATCACACACATGAAAATAGGCTAAAACTTATATGCACCAGGGGTATGGATCTTAGATCCGTGTCCCCAACCCGAACCGGCGCGTGGGACGCTTTTACGCTCGTCCACGCGCCCCCATACGCGCACACCATAGCTGGTGTACGCCGCGCACCATCTGAATTTTATACTTTCAGGTATCACTCATTTACTCTTAAGGTATCACGCATTTACTATTAAGGTATCACACTGTAACCCTTCAGGTATTAGTGTAAAAACAGCGTTGCTTTTTTCTTTTTCCTCTTTTTTTTTCTTCTCTCTCATTCTTCTTCTTAATCTCTTTTCTTATCAATTTGTTATTCTTCTTATTTGTTTTATACATTATTCTTCTTCTCTATCTTCTTGTTCTTATTCTTCTTCAAATTTCCATAGAGTCATTTATGAAGTTTCTTCTTCTTCTTCTTCTTCTTCTTCTTCTTCTTCTTCTTCTCTTTTACTCATTTTCATAGATTTAGATAATTGATTTCAAATCACAATTTATTACAATAATTTTAAAACATTAAAAATCAATTATTTCAAATAATATAAAATCATGATTTGCTGATTTTGAGAAAGAAGATGAAACATTTGAAATTTCATAATTTACAGGTATTACACATGTTCATTTCAAGTATTATATAAGTACCTTACAGATATTACACATTTTCACTTTAAGTATTACACATTTTCCTTTCAGGTATTACATAAGTATCTCATAGATATTACACAAGTTCCTTTGAAGTATTGCATAAGTACCTTATAGGTATTACATATGTTCATTTCAAGTATTACATAAGTACCTTATAGGTGTTACACATGTTCATTTCAAGTATTACATAAATACCTTACAGGTATTACACATGTTCATTTCAAGTATTACATAAGTACTTTATAGGCATTAGATATGTTCCTTTCAAATATTACATAAATATATTATAGGTATTACATATGTTCCTTTCAGGTGTTACAAATCGTAATACCTCAAAAGTATTTTCATAATATTTTGAAGGTATAACTTACATATTATTCAATCATGTAATTTTGTAATACCTAAAGAACAAATCATTAATACCTCAAAAACATTACTTACATATAAGTTCTTGTTTTCAGCCAAATATTTTACCTTATTTATTGTTAAAAAATTTCTCTATTGTTGACACAAAGAACCCTAAATTTTAGAACTATAAGAATCCAAAATTTATAGTATTGTTGATTAAGTGTAGAAATTGAGAAGAAATTGAAAAAAAAAATTATTGATCTTAAGAGATATGAGAAGAAATTGAAAAGAAAAAAAAAGGAAAAAAGAATGAAAGAAAAAGAGAGAAAAAAAAAAAGGAGTGAGAAAAAAAAAGGAAAAAAGAAGGAAAGAAAAAGAGAGTGAAAAAAGAAAAAAAAAAGAATAAACATAATTTATATATATATATATATATATATATATGGGTGGGGGCACGGTGCCCCAGGGGCACATAAGTGCTTCTCATGAAAATAAACACAAACCCTAAATTATGAAAAACATTCAATTTAATCAATTAATAAATTAAATTAAACAATAAATATTAGTTGTGCTAAAACTTTAATAGATCAAATGTGTTAAAAAAAAAAAAATACCAAAGGTTGTAAGCAGTATTTGGTTTGTAATGAAAATTGAAAAATGAATTTGAAACTATTTATAATGATAATATTGTATTTATTTGATTAAAGAAATAATATTAGTATTATAAGCTTTACAAAAAGAAATTATTAAGATGTGACCGTTGTCAAAAAAAATAAAAATGCGACGATAACTTTTTTGAGAAAACCTTCTTTTTATATATAAATAGATTTTTATGGGGATAATTTATTTTTGATCACGTCCTAAAATTTATGTCTGACTTTGATCCTATTTATTTCGAATTTTCAATTATGTCTATGTGGCAAATCATTTTATATTTTTTTTCTAAAAAATTATTTCCAATGTCACATCATTATAGAAATAAAATAACAAAAAATAAACCTGGATAAGATGATCAATTGGGGCTTGATGAGCTCATTATCTCCACCAGCACCGTCGGGCACAGGCAACATCGGAATATGCAGCTCAACATCAATCGATACATACATGATACACCCACAATTACATTTATACTAGAAAAAAAATAATAAAAAAAACCTGCAATCTCCATCGCAACACATGGCGGACGGAAGAAGGAGAAGTGAGTTAATTTAGTTGTTCAATTTCTGATTATTTCTGCATAGTTTTTCTCTCTGCGGGATTGAGAGGAGAGAGAGGGACAAATATTTTTTGGGATTTTCACGCTTTTATCATTTGTTTCTTTTATTTTTTTTCTTAATTAATATTTGTTTTTTTAATTCTATAATATATGGCAATTGAGAAATAATTATTTGGCATTATTTGGGCAACAAATGTGAAATGATTTGCCACATATGCAAGAAATCCACATCAATTTAACTGATCTGGCAATTGAGAAATAATTATTTGGCATAATTTGGGTAACAAAAATGTGAAATGATTTGCCACATATGCACTAAATCCACATGAATTTAACTGATCGAAAAAAGGTTCACTTTAATTGATCAGAAAAAGGGAAATTGAGGGCATTTGTAATTTACTCGCGGAAAAGTCACTGAAAATTGCAAAATCCGGTGAAAAAATATAGTAATTGAACAAATTATGCAATTGCAGGACTAAAATTTAAAATTTGAAATAAACAGGACCAAAATTGGACACAACCTTTATGACCAAGATCAAAAATGAATTTTCCCATTTTTATGGTGAGGAAATAGGTTTTAGGAGTGAAAAATAAAAGGAAAATTGAGGGTATTTGTAATTTACTCGCGACAAAATCCACATCAATTTAACTTATCAGAAAAAGGAAAATTGAGGGCATTTGTAATTTACTCGCCAAAAAGTCACTGGAAATTGCAAAATCCTGTGAAAAAAGATAGTAATTGGACAAATTATGCAATTACGGGACTAAACTTTAAAATTTGAAATAAACAAGACCAAAATTGAACACAAGCCCTATGACCAAGACCAAAACTGAATTTTCCCATTTTATGGTAAGGAAATAGGTTTTACGAGTGAAAAATGTTTTTCCGAAGACATCTATATAAGTATACGTTTCTTGAATAATATTTTTCATTGATTCATCGGTAGAACTAAAATAAGAAAATACGTTTCTTGAATAATATTTTTCATTGATTCATCGGTAGAAATAAAATAAGAAAATTAGTTCAATCAGTTAAGAGTATGAGGTCACATAGCATACGTGGGAATTAATGAATTTCCATTGAAGCAATATGTGATTATATACAGGAAGATACATAGATATTTCTACTGTGTAATCCTAACAAACTATGCAGAATATCCTAATAAATTGATACATAATATTTTGTCAATAATTGTACAAGAATATCTCTTATGTTGATGTGGCAAGATTATTAATATCTCTAGAATCTTCTTTTATAAAGAGTTGATAGCAAACTTTAGACTTTGTGTGAATATGTATAGAGTTTTCGAACGAATCTCTCACATCCAGAACTTGTTTCAATTATTAGATTTGATGTTTACTAGATCTATGAATATGTCTTAAACACACACAGCATCTTTGATGAGGATTGCAAAAACAAGGAAAAAGGAATGAATTAAGAATGAATGCTAAATTCGACTTCCAAGTAGAGAGTTGCAAGATAATGAGAAATGCTACTCAAACTTGACTCATAAAAGTTTTAATACCATATACTGCCATACAACTTCAGAGAAGGAGATATTTATAGGCTACAAAACATTAAAGACTCAATGGAAATGAAAAACCAAAAGACTCAAGACTTTCAAACTTCCTTGCAAATTATTTTCACGACTGTCAACTTTGCAGGTCCATAACTCTCTGAATACTTAGAATCTGAAAAGTCATAATATATTGCTGGAAAGATAATTGAGCTGGCTGTCCAACCTTGTAAACGACGAATAAATCGGAGTTGTTTAGAGAAAGTTATGACCAGAATACCAAACTGTGGCAGGTTCAGCGAAACTGCCCTGCATCATCCTCTCCAGGCGGGAAAGAACTCGTCTCAGAGTTCAGCTCGTTCTCTCCATGATAAGGAATCAAGTCACGAACATTGAAAGTCGAATGAGTGTGCAAATGTGCTGGTAGTTCAATCTTATACGCATCATCATTTATTTTCTTCAAAACCCGGCAGGGACCGACCTTCTTCTCTTTGAGCTTGTTGTATGTTCCTGCAGGAAATCTCTCATTCTTCAAATAAACCCAAACAAGATCATCCGCCTTGAAAACTTGAGCTCGACGATGGGTATCAGCAACATCCTTATAAGATTTGTAACTTTGCTCAAGTTTCCTCCTCACTTCTTCTTAAATCTTATCCATAGAATTTGCAAAATCTTCAACCTTCTTGTTGGAAATTGGAACTCCGGCAAGGTCAAGATAATGAGTTGGATTTCTCCCATAGACAATTTCAAAAGGACTTTTTCCCGTAGAACGATTTACAACAGAGTTGTAAGCAAATTCAGCCTTGGATAAGATGGAATCTCATTGCTTTGGTCTCTTGGAAGCAAGACTTCGAAGCAAATTTCCCAAGGTGCGATTAACAACCTCAGTTTGTCCATCGGTCTCCGGATGATAGGCACTACTATACAGCAGATTAGTACCCAATTTCTTCCACAAACTCCTCCAAAAATGACTAAGAAATTTGGTGTCACGATCAGAGACGATATTCTTCGGAAAACCGTGAAGCTTGACAACTTCTTTAAAATAAAGTTCAGCAATGTAAGAAGCATCCATGGTCTTCTTGCATGGTATGAAATGAGCCATCTTAGAGAAACGATCAACAATAACAAAAATTGAATCAAAACCCCTTTGTGTTCTTGGCAACCCCACCACAAAATCCATGCTGACGGCTTCCCAAGGTGTGTCAGGAATAGGCAATGGAATGTATAATCCGGTGTTTTGACTTTGGCCTTTGCAAGTTTGGCAAATACGACACCTCCTCACAAACCTTGCAACATCCCGATAGAGAGTAGGCCAAAAATATTTTTCCTTGATTAGCAATAACGTTTTATCTCTCCCAAAATGTCCACCAAGACCACCACCATGAAGTTCTTTGATGATATATTTTCTAAGAGAACACTTAGGAATACACAAGTTTGTTCCCTTGAAAGAAAACCTTCAAGCAATTGAAAATCTCCATAGTTACCCCCCTTGCATTTTTGGTAAACTTCCATAAAATCAGGATCATCTGCATACATTTCCCTTATGCCATCGAATCCTTCAAGCTGGAAACTCGCAGAATTCAGCAAGGTAATTCTCCGACTAAGTGCATCTGCAACTTTGTTAAGTTTTCCACTTTTATGTTTCAACACAAAAGTGTATTCTTGTAAAAAAGATACCCAACCCGCATGTCTCCGATTCAAGTTAGCTTGAGAGTTAATATATTTGAGAGCTTCATGATCAGAATTTAGGATGAACTCCTTTTGGATAAGATATGGACGCCAATGCCGAAGAGCTTGAACAATAGCATAGAGTTCCACATCATAAGTAGAATACCTCTTCCTTGTGTCATTCAATTTCTCACTAAAGAAAGCAATTGGATGACCTTCTTGACTTAGCACACCTCCAACACCCACATGAGATGCATCACAGTCAACTTCGAAAATTTTATCGAAATTAGGAAGTACAAGAACGGGTGCACTTGATAACTTTTCTTTGATAATCACAAAACTTTTCTCAGCTTCTGAAGTCCAATGAAACTCTCCATTTTTTAAGCAATCTGTCAAAGGGGCTGTAATGGTGCTGAAATTTCTAATGAACCTCCGATAAAAACTTCAAACTTCATGTAGATTCTTCGGAGTAGGCCATTCTCGTACTACTTTGACTTTTTCTTCATCCACCATAATACCAGAAGGAGTAAGAACAAAGCCAAGAAAAACTAGACGACTTGTCATGAAAGCACACTTTTTGAGGTTCACATAAAGTTTCTCCCTCCGCAAAGTTAGTAGAACAACTTTCAAGTGCTCAAAGTGATCTACTGAATTTTGGCTATAAATAAGAATGTCATCAAAATAGACAACAACAAACTTGCCAATAAACTCATGAAGAGTTTGATTCATTACTCGCATAAAGATACTCGGAGCATTGGATAAACCAAATGGCATAACAAGCCACTCGTACAAACCTTCTCGAGTTTTGAAAGCTGTCTTCTACTCATCTCCGGGCTTTATTCTGATTTGATGATAGCCACTACGAAGATCAATTTTAGAGAACACTTGTGCACCAACTAGCATATCAAACATGTCATCAATCCTCGGTATAGGAAACCTGTATTTAATGGTAATTCGATTAAGTGCTCGACTATCAACACACATTCTCCACGAACCGTCTTTCTTTGAAGTCAAAAGTGCAGGAATAGCACAAGGGCTCAAACTCTCCCTGATGAATCCTTTACTAAGCAAGTCTAAAACTTGCTTGTTGAGCTCTTCATGTTCACTTGGACTCATCCGATAATGAGATTTGTTTGGAATGACAGCTCCTGGAATTAAATCAATTTGGTGTTGGATTTCTCGTAGAGGTGGAAGTCCAAACGGAAGTTCCTCCGAAGTGATATCTTTGAATTCTTCTAAAAGATCCTTGATGTCACTCGGTATTGCCAAAGTTTCTTCTGACTCCTTAGCCACCAAAAGATACACCACACCACCATTTTGTACCTCTATTTCAAACTGCGACAAAGTAAGCAACACACTTCCCTCCTCTACTTTTGTAGACTTGGGGTGAGACATCTTTCTACATGGCAAAAGGACAATTTCAATTTTACCCATAAAAAATGTATAAGTATTTTTTCTACCATCATGAATGGCACTTCTATCGTACTGCCATGGTCGACCCAAAAGTATATGTCCAACATCCATAGGCCCCACATCACACCAAACTTTATCATGATAATTTTTACCCATCGAAAAAGAAACAAGACATTTCTTATCGATTCGTACCTCATTATCCTTCTTTATCCACGAAACCGAATATGGATGATCATGGACAATTGTTGTAAGGTTAAGTTTGTCCACTAGTTCTTGAGAAACAAAGTTCTCAAAGCTACCTCCATCAATGATTAGCGAGCATATTTTCCCATGTGTTTTACATTTTGTTCGAAAGATGTTGTTCCTCAACCAAAATTGATCATTGACTTGTTTAGGGGCTGCAAGGACTCTTCTTATTACCAAACATTCTCCATCTTCAGGTTCAATCTCCTCGCGTTCATGCTCATCGTCTTCATCATATATTGGTCCATCATCTTCAAGTTGTGGATCTTCATCTTCTTCAGCTACAACTCCTGCGCGAGCATCAATTTTACGAGTGGGACACTCGTTCATATAGTGACCAAGTTGGCCACATTTGAAACATGGCTTTGGTTTATTTTTAAGGGATGTATTAATACCCTTCTTGTTTGCTCCTTTCTTTGGCACATTCTTACTACTTGATTCACCTTTTGGAGGATAGAAACTTTGGATATCAGCATATCTCTTTGTTCCACGCCTTTGCAATTTAGATTCAACTTTTAGTGCCAGTTGATAAGCCTCATTAAGCCTCCAAAGTTGCTGCATCTCCACCTCATCTTTAATTGGAGCTTTGAGCCCGTTCACATATCTCGCAACAAGTTGATCTTCCGATTCTTGGTTGCTACTTCTTGCCATCAATTTGTAAAATTCTTCCGTATAGTCGGTCACACTTTTATTACCCTGCTGCAAAGTATTAAATTACACAAAAATACTTTGAGCAAAATCAGAAGGAAGGAAATTCTCACGTAACCTCGCCTTCATCTTCTCTCAAGAAGCAATCTTGGGTTTTCCTTTACGCAGTCTCAACTCTTGCGTCTTATCCCACCAAAGCGATGCATAACCTCGAAGCCGAGTAGCCACAAGCTTAACTTTTTGGTTCTCTGAGATATCTTTATACTCAAAGAATTTTTCCACGGCACTAAGCCAATCGAGAAACTCATCTGGTCGAAGACAACCATGAAACTCTGGTATATCAACCTTGACAATATCTGTGGATCGATTGATTCTTTCAAAGAAATTAGTAATTTCTTTGTTAGAAAAAGGATTTACATACTCCGAGTCATCACTGGAATAGCCATGGCCTGAACTACGTTTGCTTCTGGCCTCCTGACGCTCAAGACGTATGGTTAACTCCTCAACTTGTCTCTGAAGTGCCTGAATTTCAGCATCTCGTTCATCTCTAAAGTTTTCCATGTTTCCTCTGCCACGACCGCCTCTTCTTCTTCTTGCTGCCATGAAGAAATGATGAAACACCAAGAGCGTACTCTGGCTCTAGATACCAAATGATGAGGATTGCAAAAACAAGGAAAAATGAATGAATTAAGAATGAATGCTAAATTCGACTTCCAAGTAGAGAGTTGCAAGATAATGAGAAATGCTTCTCCAACTTGACTCATAAAAGTTTTAATACCATATACTGCCATACAACTTCAGAGAAGGAGATATTTATAGGCTACAAAACATTAAAGACTCAATGGAAATGAAAAACCAAAAGACTCAAGACTTTCAAACTTCCTTGCAAATTATTTTCACGACTGTCAACTTTGCAGGTTCATAACTCTCTGAATACTTAGAATCTGAAAAGTCATAATATATTGCTGGAAAGATAATTGAGCTGGCTGTCCAACCCTGCAAACGACGAATAAATCGGAGTTGTTTAGAGAAAGTTATGACCAGAATACCAAACTGTGGCAGGTTCAGCGAAACTGCCCTACATCAATCTTGAATTGCAATTAAATTTTCTCCGATGCATGTTTTGATCTCATTGGTATCCTATGTACTTGGTCTAAAAATAAATATTCTAGAGAGTGAGAGAGATAAAAATATTGTGCAAAACCTTCAGCTACAAAATTAATGCATATTTCCCTGCATAACATCTTGGTATATAAATATATATATATATATATATATATATATATATATATATTAGTTTAGCAAAGCAGGGAGGGATATTTTTCGCTTATGAATAAACATAGCCATATAAAACCAAATTCTCAAGATAATGAGTCAAACGAGATTAAAAGATTTTTACAACTTCAATGAATATTTCTGTTGTAGATTAATATGATGCTACCTTCACCATTGTCCATTGCTCTTCAACTTGTAAAATATATTGAGTATGAAGGTGAAGTATCCTGCAATCTATTTGGGCCTTTTCATATCGAAGAATGAAATATGCCATAGTCACACCAAATGCAAATCCACATCCATACCCCAAAACAACAGCTTACAAACTAAATCCATTGAGAAAATCAAAATCATCATCATCATCCTCTTGTGGCGATATTGGAGTTGAAGGTTGCACACATTGTTTTGTCAATGGAAATCCGCACAATCTTGAGTTCCCAATATATGAATCATTATTGAAGGTAGAAAATTGAGTTGATTGAGGTATCAGTCCAACCAGACTATTCATTGAAAGATTTAACTTAGAAAGCGAAATGTCTGGCACGTCAATTGCCTCGAAATTTCACCATCCAATTGATTTGATGACAAATCCAACGATTCAAGTTCACTCACATTTCCAAGAGATGAAGGTATATGTCCTGTGAGACTATTATAAGACAAATTCAAGTACTTGAGAGAATAAGTTTACCTATATCTTTCGGAATACTACTAGAAAATTTGTTTTTAAACATGTCAATGGTTGTTGATATTGCTCCGATTCAATGTTCGTCTTCTTGGGTTGAAAACTCGAAACCTCGAATCCAAAAATCTGCAAAACAGACACTGGGAGGGGTTCCCATCGCTCCAGGCCATGAGACTCCGATGCTCAAGTCAGTAAGATTGCTTAAATAGATCTCTCAAATTATACAAGTGTATGTTTATAATAAATTGTGTATTTATCATCAATTAATTTTGAAAAAGTGAATATAATAAGAATATATATAGATACTCCCTGAAACTAGTTGCAATAGGAATAGGAGTCTCAATTGTAGTTGAAGTAGGAGTTCTAATTATAATTAGAATAGGAGCTCTCCAAAAAACAGGGGATATGGATAACTGATCCGCAAAAATCCGGTCTGATCAAGTTTGACCATATCAAATACTCCCTCCCTTCGTAGTGTGTGTTTACACATACTAGTGAAGGTTGCCAAACTTTGAAAAAAGATGTGAGTTTTATTTATCATAAGTAATTAACCACATAAGTATATCTGAAAGAAATAAACGAACGTAAGTATATCAGGACATTCCGAAAGAATGTTTCAGTTCGCTTAATTAGTACCTTTCGAAGGAAGGGTTTGCAGGACATTTCAAAGGAATGTTTCAGTTCGCTCAATCAGTACCTCCCGACGGAAGGGTTTGCAGGACATTTCGAAGGAATGTTTGAGTACCTCCCGAAAATAGGGTTTGCCAGGACATTCGTTCTTTTAATTCGTCTAAGAAGCTAAAACCCAAACAATGTATGGTAGATCTACACCGAACATAGAAATCGATGTAGGAATACCATCCAAAGAGAGAATATACACATGGCCGGCCCAACATAATGCAAAGAGAGATCATAGCAGGCCTAATTAAACAGGCCCAAATCAAGAAAGATTAGACAAAATTAATCCATATGTCAAAATCAGGCCCAAATGTTAAATATTCAGAGAGTATAATGGTTAGAGCCCTGAGAAGTCAAAATAAAAATCCAGGAGAAGCCCAATAGATATGCAAAAGGAGAATTTAGCCCAGCAAAATAAATGAGGTGGCCCAGGACCCATTAGAGGAAAAGGCCCAATGATCAAAAAAGGTCCAAGCATAACATTAATGGTCCAGATATATGTGAGGCCCAATAGTAAAAGGAGGTTCATGAGAGGAACAAAATAAAAGCCCGCCAGACCAAGGCCCAGTTGCAAAAATAGGCAAAATTGGCCCAAAAAAAAAGAACAGGCCCAGAAATTAAATTTAGGCCGAAACAAGGATCCAAAATAGACTAACCGGGCCTGTCATAATAGGCCCATCAGGCCCAAAAGGCCAATAGATAAGTAAAAAAGAGAGTAGGCCATACAGCGGCCCAAGCAGATTAGACCAATAATACTAAATGAGTTATCCTGTTCAAAGAGCAGGCCTATAAGATAAAGTCCAGAGATATAAAATGAAGGCCGAAGAGAGTTTTCGACTACTTGTACAAACAATAACGCAAAATAGGAATGGGCAGGTAAAAATTCAGCCCATTTATTACAAATTTCAAAAATTAATTAGAAAAGGCGGAAAGGCAGGAGCTGGCCCAAGCCCATTACATGGGTCATTCCAAATGAATAAGGCCCATTATAGATAGTGGCCCAGGTCAAAAAATCTGCAGGTGTTAAATCATGCAAAGCCCAAATATTTGAGAGCACAAACATGTGCACAGCATCTGCAAAATAAACAGCCTAAGTATAACAAAAGGAAGAGGAGTAAGATAGTCCATACGGCCAAGAGGGTTTCCCCTTCAGCCCAAAGGATATTCAAAAGAGGATATGGCCTATTCATGCAAAAGAGATAAAATCAAAGCATTCACAAGCCCAAAAACATGAAGCCATGCATATACAAACAGCGAGACACAAAATATAACATCCTAACAGCCATAATGAAGAGACATATAAACAGATGAGACAAGAGAAAAGGCCGATTCAGGCCCAAATCAAAAAGGCTTGTGGATCAAATTGCCTTCAAAACAGTAGGTAATTTCCTGATTATCAAAGGGTAATCCAAAATCAAAACCATAGCTTAACCGTCCAGGATAAGGATCCCACTCCAAACTTATGTTTCCAAAAATCAAAAGTGTAGCATATGTGGTCTGTTCGATCAGTTAGAGCCCTCGATTTTCTTAATCCGAACTGCTTCTTCTAAATTGATGTATTTAGTAGATTTCTGTGATCCTCTAGTATTTACCATGCTTGCTGCCTCAACGTCATAACTCAAAAGTTCCCACAGATGGCGCCAATTGATATTGCTCCGATTCAACTTCGTCTTCTTGGGCTGAAAACTCGAAACCTCGAATCCAAAAACCTACAAAACAGACAGCGGGAGGGGTTTCCATCGCTGGCGCCAATTGATATTGCTCCGATTCAACGTTCGTCTTCTCGGGCTGAAAACTAGAAATCTCGAATCCTAAAACCTGTAAAACAGATAGCGGGAGGGGTTTCCATCGCTCCCGGGACTCCGACGCTCAAGTCGGTAAGATTGCTCAAATAGATTTCTCAAAGTGTATGTTTATAATAAATTGTGTATTTATCATCAATTAATTCTGAAAAAGTGAATATAATAAGGATATATATAGATACTCCCTTGAACTAGTTGCAATAGGAATAGAAGTCTCAATTGTAGTTGAAATAAGAGTTCTAATTGTAGTTAGAATAGGAGCTCTCCAAAAAACAGGAGATATGGATAACTGATCCGCGAAAATCCGGTCTGATCAAGTTTGACCACATCAGTTGTGAACTTGTGAAGGTCTTCAAGATTCTTTGCACTGTTTGCTCTAGATTTGATGACAAATGTCATTGTCTCCTCTTATCTTGTGAACCAGTTATTTTCTATCACATTTTTCTTGGCATTCATCATGGCTTCAAAATTATTCAAGTATCTATTAGGCAAGGAGCCAGTAAATGCATTATGGGCTATGTCAAAAACTTGCAAATTGGGAAATGTAAAATTGGTCTCCTACCGTGGTAATATGGTTCCACTAAATCTATTAGACCTCAAGACAAGGACTCGAAGCTCAAGAAGAGTCTCCATCCAAAAGGGAAACATATCCACTATTTCATTATTTCCAATATCAAGAACCTGAAATTGTCGACAATTTGCAAGAGATAGTGGCAATGTTCCTTCAAATTCATTGTTGTTAAGGTTTAGAGACTCAAGAGCACAACCCTCAAAAAATGATGATGGAATGAGACCACGAAGGTAATTTTCCTTGAAATGCAACATCTGCAAAGATTTGCTAAAGTTTCCTAAACATTCTGGAATTGTCCTTTCTAAGCTGTTATTTGACAAATGGAGAAACAGAAGAGACTTCAAATTGCAAAACTGTGATGGGATCAGTCCACTGAATTTGTTGGAATGAAATATTATAGTTTCTAAGTGTGAGAGATTCCCAATAGCTGAAGGTATTACACCTGAATGAAAGATAGTTATTCGCAACATACATTATTACAAGCTGCTTTAACTGTCCTATTGTTGTCGGGACAATCCTGTAAGCTTATTTTCAAACAAATCTAAAGTTTACAAACTGTTTAAGTTCCCTATTTCAACAGGAATTCCACCTTTAATATTGCACGCGGCTGCCCTAAATATAACCAAAGAAGATATATTCCCAATTGAAGCTGGAAAAACATCATTCAGTTGATTGTCTGTTATTTCCAGGGCTACCAGATATTGACAATTAGTTAACGAGGTGATGAATTCCAGCCCCATCAGTTTATTTTCCCATAATCAAAGGGCTGTTAAGAGTCTTAGATTGCTGAAACTTCGTATCACACCATCCATTGAGTTTCTGTTTATTTCCAAGATTGTAAGCTGAGAAGCATAGGTGATAACACTTGGGATTTGGCCAGTGAGTCTATTGTAATGTAAATAAAGCTCTTGGAGATTGGGAAGTGAAAGCTCTGTGCTTGAGGGAAGGCTACAGGAAATTCTGTTGAAGAGATAGTACTCTCAAAGAAGACATGTTGAACATGGGAGTTAGAATGGAACCGGATAATGTATTCAAGGCCGCTGAAAAAACCGCAAGGTTTGGTAGATAAGCTACCTCTTCTGGTAATTCACCTGCCATATTGAAAACAATTATTTATTGAATATAGAGTTTATTAATTTTTTTGCCCCCTAAATTAGGGTCTTGCAATTTTGGATTTTAAGTTTTCGGAGTTGGCAATTTTGGATAACAATTTTTCAAACTTCGTGAATTTTACCCAATTTCAATTCGAATCGCTTAATTGGGCCGAAATTACAAGTGATTCGCACGTGAAACTCACCAATTCAGGATTTCGGGCCAATATTGCTGAGGTAGCTTTTAAAATTTTAATTTTATTTATTTTTCGAATAAAAAAATCAAGAATTAAAATATTAAGAAAATTGCAACAGCTCGACCCGCACATCCGGCTCCTCCGGCAGTTCGGCACTACCTCTCCATCTTCACACACTCTCAATCTGCACAGAGCCACCCTTTCCCGACCACCACTCAATCCGCCGACGACTCACAAAACAGTCGCTCAAACCCATCCTTAATACACAACCACCCTCAAACCTTCATCTCCATCCTTAACCAGATTTGCCATCGTTGTGGCAATAAAAGATCTAGAATCTGGCTTTGAGAATGAAGTTCTATTCAAGAATGTCAATCTTACGATTAAAAGGGCAGAGAAAATTGTCATTCTTGTTCCAAATGGTTGTGGAAATAGTACATTACTTAAATTGATAATTATTTGGAGAAGAATCTTGAAGTGAGAGAAAGGGTGTTCAAAGTTGGCGGTGGAATGGCCGATGACGGTGACCGGAGTGAAGAAATTGGTGGTGGAGAAATTGGGCAAAAAGAGAGGAAGATAAAGAGTGCACAATTTATTTTATTTTTTTGATTTTTTTAATTTTAAAAATTAATAAATTAAAAATTTTATGCACATGGAAGGAAATATTTTTTAATTAAAAATGCCACAAGTGATAAATAAACATCACATTAGTGAAATTAGTCCGAAAAATCTAATTTGACTAACTCACGTGCGATTCACATGCAATTTGAACTCAATTGAACCATTCACACTGAAATTGAACAAAATTTGCGAAACTCCAAAAAAATTAGTATTGGCCCAAAAACTTAAAATATGAAATTACTAGACCCCTAATTTAATGGGGAAAAAGAGCAATAAACTCTTGAATAGATATAGTACGATATTATCTGTACCAATAAAATGGGAGGATGAAAATTATATACCTAAACAACATCTTTTAAAAGTGATAATAATTTTTTTTCTTTGATTTGGATTGTTAATTCCACATCGGCGAATGCATAGGTGAACAAAAAATTGCAATTTTGGGATATTATCTTTTAGACATTCACTATATAAGTATACAATTTTTTTGGATCCTGAAATTAGGATATTAACTTTTTATTTCGGACCAATTTAGGACAACTGGCCCAAAATTTCGAGAATTTTGGCTTAAATCACACGTGCAGTGCATGTGATTCTCCAAATTCGGATTTTTAAACAATGTGATTTGATTCGCTCTCAAATCCAGCTTTAATCAAACAAAATTTGGTAAATTGATTTGAGATTTTACTATGGTTTGAGGAGATGAGTGTTTTGACATATAAAATACACATTTTAGTTCAATTTTGAGAAATATCAAATTTTGGATGAGGTTGAGGATGGTTGTGGTGGATTCTGGCGGTAGAGATGAGGGTTATAATGGATCTTTTCAAACTTTAATCAAAATGTATGTATTATATACCAAAACACTTTCATTAAAAAGACATAGTTTAGTCTCGAATTTGAATGATAATACAACACAATTTTTCAAATGAAAGTTTTGTTTCTCATAACTTGATTTTGCATGCATTTCTCTAAACTTGTTGGGGTATTTTTCGAACAGTTCAATTTCATCAACATCGTCACTTACAATTGAAATCCGTCAAAACCACACCAAATTCACTTGAAATTCGATTTCCCTCAAAACTTAACCAAATTATATGTTTCTTAAACCAAAACACTCCTCTCTTCAAGTCATATTCAAGTCTCAAATTAATTTATTGAATTTAATTCAATTCAAGAATTAACTTAAACTTAAATTTTTGAAAAGCCCGAATTTAGATAGGCACACTGCACATAGCCTAAATTTTTGAAATTTCGGCTGAATTGTCTTAAAATTGCCAAATCAAAAGGAAAATATCTCAATGTTAGGGTTCGAAGAGATGTTGTCCTTATTTGGTAAATGACCAAATGACAAGGTCCTAAATTTACCATTTTTCCTTAGAAGAAGATACCATATTTGGCTCCAATTGGAGCTTAAAATTCTAATCACACTACAACAAAAATAATTATTTTGTAATGAAATTTCTATGACAATAAAAGTTGTTGCAAAAATTAATAATATAGGTTGTGAATAAGTTGTCACATAAAACAAATAAAATAATTTAAAAGGTCTATTTATAAAAATGATGTGATCGCTAATGTTGCAACAACAACATTATTGCACAAAAATTATTTACAAGAAGACTTTTTAACATAATAATATAACATAAACAAATGTTGATGAATTGTAGTGTTAAATTGTAACCAAAAAAAAAACTTATTACTGACAGCAAATTGTTGTCTAGAAATTATTGATAGTTCACAAACACATTTGCGGCAATCGTTTTGTCGCAAATGGATTATTATTTAAAAGTCTTCTAAAAGACAATTCTTTTGTGACAATGTAGTTATTCTTATTGCATTGGAGACAACGATAATTTGTCATAGATAGGTTTTTCAATAATTTTTTGAGACAATTAGTTGTCAATTTATATTAATTTTTGTGATGATATATTGTCATAGAAAATAAACTTTTCACGATAATTTTTGATATGTAAATAACATTTTGTTTCTAAATGTAAAATTGATGATGTAAACAAAAACTACACATAGATGTCTTCAAGCAAGTACAAAATATGTGATTCCAAAACAAATGACACAAAAACAAAAAGGGCGCAATTGAAAAAACATTACAAAAATTGCAAATTTATTCCCACATTTTGATAATTGCAAAAAAAAAAAATAATAATAATAAAAAAAATCATAATCTTTATTCATTGTTACAATTTAAACTACATTTATACTTATTACTGGAGTCCACATGTTCGACAAACATGCCACATCAGATGTCACGTCATTCCCAACAAAAACACTACATTTTCAAAAATTGCAATTTAATTAAAACTTTTTATATAATTAACAAAAAAGTCATAACCTTTATTCATTGTTACAATTCAAATTTATATATATATTACAACAAGAAAATGCTGGAAAAAAAAACACAATATATTTTACAACATTAAAGATTTGACGAGTTGAATGAACCTTAAAGACATATTATATCTTAATTCACTGGCTTTTCTTTTCTACTGTGACCTATTATTTTTTGCCCAAAAAACATCATAAAAACATTTATTTACATATATATTAATATTAATCCAAGAAACAGTAATGGGAATATAGCCATGTAGTTGTAATATATATCTTGGGTAAAATATGCTTCAAGGGCACATTGCAGATTCTACATCAGTGATAAGATGCTGCATGGAAAGATTCCTGCATGCATTCCATATTAAGTCTCTGTCATTGGATTGAAAATTTTGTTATTTTTCATACTTAATCTCTATCAATTATGTAATATTATTATAAATTTCTTAAATATGTCTATCAATTATTTATGTGGTGGAGCTTAATACTAATCTGGTAATATTCAGTGGTAACAAGGTTTATGGATAAAATTAGTTACCAGAATCGTACGATTATTATGATGGGGAAATGTTCAAAAATATCCCAGAAAACACAATAGCATACTAATAATTGGGGGAAAAGAAACCACTAATTATCTGAATATTCCAAAACTGTTGGATTGACCTGTTGAATTTTGTGTCATTTGGTTGCCTTGATCACTTCACTTTGAGGAATTCTATGTTATATATATGTTAGTTTGAAACCGTTTATAAAAAGAGAGTCCACATATTCCCTAGCCACCACACTAAAAGCTTTATGATCATGAAACCAGCTTATAATTGCTTCTTCATTCTTGTCATAGTATTGTTATTAAGCAATTGTGTAATTTCCAGAATATTTGTGAATGAAAGCACAGATGAAGATGCTCTTATTGCCTTCAAAAATTCAATCACTTCAGACCCTTTTCGTTTCTTCACCAATAACTGGTTTCTTGATACTCCCATTTGTACCTGGATTGGTGTCACTTGTGGCATCAAGCATCCAAGAGTCGTAGCCCTCAACTTCTCCGGGTTTGGGTTCCATGGAACCATTGCTCCACATCTTGGCAACCTATCATTCCTCAGGTCTTTAGACCTTAGCCACAACAATCTCACAGGTCCCATACCCAATGAGCTCTCTAACCTACGCCGTTTGAAAGTGACGATACACATGGCATCCAACAGTCTAACTATGGAAATACCATCATGGCTTGGAACGTTGAGACAACTAGAGAGCATTGTTTTGAACAACAACAGTTTCTATGGCAGAATTCCCCCGTCATTAGGCAACAACACGAAGCTACGTATGCTCAACTGTTCGTTCAATTATATTGCTGGAAGTATCCCACGAGAGATTGGAAATCTTTCGTTTCTGAAAGCGTTAGACCTGACGCATAATCAAGTAACAGGTTCTATCCCTGATAGTATCTTCAACTTGTCTGGAATTGAAAACATTTATCTGGGACATAATAGCTTCTCAGGTATTCTCCCAAGTGGTATGTGCAATGGAGTTCCAAAACTAAGAGAACTTTATCTCTCTTTCAATCAACTTAGTGGGAAAATTCCATTTGATATATACAAGTGCCGTGAACTGCAAGTCTTGTCATTGTACTTTAATCATTTCAATGGCAGTATACCACACTCAGTTGGCTGGGTGAGCAAGCTTCGAGTTCTGAATCTAGGGATAAACAGTTTCCAGGGTATGTATATTTCTCATTTCTCTTCATAAACTATATATTATTGCACATAAACTTGTAGAGAATCTAGCTAGCTCAAGAGCAGTCTTTTCATCTTAAATGTTTGTTTGGCCATATTTAGGGGGAATTCCATCAGAGCTACACAATCTCTCGCATTTGGAGGTCCTCATCATGCCAGGGATTTCTATAACAGGCCAATTTCCATCTTTTATCTTCAACATGTCTTCTCTTCAATGGATTGATTTGGCCAACAATAGTCTGTCTGGAAGTCTTGAAGTGCCCATTTCTACCAATCTTCCCAATCTGACGACTCTAATTCTTTCTATAAACCAGCTAACAGGACTCATACCTAAGCACATTGCAAATCTTACGGCCCTTAATCTCCTACGTCTAGATTTAAACCACTTTACAGGTATATTGATATATAACTTCAAAGTGAAGTAACCATTGTGTGCTGATTCTTTAGTTATAATTCTGATATGGAGAAGACAAAATTGGCAGGTGAAGTACCAGCTGTGATCAGTAACCTTAATCATCTTGAGAAGATTGATGTTAGTGACAATGGGTTATCTGGTGGCATCCCATTCTCCATCTTCAACATATCAACATTGGAGATTATGGACTTTTCATTCAATGAATTCTCAGGGCAGCTTCCTTCAACCATGGGCCTTTCACTTCCAAATCTACAACAGCTTTATTTGGATCGCAACAAACTCAGTGGAGTGATACCGAGCTCTATCAACAATGCTTCTAAACTTAGTCTCTTAGACATGGGCGGAAACTCCTTTACTGGCTCCATTCCTAACATGGGAAATCTAAGATTCCTACAGATCCTTGGACCCAATTATCTTACAGGAGAAACTCCAAATAAGGAAATGGGGTTGTTGAAGGGCTATTTATTAACAATTTTTGTTAATTTATTCTTTGCACAGAAACAAATGTTGCCTGCGATGTTGCCATAACATCTGTGGCAACATTCATCTCTGTTTTGTCTTACTTCACAAATATCTCGATTATTTTGCATTTGTGTCTTTTTATACTATTTTGCAGGTGTTAGATTGTATGAACAAGAGTGGTGAAGGTGTCAAAGAAGGTGCAACTCTAATGCAACCACTTTTGAGAGAAATCCTCTTCAAGGATTAGAATGGACCAAGTCAAACATTGCTGAAGCCTCTTAACTAACAACTTGGAGAAATTCCCTCACGCATGTCTCAGCATCTTTCAAAGCATTTAGCTACGTTTTTGAGTGGCTGAGTTTTAGGGATGTTTGTTAGGTTATCATTTTGGAAGGTATCTATATATAGGAGAGTTATTTTGTCTTGTAACTCACTCCTTCAAGCCTTAACGTTCATTTATCCTAGAGTCCTTCCAAGATAGAATTTTGTGAGCCTGAGCGTACATTGTATACTCAAAGAGAGTTTTTTTGTTTTTGATCAATAGGATCTTTTGTGAGTTCTTTTCTTATAGGTTTATGCCTATTTTGGAATTCACTTGTATTCACTTTTATTTGTGAATAAATTTTTGTCTAAGGCACTTCACGATATATATTTGTATATATCTTGAAAAGTTATCTCTTTGAGTCATTTTAATTTCCGCTGCAAAAAGTAAGTGTTGGCTTAAGTATTGTGGCAACATCTACCTCAGTACACTTACTTTTGTTCTCAGATCAGATCCCACTTCCAACAGGGGTTTTTGTCTTCATTAACTAATTGCCCATTTCTGCGGGTAATACGTTTGTCCGGAAATCAGCTGCATGGTATATTCCCTGCTTCATTAGGAAATTTATCTTCTCTTCAGATTTTCTATACATTTGGATGTAGAATCAGTGGTTCTATTCCTGTTGAGATTGGGAACTTGACTAACCTGCAAGAATTAGTTTTGGGAGCTAATGAGTTGACAGGATTCATACCAACAACACTTGGAAAGTTAAAGCAACTAACGCGCCTAATTCTCAGCTTCAATAAGCTTCACGGACACATCCCTGCTGATCTTTGCCAGTTAAACAGATTGGGGGAGTTCTTTGTGAGTCTTAATATGTTCCATGGCCCTATTCCTGTGTGCATTGCTCAACTCAAATCCCTCCGACTAGTGTTCTTGGATTCCAACATGTTGGACTCTAATGTGCCCTCCAACTTATGGCAACTCAATGATCTCTTGGCCTTAAACTTGTCCACAAACTTCTTAAATGGCTCTATTCCATCTGAGATTGGAAACTTTAAGGCTCTCGTAGATTTAGACTTATCATGGAATCAGTTTTCTGGTGATATCCCAAATTCTATTGACAAAGCTGAGTCGTTGGTTAACCTATCTTTGGCTCATAACAAGTTTGAAGGCTCTATTCCTGAGTCCATGGGAAACTTAAAGGGCTTGGAATCTCTTGATCTCTCCTTCAACAACTTCTCAGGTGTTATCCCAAAGTCACTTGAGGGACTTTGCTTTCTTCAAAACTTTAACGTGTCCTACAACGAACTTGAAGGACAGATTCCCACTGGAGGTAAATTTGCAAACTTTACTGCTCAATCATTTATGATGAATTCTGGTTTATGTGGTGCTACTCGTCTACAAGTTCCATTATGTGTAGAGAGCGATACGAAAACAAGGTCCAAGAATGTTGTCACATTAATGAAATATATTATGCCTCCTTGTCTATTAGTCATCATTTTGGTGATCGTGATTCTTCTAGTTATAAAAAGAAGAAAGTCGAGGACACAACCTCCTAACAGTGAGTTCTCATTACTTCCATCCTGGAGAGCAAGTTCTTATCTGGAACTTCAAAGGGCAACAAATGTCTTCAATGAAAGTAACTTACTTGGAAATGGAAGTTTTGGTTCAGTATATGTAGGAACACTTTCTGATGGCTTAATTGTTGCAATTAAAGTCTTCAATTTGGTGTCTGAAAATGTTTCAAGAATGTCTGAAAATGTTTCAAGAAGCTTCGAGACAGAAATAGAGGTACTGAGAGCAATTCGTCATAGGAATTTAAATAAAATCATTGGCTGTTGCATTAGTGGAGATTTCAAAGCACTGGTGTACGAGTACATGCCTAATGGAAGCCTGGAGAAATGGCTATATGCGAGCAGCTCATTCTTGAACTTGCTACAAAGATTGAACATAGCAATAGATGTTGCATTAGCGTTGGAATATCTTCATGTGGGCCTCAAATCCCCCATTGTTCATTGTGATTTGAAGCCTAGTAATATCTTACTAGATGAAGATATGATTGCCCACGTTGGTGATTTTGGTATTGCCAAAATGGTTGGTGGAGAGGAGTTAATGACTCGAACCAAAACCCTTGCAACGATTGGATATATGGCACCAGGTAATTTGCACATTTCATACTTCAATTTTCTTCATTTTATCCATCTTGTGAGTGTGTACTGGATCTCTATACAGAATATGGCGGACAAGGTATAGTATCAACAAGTGCAGATGTTTATAGCTTTGGCGTTATATTGCTGGAGATTTGCACAAGGAAAAAGCCGACAGATGAAATGTTTGGTGAGGAGATGAACTTGAAGAAATGGGTGAGCCTCTCATTACATGAAAACAGAATAAACGAAGTTGTAGATACAAATTTGGTGAAGACAGAAGACACAATAAATACTTTCTCAGTCAAGTATCAATGTTTGTGGTCTATTCTGAGTTTGGCAATGGAATGTGTTGCCATTTCCCCTTCAGATAGATCTAATATCAGTGAAGTTGTGGTGAGACTAAAGAAGATCAAAACTATGTTTCTCAAAAACTCCAGTAATTAATTGTTAGCAATAACAAAGGTTTGATCTTTTTTGTACAATATTATTTGTTTGGGCTGCAGAAATCAGAAGTTGGTACTATTTGAATTGCTTCTATGATATATATGTTGCTGTGGTGAGTGTTTTCCGGTTATTTCATTATATATATATTTAGAAGATAACTGTAGTAAATCCTTGATAAAAAATCAATGATTGTTGTCACAAAAGACAACGAATTAGAATTCAAAGTTATAACAAAATTCCAACTAAAAAATTTGAAAGTGAAATAAAGACAATGAATATATGCAAATGTTTTGAAAATATAATATAGTTTAAAATTGCAAACTTTTATTAGATGAGATTCTGTTGCAAACCATTCTTATTTCATCTATACTAATATGTCCCATAGCTGAAGAACTTGCAAAATTCCACCAATGGTATGACAAACATATATAATTATGAGCTAAAGTATAAGAATTTAATAAAAATAATAATAAAGAAAAAACTTTGACACTTTCACACATTATTTATGATTTACTGGAAATATGTAAACTGAGAATGACACAAAATAAAAGGAAATGAGGAAGAGAAGTTATAATTGCTTCTTCACTCTTATCATAGTATTGTTATTAAGCTTAATGAGCCGGGTGAGTCACTCACTACACGAAAACGCGATAATCAAAGTGGTGGACGCCAATTTGCTAGCAAGAGAAGACATAAATTTCTCAGCAAAGAGCAATATTTGTCATTCATTCTAAGTTTGGCAATGGAATGTTTAGCCATTTCACCTTTAGATAGAATCAAAATTAGTGAAATCGTGGCCAAACTGAAGAAGATCAAAATTATGTTTGTGGCAACACTGTGTGATTAACAGAAATCTATGTTTGATCTTTTTAGATATAAGAGTTGATAATCTTTTGTTCAATTTAAATATGTGTTCTTATTTTTATCGGTGATGAGCAATTTACCTTGAATCAAAACTATGATTCTTACCAACATTAATATATGTAATATTATTTTTCATATTGTAAATTTGATATTTTCCAAGTTTTTGCTAATTATGCATTTTTAATTTTAGTGCTTTAATTGTTGAATTTTTTTCATTTTCAGTTTGATTTTGACTGGAAATATTTTTTTTGTCGACCTTCTGTCGGAATTGTTTATGTGCCCTAAATTAAAAATTCCTAAAATTTTCTGAGTAAATGGAGCTTACGTCGTAATTTATATTGCCACATATATAAATAAAAAGAAAATTCAAAGCATAAAAAGATTAATGAAATTAAAAAAAAAAAACTGAAAAATTTAAACAAGTTATAAAATCCAAAACAAAAAAATCAAATGAAAAAGAAATCTTCAATTACTGCCCTGGAGCACACGGCAGTGGTGCGGACTGAGCGGTAGGACATGACGATGATGTGAACCAAGAAATGTTTAATTGAGCTCAATTTTCACTATTAATTGAGAATTTTTAATTTGGGTGCTACATAAGAAATTTAGACAAGTACCCACGTCAACTTGGAAATTTTTTTCGAGGAAAAGCGAATCAAAATTAGAAAAAGATCAATAATTAAGAACTAAAATTGAAAAACGCATAATTATTGGTAATTTGTGTTAATTTGTTATTTTTCACACTTAATCTCTATCAATTTGTGTTACATTTTTAATCTTAACATACATTTAACATGTCTCAATTTAGTGTGGTGGAGCTTGTTTCTAATGACCGCAATCATACGATTATTATGATGGGGAAATGTTCAAAAATATAGTAATAATTGGGGGGAAAAGAAATCACCAATTACCTGAATTTTCAAAACTGTAGGATTGACCTATGGAATTTTGTGTCATTTGGTATATATCTTAATTTGAAACTGTACATTTATGAAGATACAGCTTACACACAAAAAGACCACACACTAATCAAGAAACCAGTTATTGGAGAAGAATTGAAAAGGGTTTCAAGTGATTGAAGCTTTGAAGGGAATAAGTGCATCTGCATCTGTGCTTTCATTCACAACTATTCTGGAAATTGTACAGTTGCAAATAACAATGACGTTAAATTAATATAAAAATAATATTTAAGCACAAAAAATAATCATATAAACAATATTTAACTACAGAAAACAATTATATTTTTATGGTGAGGTAACCTACCTGCGTGCATCAACTCCTTTATTGTGAGGACAACAAGAAATCAACAATAATTAAACAATTTTATCATTAATAATTAAACAAATTATTAAAAAATACAAAAATAATTAGAATTAATACAGGTAATCTGGAACCACCACCATTGAAAACCTGTTACATCTGATAATTAAAGAATCCCTGAAATCTGATTTTTACACATGAAAAAAATTAAAAGCTATGAAATCTGATTTTTAGATCTGAATGAAATTAAAAGCTTATTGCATCTGATATTTAGAGAATTCCATAGAATCTAAAAAATATTTAGAGAATCCCATAAAATCTCATTTTTAGAACCGAATGAAAGTAGAGAATGGAAGAAAGTAGATGGTAAAGAGTAGGAACCAAAGAGAGAATCAATTTAAATTTACTATGTGGTATGAACAAATCTTCTATTAATTGAAGCATAGAAGAAATGAAGTTGAGAACGTCCAAAATAAACTGCACAATTTTTTTATTAAGATGTGACTGTTGTAAAAAATAAACTGCATAAAAAAAATCATCAAATATGCCTCTTCTGGTAATTCACCTGCCATATTGAAAAATAGTTATTTATTGAATATATAGTTTATTACTTTTTTTGCCTCCTAAATTATGGGTCTTGCAATTTTGGATTTTAAATTTTTGGGATGACAATTTAAGATAATAATTTTTTGAGTTTTGCGAATTTTACCCAATTTCAATTCGAATCGCTTAATTGGGCCGAAATTACAAGTGATTCGCATGTGAACTCACCAATTCGGGATTTTCAGGCCAATATTGTTGTGGTAGCTTTTAAAATTATAATTTTATTTATTTTTTGCATAAAGAAATCAAGAATTAAAATATTAAGAAAATTGCAACCGCTCGACCTGCACATCCGTCTCCTCCGTCAGTTCGCCACTACCTCTCCATCTTCACACACTCTCAATCTGCATAGGGTCACCCTTTCCTGGCCACCTCTCAGTCTGCCGACGACTCACAAAATCCCCGCTCAAACCCATCTCCTTAGTACACAACCACCCTCAAACCTTCATCTCCATCCTTAACTAGATTTGCCATCGTTGTGGCAAGAAAAGGTGTATAATTTGGCTTTGAGAATGAGATTCTATTCAAGAATGACAATCTTATGATTAAAAGGGCAGAGAAAATTGTCATTCTTGTTCCAAATGATTGTGGAAAGAGTACATTACTTAAATTGATTATTATTTGGAGAAGAATCTTGAAGTGAGAGAAAGGGAGCTCAAAGTTGGCGGCGGAATGGCCGATGACGGTGACCGGAGCGAAGAAATTGGTGGTGGAGAAATTGGGCAAAGAGTGAGGAAGATAAAGAGTCCACAATTTATTTTATTCTTTTGATTTTTTTTAATTTTAAAAATTAATAAATTAAATTTTTTATACACATGGAAGGAAAGAGTTTTTAATTAGAAATGCCACAAGTGATAAATAAACGTCACATCAGTGAAATTAGTTCGAAAAATCTAATTTGACAAGCTCACGTGCGATTCACGTGTAATTCCAACCCAATTGAACGATTCAAGCTAATATTAGACAAAATTGGCAAGGGTATGATCTCTGCAAACTACCATTCTGATCGCCTAAAACTTCATATTGATAATTATACCCCTTTCCAAGATACAAGCTAGTTATTAATTTCAGGCTGTAATTATGCAAGAAATCATAAGTAAATCAAACATATAGAGGAGTTTCAATCTCTTGAATCCTAAGTAAATATATGATAGAATCTTAATGTCTTTTTTTTTTTTTGGCTTTTTTAAAGCCATGTTAATTAATGCCTTGTTTTGAAAAATAAATAAATAAATGTCAATGTGAGAAGACACTCAAACATTTAAAATATCCCATTCAAAGTGTTTGTAAAAAGAATGAATCTCCCTTGTATATGCCACTCTTTGGAGTGGAGGACGATGGATTAAAATTACAAGTACATTTTATTAATATACAAGAAATCAAACTCCAAACAAGCACCAAAGAAATAAGTCGTAATGTGCAGTCATCATGTTCATGCATATCCATAAACAATTTATATGAAAATAATAAATGGAATAGAATAACGGGAGATCCAACAACTCGAATTTCTTTCGTAATTGAACGGGTAAAATTGTATGGGTGCACTGAAAATGAAAATAAGTGCAAAAGCTAATAATAATAATAAAAAAAAGATTGTGGTTTTCAGGCCAATTAAAATTTTATCCAGAAGCAATCAATTATAATCACACCAAAGGACGGTGGCTTTGAGCTATAATGTTTTAATTCTGCAGTTGATTACATTTCATTTGTAAAAAAGTTTAAAAATGAAAATAGAGAATCTCATTAGTATGATGTTTCTCGTTTATGCGCCTAACTTTTCCAACTACGACCAAAAATTTAAAAATAAATAAATTGAGTATGGCGTGTCAGATGGGTTAAATTAATAATGTACACGAATCATGACAAATTGTTTAATCAATAATATTTAAAATTGCACAATCATTTGTTTTTTTTACGTGGAATAAAATTTTGATAGATATTCTACCTACTAACAATAGATGGAATTCAAATCATCTGTTACATTTTTTAACTTGCATTTTGCGTTCCACATACTAGTTAAAAAATTTATTCCATTATTACATACGCAATATTTTCAATCTAACTAGACAACAGAATGGGGCCAAAAAAGAAATGTTAAGTGTCCACAGATTTTTAGGCACGTTTGACTTGAAATACTGAAAAGTCGTTCGAGTCTTCTTCCACAGATGATGCATTTAATTTGTGCTCCAAGTTTTTTTCTCATTTTCATTTTTCACTTTTCACTTTTCACAGATGATACATCATAAAGATTTATCTAAACGCGACTCCAAGATGTGATCACTTCAGACTATTATTATTATTATTGTTATTATTATTATTATTATAAAGTTGAATCGCGCCTTCAACCGGCAATTATTATTATTATTTTTTAAATTAGTAAAGTTGGAAACTGCAAACTCCAATTTTCTTTTTTAATCATTGACTTGTGGTCGTGGGAGTATATCCCCACCACAAAATTATACCACTACTAATTGTTACTGGAGTTCATCATCCAACATAGCCAATAACTGTATTACTGTATTACTGTATTCTCCAATGTTACTGTATTTTGTTACTTTTAATTTTTTTTGTGTATTTTGATTTTGCATTTTTTCTTTTAATCTTTTAATTTATGATTAAGTTTTTCTTTTAAGTCTAAGTAATCACATGGCATATGATTTGGTAATTTAGATGAAAAATAAATTCAAAATGCAAGGTATGAAAACATGCGCCACATCAACGTAAGTTCACTGAATTGTGGAAATTGGGGGTGAGTACGGCCTACTCGCTAGAAATTGGTTGGGAAATTGAGATTCCGTTAAATAAATAACTTCAATTGAACAAAATTTTCAATTGGAGGACTAAAATTGGTGATCAGAAATTAACAAAACTAAAATCGTACGTCTATAGAATAAGATAAAAATGAATTTTTCCCCAATTTGTTAATGTGGCTAACATTCTATGTCTATATGTCATATACTTTTATATATATATGGATATTCTTTTTGGTATGAAACTCGACATATCACCGGTCCACATGGTATTAAAAATTTGGGGGATACACATCATTTCACTATTAAAATAAATAAATGAATCTATTAGGCAAAAAATTCATTAAAAAAAGCAAAAAAATTAATTTGTTATGTCACAAATTGTCACCCCAGCAAACATCACTGACACCAAATGGAAATGATGAAATGGATTGATTACTTCTTCATAGGGCATGTATAATAATTGTTTTAAAAATGTGTTTTTAGCTGACATATGTATTTAGTATCATCATCATATTTCAGCAATATATAAACAAATAAAACATAATCTACAAACTTATATATAACCAAAAATTGTATTTTTATTTCTTTCAATTGGTTTTATTAATACCCCTTATTTTTCTATTTTTTGTTGATTATAGATATTCAAAATAATATTATAATTTTTTGAAAATAAATATTCTAATTTAATTAAGAATAAATTTAATATGTAAAAAAATATCGTCTCATTAGCAATTATAGTTTGAGTAGGTAGTGAGACATATTTCAATAATTTGTCCAAAGTTAAATGACATTATCTTAAAATTTTAAAGTTATTGGAAATTATCATCAATAATGCAAAGTTAATGAGCATTTTTTCAATTTTCCTCATATTTTATGTGCATTTTACGACAAGGAAATATACATGGCATAATTCAATAATCAAGAATTTTAAATTGAGCAGCAAAAAAAACTAATACCAATAGAATTAAAAGGTAAGTGTAGCACCTAAGAATTGCATATAATTATAACATAAGTTACAGATATTAAGACATACAATTCATAAGTTATATAAATATGATTATAATATAAGTTATTATATTAGCTTATGTACAAAACCTAGGCTATTACGTGAAGTACATATATATGCATGATATAATTACATAGCTTAAGTTATATGGCATGAAGTTGCATGTTAGCATAGGCTTGTAGATAAGGCATAGGTCAAAATACTTCTAGAAGGATAATTGATGGGATAAGTAAGGCCATGCTTCTCCAAGTACGTATCACACAACCAAAAGCAAGCCATATTTCTTCTCCTTTCCATCCACCTTGCAGCCGCGTTGACCGCCCTTTTTCCACCGCCGATCATCAATTTTCTGGTGAGGTAATCGGACCAAGATGTAGAGCTCGTCGAGCTCGTCGCAAGGATGGGTTCGGAGCTTTAAACCACTGAGCTTCTCCTTCTCTCTCTCCCTCCTTATCTCTGTCTCTCTCGGTCTCTATTTCTCTCCCTCTAATCAAATTCCGGCCGTTTCTGTTGTGCTGCTGTTCGCCGTGCCGCTTAGCCGTCTGTCGGGAGTAGCTGGTGCTGGGAGTCGCCGGCGTGTCGGGGTGGTGAGCCGCCGCTTACAGCGGCGGCGCATGCTTGTGTTGTGTCTGTGTGTGCTGTTGGTGTCTGAGGTCAGTCGAGGTTTTGGCTGGTGCCGAGTCGGTGCCGGCGCGTTAAGTCAGGGGACCGCCGCTGGAAGCGGCGGCTATGCTGACGGTGCTGGCTATGCTGGCCGTGCTGGTTATGCATGGTCATGAGATGGCTGATTGTTGCACAGGGGAGTATAGGGTTAGGGATTGTCTTGGGTGGGGGCTGTAGTGTGGTCGCCGGCGAATGGAAGTCGCCGGCTGTGGCTGAACGGCGGCTGAGCGGTGGCTGGACGCTGGAAGGGAGTGATGGCAGGGGATGGGGGAGGTAAGGTGACGGGGAAGAGCGCTGGGAAGGGGGAGTTGGGCTGGGGTTATTCTTTATAAATTAAATAGAATTTGAGGGCCTAGTTGCAAATATCTATTATGTTGAAGTTATAGTTAAATCCTTAGCTTTTAGGAAATTATAGATTGCTCCTCTAAGTACATAATGCATGTTTTAAGGCCCTAATTGTTATATAATGATAAATGAAACCTTGAAAATTATTGAAATTACATAGTTTTCCTTGATAATTGATAATATGATACATCTCTCTTAGAATTATGGAATATATAAGAATGATATTTTGGATTTAGAATATGTTGGAATTATGAATGTTATCATATGATTACTAGAATTTAACATATGAAATTCGGACTATAAATAAATGGCAAAGATAAATTATAACCTTAATTTTATAAACTATGCTTTAAGTATCATAATTATGTAGATATAAATATCGGACATTGAATTCGGATAAAATTACGTGGTCTTCTCTAAAATATGACGATATTATAAAATTGTCCTTAAAATTTGTGAAAATTATGATAAATAACACTTTTATTATTTATTATTTATTTAATTTAATGTATATGGAAATTATAGATGTTATCTTATAATTAATAGAATTTGATAAATGAGACGAGTTTAATTAAATAATAAAGAAAGATTATGTAAATTAATTTATGTTACTTGGATCTAATTATATGATTAAATAAAGTATAAAGTCATAGATTTTATTCAATTAATTAAGAAACTATAATGTAAGCTTGAGTTGGGAATTAAGTATTATTGCATTATTTATTATAATTTTAAACCAAAGATTTTATTTGGAATTATAATTTAAATCTATGTTTTGCAAGATTGCTTTTGAGACTAAAAATTATAAACTTATAAATATTATGCTAATTAAATTAATTTACGATTTAAATATTATTTCTAATTTAAGGATAAATAACCCTAAATTCATATCTATTTTTAATCCGAATTATTAGTATGGAATCAACTTTATAGATGATAAATTATATGTATTTAATTACAAAATAAGTTATATTTAATTATAAAATTAGGGTTTAACTTAAAAGTATTAATCTATTGAAATCAATCATAATTCGAATAGAGTCTAAGTCGAACCCTTATGTTTGTAGGCCATATTCCGGAGTTTGCGCCGTAGCTAGTTTGGAAATCTAAAAGCTTTTGATCAGCTGTTCTTCAGGTGGGGAAAAGTGCTAAGTCGGTATTTATATTACTTTCAAAATATTTAAATTACGGATTCTATTATGCTATATGAAATGTGTTGGGTTTATGTGCTGAATATATGAAATGTTGTTATATGATGAAGGTGAATCTTATTCTATGAATAAACGTGTTATGACGTATGATGATTGGAAAATTTGTGTTTTGTTCAGTACATTTGCTTCTATGTGTATGTTTGATATGTGAATATGTGATGAAATTATGTGCGCATGTGCATGCGTAGGGGTGGAGATTGGAACGAAAATTTCCGATATCCACCGAATCCGATCCTAAATTTTCCGATTTTGGAACGAATATTTTTAATCCGAAATCCGAAAATCCGAATTCCGATTTTTCCAAAAATTTTCGGATGGAAATTGGAATTAGTTTTGAAAATTTTGGAAATTTCGAAATCCGATCCAAAATATTTCCGAAATTCAATTTTCGGAAATTCCGATCCGATTTCCGAAATTCATCCGAAATTTCCGATTTATTTCCGAAAATTTATAAAATGAAGTTAGTGGAGACATTTGAGAATCGAACACAAAACCTCTCACACTCAAAACACAAAACTTACCATCAAACCAATAGTAATTGTTGAAAAAAATTCAAACATTTTATATTATATACTATTTTCTATAGAAGAATACTATATACAATAATATACTATATATAATATAATATATTTTATATACATTTACTAAATGTAAATATAAATATACATATTATAGTATACTTTATAATACTATATTCTATATAATATATTTTATATACTTTATACTATGTGTAACTATAAATATACATATTATAATATACTTTATAATACTATATACTATATAATATATTTTATATACTTTATACTATATGATAGTATATAAATATATTATATACTATAGTCTATAGTTTATACTAGAGTTTTTTGTATTATTTTATAATATATACTATATATTATAGTTTATACTATAGTTTTTTAATTATATTATATTATATACTTTATGCTATATATAATATATACTATAAGTATATAGTACAGTTTATACTTTAATTTTATTTTATACTATATACTATAGTTTATACTGTAGTTTTAGAATTATATTATATTATATACTACATACTATATACTACATACTATATACTTTATACTTTATACTATATACTATAAAAGAATACTTTATACTATATACCATATATTATATACTATATACTATATATTATATAAAATAAAAAGTGAATATCTAATTTCAAAGGTAAATATATTATAAATTTCATTAAAAATGATAACATGTTATATAATAGGAATAATGACAAAGAAAATTATACAAATTATAAAACAAGTATTTTAAATATCGAAAAATTTCGAACAAAGCATTATCATAAATCATAATATAGATTCAAATATTCATTTGATTTGAGCTTCCTAAAAGAAAAATAACATAATAAATATGAATTAATAAGTATAATTACTTACAAAATGATAATATAGTTTATAATATAGTTTTATAGTTTTATTTTATACTATTAATATATACTATTCATATAAATTTTATAGTTTTATTTTATACTATAGTATACTATAGTATATATTAAATATAAAATATGACTCAAAAACTATAAAAATTTATATGAATATGTATTTATCTACTGTTAATGATTCTTAGTATGATTTGTTAACTTTTACTACTAACAGAGCTGCATTTTTATGTATTGTCTATCGTGTGTTTAATATGAATATTGTACATGAGCATAATAATTAATCTCTCATGTCTTTGGTAGATATTATATTGATGTTAAATGCTTGAAATATCAGATTCGAGGTCGTATTATTTTTTAGGATATTAGAAAATGCTATATAGCTAATAGACCAACTAATTAATTCCGAAAATTTCTGAATTTTTTAATTTTTTAAAATTTCGAAAAAAATTCCGAAAATTTTCGAAAAATTTCCGAAAAAAATTCCAAAAATTCCAAAAATTCCGAAAAATCCGAAATTTCCGAAATCGGATTGGATTTCACATTTCCGAAAATTTTTGGATGGAAATTGGAATTGGTTTTTCATTTTCGAAATTTTTTGGAATTTTTCCGAAACACCCTATTTCCGATTCGATCCGTCCGATCTCCACCCCTATGCATGCGTATGCAAGGCGGCTAGGGCTCGCATATGACGGTTGATCACCGTATTATGACAGTTAATAACCGTAAAAATATTTTCACGGCGGCTAAGAACCGCAAAATGCTTTCATGGCGGCTAAGCACCGTAACTATGTGAAAAGTGATGTTTGAATGTGAATGATGGATTATATGTTTCCATAGCGGCTAAAAACCGCATATGTTGCAAGACGGTTAAAGACTGTAAATGTGGAAATGAAAGTGACATGTTTGAAGATGAATGATGTTTGATTTGTGATGAATGCTTATAGTTAAAATTAATTATATGTCATGTGATGGAATGTGATTATTTGGTGCATTTTATGAAATGAAACCCCTATACAGTGTGATCCCACTGAGTGTATTTTATACGCTCACCCCCTTTATATTTTTCTTTTCTAGATTCGGATGTTGGGAGCAAAATGTGAAGAAAGATGCGAATATTTTTGCTATAATCTAAACAAGTTATTTTGAGGGATTGTAAATTTAAGCCTGATGGGCCGTAAATATATTTTGCTGCTGTCTCTGATAACTTAAATATTTTTATGTAAATTATGTAGTTTGTATGAATATTTTATCCTTCGATTTTTAGTTGTTTTAAATTGCTGGACGCCCAAATGTTAAAATTTTTTATATTTTATTTTATTATCAAAAATGGGGCGTGACAGTAACTGAAAAAATAAAGAATGACAAAAAATTAGCATGATCAAGAGAAAAATGGAAATGAGTAGAACTCTTATAATTAGATGAGTCAATCCATCCATAACAATAAAATGTAGTTTGAATAATTATGAAAATAAATTTAGTTGTGCTAGTAGAATCTATTTCACATGTAGTTTGAATAATTATGAAAATAAATTTAGTTGTGCTAGTAGAATCTATTTCACAAAATTATACTCGTAAAATTATCTCTTTTTTTATTTTATTTTTTATCATAAGAAAATAAAGCGACTTGCTCATATACAAGAAGTCAAGCAAATTTGACAGCATTCTTGCCAAGTTTCTTGGTCTTTGGATTTAGTGCAAATATCAAGAGACAAACTGAGAGTGGTCTTTTTCTTGCACTTTGGTCTTTGGATCTACTCCAAACACCAAAACACAAGCTAAGGATGGTCTTTGAAATTCATATAGATGATATTTTATGGTTGTGTTATCACACTAATATTATGTTTTCCACTGTTTGATTATCTTCCTTTGTTATGTGTGGCTATGAATCACTATAAATTTCATTTTCTTTGTTTATCATGAAATGCTTTTTATATTAATTGGCGGGATTGGACGGATATGTGGAAATTTGTTGCGCAGACTTGACCTTGATTCTAACATTTCTCACATTTCATCCCACCTATCTACTATTATGCATGTAGTTATTTTTCTATGTATGATCTGCTGTTTAAGCTCTGAATTTCTACCCCAAAAAAAGACCACACAATTTGATTATCAATTAATGGTGAAACCAGCTTGCTTCTTCATGATTCTTGTGATAAGCAGCTATATGATAGAGCATAAAACAATTGAGCAACCACAGAGTAAACTCTGCCACAACAAGCGTTGCAATACGAATATAATTTCTGTCTAGCTTAAACGACGGGGAAAACAAAGCATAAATACATTTCGACAGACTCGTATGCTTACTAGAACTAGAACTCCTATGCTTATTAGAATTAGGACTCATATGCTTACTAAAACAGGAAAATTCAATTTTAGTCCTGCCCTAGAGGCTTTGTCCGTTTTTAGTTTTGTTAAAATGTTATTTTCAATTTTAGTCCTGTAATTGAAAAAAATGACTAATTTAAGTCCTTTTTTGGTCGGATTTTCGATTTTCCGATCAAATTCCGGCGAGTGTAGCACACTCGCCCCCAATCCGAATTTTCCAGCCAACTTATGCTGATATGGCTGTTATTTCACATGTGGATTTTCTTTGTAGTATTTTTTAATTGCATTATTTTGCCACATCATAAATTGTGAATTAAATTAAAAATAAAACTAAATCTCCACTTAAACAAAAAAGAAGTGTAAAAAACGTGCCAAACAGATGAAGCCTAAAAACACCAAACTCCCCAAATTCAAGAACCCTAATTTCCCAAACTCAAGAACCCTAATTCCCCAACAACCCTAAGCCTAAAATCCTCAAGCTTTCAACAATGTCTGATCTTTCCGAAGTCTCAACACCGCATGAGTGCCTATGTGGAAGACACGCTGTTCTCCGAACTTCAAAGACCACAGCAAATCGAGGAAAGAGATTTTGGGGTTGTTTGAGATATAATGTAAGTTTCTTAATTTTATGGTTGAAAGTATGTTTCCAGTCGTCTTATGATTGAGATATAACGCTGTTGTTTTTGGTTTTTCTGTTTAATCATTTTCTGTTCCAATCGAGTGCCTATAAAAAATTTATGCTTTGCTGTTTTTTTTCTTAAGAACATCAAAGTTCGATTTTTCTATTTTTTCTTTCTTAAGACTATTAAAGTTTGATTTTTTTCTATTTTTTGTTTTGTAACAGAAAGGTGGTTGTGACTTTTTTATGTGGGATGATAATGAAGGGTATGAAAAATTGAGGGAAGCATATGAGAATTTGAAAAAAGACTACGAGAAGTTATACGAAGATGACATTGAACTCAAAGAGAGCAAAAAATTGCTGAAAGAAGAAATGATAGACCTCAAGATTGATATCAAGAATTTGAAACAAGAGATCAAAAATTTGTTGCGGCATAACAAGATTCTCAAAGAAGAGAAGAAGAAGCTGAAGGATAAGTTTAAGAGTTTGTGGAGGCGGTTTGTGTTAATTCAACTTGTTTTTGTTATTTGTTGGTGGGTTGTAAATTGATCTCCTGTTGGAGTTAGTAGTTTGTTTATAAGTAGTACCTATCCAATCTAATCCACCAGATTTCTTGTTGCAAATTTCTGAATTAGTATTTTGGACTAGTAGTTGAATTTGTACTTTGTATTTGTGCAGCATATTTAGGCAATTTTGCTGCAAAAGTTGAATCAAACAAGAAACTCTTCCATGTCAAGCTCTTTCATATTTACTTGTATTATATAATGCTTAATCTGTTAAAAGTAACACTCTTTCATATATATTCATCTCATAAGCATGAATACATAAAACAAGGCAAAATTTATAGATATACCATGTGAAACATTCAACAAACCCCAATGGAAAACAAGAACATATAAATACAATTTGAAATAGTAAAATGGACAATTTCTTACAAAAACAAAATCTGTCATATTCATTAATATAATCATCAAAAGTTGTCAATCTTAACATCCAAAAGAACCAATAGTATATGCCACAATCCACAAAACCAACAATCATCATCAGATGCTTCAACAACCTACAAAAAAGATATGACAGTTTCATATTCTATCTCAAAAATCAAAGTGAAAGCCATCAATTTAATTAAAAGCTACGATCATCATTGATCTTTCTTCTCATTCTTCTTCTTCTTAGTTGGGGGTGGTACTGACAAATCTAGGTACTTTTTCCCATTCTCTACCACCAATTTCTTCCCTGTTTCAGGTTGCATTGTACTATTCTTGATCCAGTTTGCAGTCAACAATCCACTTGTGAATGGAGCCGGTGCCCGAAGATTCACTCTAGGCTGAAGAGGTGGTATAGGTGGGGCTATTGTTGGGGGTGGAATATCAGGTGCAGAAGGTCGAAAAGGTGGTATAACAGGTGCTGCTGGCCTTGCAGTTGGTATAAGTGGGGCTGCCATTGATGGGGGTGGTTTACACGGTGCAGAAGGTGGGTACAAGTTATCACTTGAAACTTGACTCATTTGTGTAAGGTTCATTTCTTCTTGAACATCATTTTCTCCTTGATATGTCTGACCACTAGCAGTCTATCCCTGATATATAATAATGACCTCATAAGTTTATAGAATGTTAATTTTAAACCTTCAAGTTTCTCAAATGTTAAATTATACCTTTTCAGAGATGAAGACATGAGATTTGCACTGTTGCAATTGTTCAAACATTGGTGGTCCTGGAATGTTTGGCATATGAGTATCCCAATATGGATTTGTACCATCTTCTTCACCAACAATGTCTTCATTATCATCAGGATTATACTCAGGAATTGAAAATGGTGGAAGCACCTACAATATTCACAAAAATTAAACAACTTGCAGATTACCTTCTTATTGAATTATGAAGACATGTGAAGATACTTACAACATTAATTTCAACATCATCAGTGTTTGCAACATCATCAGTGTTTGCAACATTCTTCATTTTTGACTTCCCTTTAGCCTGCAATATCACCAAATTTTGTTATTAAAAAATGCAAATAATAAAAGATATTCAATGAGCTGCAGATTACCATCTTATGTGCATCTTTTTCCTTGGTGTTAGCTTCATCATTCTCCTGCATATGGTTATGAAAGTATATTAGTAAATATACCTGTTACAAATGAACAATTACTTGGTCTGAAAATTTTTACTCACTTGTAGATTTTTTGTACTCCTTCTTTTTTGTCTTTTCATCCTCACTTCTTGAACAACTGTGTCTTTCCTCTTCCTACCTCCTTGAGAAGATTCATCTGTTTCTCTTCTTCTTGCTACCACTGGCCTACCTCTCTTCTTCCTTGCAAAGTTTGGAAGTAAGGGAGGAATAAATAATGAATCCCCCTACAGTTGTTCATAGCTGATCCCCTTAATCGCTGGTTCATATACCTTGATATAAGTCTCCACATAGTAGTACCTATCCACAAAGTCTTCCAAAGGCTGTTGTTGACTAAGTATAGCACAAGTGGCATGTTTACAAGGTATACCGGTAAGCTGCCAAGATCTACAAGTGCATTTCCATTTCTCCAAATCAACTATGTATTGAGATCCATCATAGCATGAGATTTGATAATGCACGTTATTGGACTTTACAGGTATGTAATCTCCAACACTCTCTTTGTATCGATCAAGTATCTTCTTTATCTTTGGACATAGCTTTCCTCTCCACTTAGCAACTGCTCTATCTCTATTCTTTTGCAACTTAGTCATTATATAAACTCTAATCCATTCAAGTATTGTGATGATAGGCTTATCCCTAGCCTCTAAGATGCAACTATTAAATGATTCACAAGCATTATTCAAAAGCATATCACATTTTGTCATCTCCCTAAAAAATGCCTTAGACCACTGAGTTGGAGGCTTGTCATTAAACCACTCCCACGCATTCACATTGTACTCTTTCAATTTCCTCATCCCAACTCTAAACTCACCGGGTGTTGTAGCTTGAGCATAATTCCAAAGCATAGTTTTAAAGGCTATTCCTCTATACCCAGCTATCTTCATGTTGTTATGTAGGTGTCTGACACAAAACCTATGCTCTGATCTAGGAAAAACACTCAAACAAGCTTGTATCAATCCTTTTTGTTTATCAGATATGATGGTATATTCTTCGGTATTGTTTATCTCAAGATCTTGTTTTTAGACAGCTAGAAACCACTCCCATGTGTCCTTATTTTCTGTCTTCACAATAGCATATGCTATGGGGTAAAGATTGTTGTTAGGATCTACCCCAACAGCACTAAGAAGAACACCACCATAATTTCCTTTCAACCAACAACCGTCAATATCAATCAAAGGCCTACATCCACCCAAAAACCCCCTCCTCAATGCATCAAAACATACATAAAATCTGTTGAACCTTTGCTCATCATCAATACCTAACAAAACTGTAGATCCAGAATTGGATTTCCTAAGTTCATCAACATAAGACCAGAGTTTTGAATATTGATCATCAGGATTGCCTTGGATAAGATGCATCGCCTTCTTTTTTGCTCTATATGACTGTTGCCTAGAAACTGTGCACTTTAAATCTTTGATCACATCCAGCCTAAACCCACTTAACTTCCTATTTGGATCAGATTGAAATCTCTGAATAAATTTTTCACCAAGCCATGTAGATTTCAGGTTTTTCACATTTGGACTTGCAGTACACTCATGTTTGTCATAATACTCTCTTAGTTGCCAAGTTGTAGTATTATTCATCCTCAGTAAATGCATCCTCCACTTACAATTTTTTCCATCACACTTCACATAAACCCTGATTTTATCATTTTTCACAGTTTTCAAGCTTCTTTTAGTGATGATAGCATGCGATTGTACAACTTTCCTAAATTCAGCTTTAGAACTAAATACCATCTTCAGAACAAATGAGGGGTTAAACAATGTTTTAGGATTGAAAATTGGATATTGCTCTTCTTTGTTTTCATCATCAGAAATCCTACCCTCATCAAAATCATCATTAACAGTTTCAACTACATCTTCCTCACTAGATGCACTATCATCAGAATTGTCATTATTAGAATTATCCTCTAAATAAGCTTCATGAATCAGATCATCATCATCATCACTCACATCATCCCCAATAACAAAATCACTATCCTCAGACAACTCATCATCATCATAGAGTTCATGTGCTTCATTTTCAGTTTCTACATTGCTATTCTCTACAACATCAGCCTCTTTTTGTTTGTGCATTTTTTTTTTCAAATCTAACATATACAACTACTTCAAACCTATGCTCTGTAGATACAGCTTCTTCAATTCTTCAAATTTTCAAAACCAACACATGTCATTGTCGAGATAGATTAGTAAAAGAAAACTCACCGGAATTCAGCTTCGCTTTATCATTTTTAGACCCCCCTCCCTTGAATGCGGATTTGCTTTATCATTTCATACCCTTCCTAGATATCTTCTGTGTATTTGAGCTGATATTGGTGTTTGGGTGTGGATTAATCCAAGCCCTAATTGAATGCAGGTGTTTTTTCTGATTTGGGGATTTGGGGGGAAATGTATGGTTTGGTGTTTTTAGGCTTCATCTGTTTGGCACGTTTTTTACACTTCTTTTTTGTTTAAGTGGAGATTTAGTTTTATTTTTAATTTAATTCACAATTTATGATGTGGCAAAATAATGCAATTAAAAAATACTACAAAGAAAATTCACATGTGAAATAACAGCCATGTCAGCATAAGTTGGCTGGAAAATTCGGATTGGGGGCGAGTGTGCTACACTCGCCGGAATTTGATCGGAAAATCGAAAATCCGACGAAAAAAGGACTTAAATTGGTCATTTTTTTCAATTACAGGACTAAAATTGAAAATAACATTTTAACAGGACTAAAAACGGACAAAGCCTTTGGGGCAGGACTAAAATTGAATTTTTCCCTTACTAAAACTAGAGATAAAGAACCAACTATTAAATCTAATGAATTAACGAATTAAGTCTGAATTAAATCTTCAATCGACCAACTTCTTTGTCTTGCTTTGATACACCTTGATAGGCTGATGCGTGCTATCAATTGCTTCCCCAACAAAATAGCCTTGGCCACAAGGCTGAAGTCGGGAAACTGGAGTTTAGAGTCTGCGATGTCCATCCATGTGTTGTTGTCCTCCCCCATCGAACTCATGAGAGGACAGGTTGGAGAGCTGTACAGAGGAGCATTCTGACAAGGGTAGATTTGAAAATTCAAAGATTCCTAAAATGTTCGAAATCTGCCTATTGGTCACATATACACGAGACATTAAAAGTCGTATTAAATTTATTAATAATCAAAAATCATATTAAAATTTACAATTTTGGATAAATTTATGATTTTTACGACAATACCCCAGTTTAGAAAAAAAAAACTAAAATAGAAAGATTTGACAAATTCCTCACTCTTTCTCTAATAGTGTGTGAGAGAGATAGAATATAAGAGAGAGAAAGAAACATCAAACAAGGGACATAACTGCAAATAATGTCTTGTGTTTGTGGTTCAGACAACATATTTTGTCTTCCAACTAATCCAGTTGCAACACTGATTCTATGCAGATTATTATCATAATAAGATATCACTAGAATCTCGTGATATTATCGTAATTTTACATTCATGGACTCTTTCATAGTACTAAGATTATATATTACAGCAAGAAAATGCTGGAGAAGAAAAGCTGAAATTTATTTAGTCGAACCATATCAAGTCGTTTAAATTGAATTAAACACAATATATTTTACAACATTTATATATGTTAGTGTATAAGGCTCGATCAGATTACAAACCAAAAGATTTGACGAGTTGAATGAACCTTAAAGACATATTATCAGAATCAGTGTACTAAGCATTGTTCATCAGTAGTATTCTATCTTAATTCACTGGCTTTTCTTTTCTATTGTGACCTATTATTTTTTGCTCAAAAAACATCATAAAAACATTTATTAAATATATATTAATATTAATCCAAGAAACAATTATGGGAATATAGCCATGTAGTTGTAATATATATCATGGGTAAAATATGCTTCAAGGGCACATTGCAGATTCTACATCAGTGATAAGATGCTCCATGGAATGATTCCTGCATGCATTCCATATTAAGTCTCTGTCATTGGATTGAAAATTTTGTTATTTTTCATACGTAATCTCTATCAATTATGTAATATTATTATAAATTTCTTAAATATGTCTATCAATTATTTGTGTGGTGGAGCTTAATTCTAATCTGGTAATATTCAGTGGTAACAAGGTTTATGGATAAAATTAGTTACCACAATCGTACGATTATTATGATTGGGAAATGTTCAAAAATATCCCAGAAAACACAATAGCATACTAATAATTGGGGGAAAAGAAACCACTAATTATCTGAATATTCCAAAATTGTTGGATTGACCTGTGGAATTTTGTGTCATTTGGTTGCCTTGATCACTTCACTTTGAGGAATTCTATGTTATTTATATGTTAGTTTGAAACCGTTTATAAAAAGAGAGTCCACATATTCCCTAGCCACCACACTAAAAGCTTTATGATCATGAAACCAGCTTATAATTGCTTCTTCATTCTTGTCATAGTATTGTTATTAAGCAATTGTGTAATTTCCAGAATATTTGTGAATGAAAGCACAGATGAAGATGCTCTTATTGCCTTCAAAAATTCAATCACTTCAGACCCTTTTCGTTTCTTCACCAATAACTGGTTTCTTGATACTCCCATTTGTACCTGGATTGGTGTCACTTGTGGCATCAAGCATCCAAGAGTCGTAGCACTCAACTTCTCCGGGTTTGGGTTCCATGGAACCATTGCTCCACATCTTGGCAACCTATCATTCCTCAGGTCTTTAGACCTTAGCCACAACAATCTCACAGGTCCCATACCCAATGAGCTCTCTAACCTACGCCGTTTGAAAGTGATACACATGGCATCCAACAGTCTAACTATGGAAATACCATCATGGCTTGGAACGTTGAGACAACTAGAGAGCATTGTTTTGAACAACAACAGTTTCTATGGCAGAATTCCCCCGTCATTAGGCAACAACACGAAGCTACGTATGCTCAACTGTTCGTTCAATTATATTGCTGGAAGTATCCCACAAGAGATCGGAAATCTTTCGTTTCTGAAAGCGTTAGATCTGTCGCGTAATCAAGTAACAGGTTCTATCCCTGATAGTATCTTCAACTTGTCTGGAATTGAAAACATTTATCTGGGAGGTAATAGCCTCTCAGGTATTCTCCCAAGTGGTATGTGCAATGGAGTTCCAAAACTAAGAGAACTTCGTCTCTCTTTCAATCAACTTAGTGGGAAAATTCCATTTGATATATACAAGTGCAGTGAACTGCAAGTCTTGTTATTGTACTTTAATCATTTCAGTGGCAGTATACCACACTCAGTTGGCTGGGTGAGCAAGCTTCGAGTTCTGAATCTAGGGATAAACAGTTTCCAGGGTATGTATATTTCTCATTTCTCTTCATAAACTATATATTAATATTGCACATAAACTTGCAGAGAATCTAGCTAGCTCAAGAATAGTCTTTTCATCTTAAATGTTTGTTTGGCCATATTTAGGGGGAATTCCATCAGCGCTACACAATCTCTCGCATTTGGAGGTCCTCATCATGCCAGGGATTTCGTTAACAGCCCAAATTCCATCTTTTATCTTCAACATGTCTTCCCTTCAATTGATTGATTTGGCCAACAATAGTCTGTCTGGAAGTCTTGAAGTGCCCATTTCTTCCAATCTTCCCAATCTGAAGACTCTAATTCTTTTCATGAACCAGCTAACAGGACTCATACCTAAGCACATTGCAAATCTTACGGCCCTCAATCTCCTGCGTCTAGATAACAACCAGTTTACAGGTATATTGATATGTAACTTCAATGTGAAATAACCAATGTGTGCAGATTCTTTAGTTATAAGTCTGACGACAAAATTGGCAGGTGAAGTACCAGCTGTTATCAGTAACCTTAATCATCTTGTGGAATTCTATGTTGGTTTAAATGGGTTATCTGGTGGCATCCCATTCTCCATCTTCAACATATCAACATTGGAGATTATGGTCTTTGCATTCAATGAATTCTCAGGGCAGCTTCCTTCAACCATGGGCCTTTCACTTCCAAATCTACAAGGGCTTTATTTGGAACGCAACAAACTCAGTGGAGTGATTCCGAGCTCTATCAACAATGCTTCTAAACTTAGTCTCTTAGACATGGGCGGAAACTCCTTTACTGGCTCCATTCCTAACATGGGAAATCTAAGATTCCTACAGATCCTCGGACTTGGACCCAATTATCTTACAGGAGAAACTCCAAACAAGGAAATGGGGTTTTTGTCTTCATTAACTAATTGCCCACTTCTGCGGGTAATAACTTTGTTCGGAAATCAGCTGCATGGTATATTCCCTGCTTCAATAGGAAATTTATCTTCTCTTCAGCATTTCATTGCATTTGAGTGTAGAATCAGAGGTTCTATTCCTGCTGAGATTGGGAACTTGACTAACTTGCAAGAATTACATTTGGGAGATAATGAGTTGACAGGATTCATACCAACAACACTTGGAAAGTTAAAGCAACTAACGCGCCTAATTCTCAGCTTCAATAAGCTTCACGGACACATCCCTGCTGATCTTTGCCAGTTAAACAGATTGGGGGAGCTCTTTGCGAGTCTTAATATGTTCCATGGCCCTATTCCTGTGTGCATTGCTCAACTCAAATCCCTCCGACTAGTGTTCTTGGATTCCAACATGTTGGACTCTAATGTGCCCTCCAACTTATGGCAACTCAATGATCTCTTGGCCTTAAACTTGTCCACAAACTACTTAAATGGCTCTATTCCATCTGAGATTGGAAACTTTAAGGCTCTCGTAGATTTAGACTTATCATGGAATCAGTTTTCTGGTGATATCCCAAATTCTATTGACAGAGCTGAGTCGTTGGTTAACCTATCTTTGGCTCATAACAAGTTTGAAGGCTCTATTCCTGAGTCCATGGGAAACTTAAAGGGCTTGGAATCTCTTGATCTCTCCTTCAACAACTTCTCAGGTGTTATCCCAAAGTCACTTGAGGGACTTCGCTTTCTTCAAAACTTTAACGTGTCCTACAACGAACTTGAAGGACAGATTCCCACTGGAGGTAAATTTGCAAACTTTACTGCTCAATCATTTATGATGAATTCTGGTTTATGTGGTGCTACTCGTCTACGAGTTCCATTATGTGTAGAGAGCGATACGAAAACAAGGTCCAAGAATGTTGTCACATTGATGAAATATATTATGCCTCCTTGTCTATTAGTCATCACTTTGGTGATCGTGATTCTTCTAGTTATAAAAAGAAGAAAGTCAAGGACACAACCTCCTAACAGTGAGTTCTCATTACTTCCATCCTGGAGAGCAAGTTCTTATCTGGAACTTCAAAGGGCAACAAATGTCTTCAATGAAAGTAACTTACTTGGAAATGGAAGTTTTGGTTCAGTATATGTAGGAACACTTTCTGATGGCTTAATTGTTGCAATTAAAGTCTTCAATTTGGTGTCTGAAAATGTTTCAAGAAGCTTCGAGACAGAAATAGAGGTACTGAGAGCAATTCGTCATAGGAATTTAAACAAAATCATTGGCTGTTGCATTAGTGGAGATTTCAAAGCACTGGTGTACGAGTACATGCCTAATGGAAGCCTGGAGAAATGGCTATATGCGCGCAGCTCATTCTTGAACTTGCTACAAAGATTGAACATAGCAATAGATGTTGCATTAGCGTTGGAATATCTTCATGTGGGCCTCAAATCCCCCATTGTTCATTGTGATTTGAAGCCTAGTAATATCTTACTAGATGAAGATATGACTGCCCACGTTGGTGATTTTGGTATTGCCAAAATGGTTGGTGGAGAGGAGTTAATGACTCGAACCAAAACCATTGCAACGATTGGATATATGGCACCAGGTAATTTGCACATTTCATTCTTCAATTTTCTTCATTTTATCCATCTTGTGAGTGTGTACTGGATCTCTATACAGAATATGGCGGACAAGGTATAGTATCAACAAGTGCAGATGTTTATAGCTTTGGCGTTATATTGCTGGAGATTTGCACAAGGAAAAAGCCGACAGATGAAATGTTTGGTGAGGAGATGAACTTGAAGAAATGGGTGAGCGTCTCATTACATGAAAACAGAATAAACGAAGTTGTAGATACAGATTTGGTGAAGACAGAAGACACAATAAATACTTTCTCAGTCAAGTATCAATGTTTGTGGTCTATTCTGAGTTTGGCAATGGAATGTGTTGCCATTTCCCCTTCAGATAGATCTAATATCAGTGAAGTTGTGGTGAAACTAAAGAAGATCAAAACTATGTTTCTCAAAAACTCCAGTAATTAATTAGTTAGCAATAACAAAGGTTTGATCTTTCTTGTACAATATTATTTGTTTGGGCTGCAAAAATCAGAAGTTGGTACTATTTGAATTGCTTCTATGATATATATGTTGCTGTGGTGAGTGTTTTCGGGTTATTTCATTATATATATATTTAGAATGGATCAGTAGTAAATTGTTGATAAAAAATCACAAAATACAACGTATTAAAATTCAAAGGTATAACAAAAATCCAACTAAAAAGTTTGAAAGTGAAAATAGAGACAATGAATACATTCAAATGTTTTCAAAATATAATATAACTTTTTATTAGATGAGATCCAATTGCAAATCATTTTATTTCAATTATTCTAATAGGTCCGATAGCTGAAGAATATGCAAAATTCCAACAACAGTATGACAAAAATATATAATTATAAGTTAAACTTCAAGAATTTAATAAAAAATAAAAATAAAGAAAATGCTTTAACGCGTCACACATTATTTATGATTCATTGGAAATATGTGAAACCGAGAATAACATAAAATAAAAGGAGGAAGAGAAGTTACTCTAGAACATTTCATCATCAGAGAAAACTTTTAATCACAGATATGTTTACTCAAATACAAACATACAGGGATGAAATTGAAGGGGTGGGAAGGGTAGACCTGGCCCCCCCCACAACTTATCAAAAAATATATATTTTACTCCGATATATTTTAATAATAAATATATATTTTTTATTTAGTGTAAAAATTTCTAATATCACTATTGTCCCTCAATTTATGATCTTAGTGATATCACTATTGTCCCTCAATTTATGATCTTGGTTCCGTCACTGCAAACATATATCAATGTATAGTGAGTCTTAATATTCTTATTATATATGTTGAGTTTTTCTAGTTGCCATCTCATTTTGTTTTTCAAACATCTGTTTATCAATTTCATTGTGCTAATACTTTATGTCATTTGAGTTGATATTAACGATTTTGCTGATTAATTTAATTTTGAAAATTTAATTGTATATACTTCAATAAAGAATTAATTTCGTGTCAATATGTTTATTCTCCTCAATTTATTGTGAAAATAGAAAATTTGGCCTTATAGCTTTCAAAAATAGGCATAATTGCCAAAAAAAAAAAAAAAATCATATTTTTAAAATTGTAATTTAGACCGCACTCATATTTTTCTACTTTCGGAGTCCTAATTTCCAGCAAACATGTCATGTCACATGCCATATTAAATATCGCATAATTCCCAACAAATTAAATTTCAAAATCAAATTGTAAAACAAATCATCAATTTTTCAAAAGTTGCAATATAATCATAATTTTTTATATAAATAAAAGAAAAAAAGAGTCACAATCTTCATTCATTATTACAATTCAAACAATCAAGTCTATTTTTTGATGATCTAAATTCATGAGTTTATAAATTTCTTCCACTGATTTTTGAGTTATTCGTCTTCACTAGTTTGAGTTTGTTCCACTTTTTATGCTAGTAAAGATAGTGGATAGATAGTGTGATGGGTTTGTTCCTTTTTTCAAGATTGTTTGTTGCTTTCTATCATTGTAAGATTATTATATTGCCACGTAAATTCCTTGAATTTTTCTGAGAAAATGAAGCTTATGTCGTAATTTATATTGTTACGTAAATAAATAAAAAGAAAATTCAAATCATAAAAAGATTAATGAAATTCGAAAAAAAAACAATATGAAAATGAAAAATTTAAACAAGTTATAAAATCCAAAACAAAAAAAATCCAAATGAAAAAAGAAAAGAAAAAGAAATCTTCAATTACTGCCTTGGAGCAGACGGCGGTGGTGCGGACTGAGAGGTATCACATGACGATGATGTGAACTAAGAAATCTTCCATTGATGAAAAAGAAGTGTTCAATTAATGAAAAAGACAAATTAAATGAAAAATAAAATAAAAAAACTAAAATTGAGGGAGGCTGTGGTCAGGTGACGGTAGAAGAATTTCCTTTTTTTTTTTTTTTTTTTTTTCTTTCAAATATTTAATATTTTTAAAATTTTCATCTTCATTTGTTTTAAATTTATAATTATTTTAATATTTTCAAAAAAGTATAATTTTTTATTCAAAATTAATGACATGATAAATCCAATTTTGCATGTGAGCTCTATTTTCCGTTCTATTAATTGTGAATTCTTAATTTGGGTGCCACATAAGCAATTCCGACAGAGAAGGACTTGTGTGTAACTGTTGCATGGATCTTAGAACAATGCAACGCGGGTCGGGTCAGGCTGAATCCGACCCGGATCTGCGCATTTTTATTTTTTTTATTTTTTTATTTTATCATGACCTTTATGTTGTGTTAGTTGTACCTTTATATTATGTTAAGTATACCTTTATGTAACAGTTTAGCTTTTAAAAAAAAACCTTAATTTTGGCAAAAAAACCCTAATTTTGGCAAAAAAACCCTAATTTTAACGAAAAATTTATAATTTCAGCATAAAAAAAACCTTAATTTGTACATATATACTTTTATATAAATATTACGCATACCTTTAATTAATATTAGTCATACTTTTATATAATACATAAAGGTACAACTAATATAATTAAAAGGTATTACTAATATAACATAAATGTATGTTTAACATAATATAAAAGTATGTTTAACATAACATTATAACCCTAAAGGTATGCTTAACATAACATAAAATCATAAAGATATGCTTAACATAACATAAAGGTATGTTTAACGTTGTATAAAGGTATAATTAATATAATGTAAAAGACTTGCATAAAGGTATGCTTAATATAATATAAAAGGCCCTAAAGGTATGACTAACATAACATAAATGTATACTTAATATAACATAAAGGTACACTTAACATAACATAAAGGTCAAGCACCTGGAGCGAATTTTGGGTGGGTTTGAGCGCACCTACCCAGGCGCGTGGGAGCGCGTGGAGGGCGCGTGGGGTGGGTCAAATTGTTGTGTATGGATCTAGGATCCATACACAAGTTGCATAAAAGTTTTTGTGATTCCGACATGTCAGTTTCAAAAAAAAAATTCTGACGAAAAGTGAACTAAAAAAAATGATAATTATAACTAAAATTGAAAAACGCATAATTAGCGGAAAGTTGTGTTAATTTATTTATTTTAACACTTAATCTCTATCAAATTGTGTTAAAATTTTAATATGTCTCAATTTAGTGTCTAACCTGGAAAGATCCAGTGGTAGCAAGGTTTCACGGATAAAATTAATGACCGCAATCATACGATTCTTATGATGGGGAAATGTTCAAAAATATATATACTAATAATTGGGGGAAATGAAACCACTAATTACCTGAATTTCAAAACTCTAGGATTGACCTGTGGAATTTTGTGTCATTTGGTTGCCTTTTGATCCCTTGACTTTGAAGTTCTATGATATATACATCTTAGTTTGAAACTGTACATTTATAAAGATACAATTTATACACAAAAAGACCTCAAACTAAAAGTTTTATGATCATGAAACCAGCTTATTGCTTCTTCATTCTTGTCTTAGTATTGTTATTAAGCAATTGTGAAATTTCCAAATAACTTCAATTTTATTCATTCCAAATAGAATTAATAGTAAATAATAAGAAACAAAATTATATAAAAATAAATAATTTCAATTTTATAACAAATTAACAACTTCAATGACAAGGCGACAACAATTTCTTTTGTAAATCACACATATGAAAAAAAATACAAACCTTAAATTATGACAAATATTTAATTTAATCAATTAATAAACTAAATTAAACAACAAATATTAGTTGTGCTAAAACTTTAATAGATAAAATGTGTTAAAGGAAAAAAAAACCAAGGTTGTAGCAGTACTTGGTTTGTAATGAAAATTGAAAAATGAATTTGTAACTATTTATAATGATAATAATTGTATTTATTTGATTAAAGAAATAATTAGTATTATAAGCTTTACATAAAGAAATTATTAAGAAGTAACCGTTGTAAAAAAAAAAAAAAAAAAGCGAGAACAATTTTTTTGAGAAAACCTTCTTTTTATATATATAATAGATTTTTATGGGGATAATTCATTTTTGATCACTTCCTAAGATTTATGTCTGATTTTAATTCTATTTATTTCGAATTTTCAATTATGTCTATGTGGCAAATCACTTTATATTTTTTTTCTAAATAATTATTTCCAATGTCACATCATTACAAAATAACAAAAATTAAACCTGGATAAGATGATCAATTGGGGCTTTGATGAGCTCATTATCTCCACCAGCACCGTCGGGTACAGGCAACATGGGGATATGGAGCTCAACATCAATCACATGATACTCCCACAATTACATTTATACTTAAAAAAAAAAAAAAAAAACCTGCAATCTCCATCGCAACACATGGCGGAAGAAGGAGAAGTGAATTAATTTAGTTGTTCAATTTCTGACTATTTCTGCGTAGTTTCTCTCTCTGCAGGATTGAGAGGAGAGGGAGGGACAAATATTTTTTGGGATTTTCACGCTTTTGTCATTTGTTCCTTTTTTTTCTTAATTAATTTTTGTTTTTTTTATTCTATAATATATGGCAATTGAGAAATAATTATTTGGCATTATTTGGGCAACAAAAATGTGAAATGATTTGCCCATATGCACGAAATCCACATCAATTTAACCGATCGGAAAAAGGAAAATTGAGGGCATTTGTAATTTACTCATCGAAAAGTCACTGGAAATTGCAAAATTCGGTAAAAAGAGATTAAATTTGGAAAAATTATGTAATTACGAGACTAAAATTTAAAATTTGAAATAAACAAGACGAAAATTGGACATGAGCCCTATGACCAAGACTAAACGTGAATTTTCCCATTTTTATGGTAAGGAAATAGGTTTTATGAGTGAAAAATGTTTTTTCCCAAGACATCTATATAAGTATACGAGTTTCTTGAATAATTTTCATTGATTTATCGGTAGAAATAAAATAAGAAAATTAGTTCAACCAGTTAAGAGTATGACACAAAGTATACGTGGGAATTAATGAATCTCCATGTGTGATTATATACAGGAAGATACATAGATATTTCTACTGTGTAATCCTAACAAATTATGTAGAATATCCTAATAAATTGATACAGAATATTTTGTCAATAATTGTACAAGAATATCTCGTATGTTGATGTGACAAAGATTATTATATCTCTATAATCTTCCTTTATAAAGAGTTGATACCAAATTATTAGTCTTTGCGTGAATATGTATAGAGTTTTCGAACGAATCTCTCACATCCAGAACTTGGTTCAATTATTAGATTTGATCTTTACTGGATCTATGAATATGTCTTAAACACACACATCATCTTGAATTGCAATTAAATTTTCTCCCATGCATGTTTTGATCTCATTGGTATCCTATGTACTTGGTCTAAAAATATATATTCTAGGGAGAGAGAGAAAAATGTTGTGCAAAACCTTCAGCTACAAAATTAATGCATATTTCCCTGTATATCATCTTGGTATAATAATAAATAAATAAATATATATATTGGTTTAGCAAAGCAGGGAGTGATATTTTTCGCTTATGAATAAACATAGCCATATAAAACCAAATCCTCAAGATAATGAGTCAAAAACACAAGAGATTAAAAGATTATTACAACTTCAATGAATATCTCTGTTGTAGATTAATATGATGCTACCTTCACCATTGTCCATTGCTCTTCAACTTGTAAAATATATTGAGTATGAATGCGAAGTATCCTTCAATCCATTTGGGCCTTTCATATCGAAGAATGATATATGCCATAGTCACACCAAATGCAAATTCACATCCATACCCCAAAACAACAGCTTGCAAACTAAATTCATTGAGAAGATCAGAATCATCATCATCATCTTCTTGTGGCAATATTGGAATTGAAGGTTGCACACATTGTTTTGTCAATGGAAATCCGCACAATCTCGAGTTCCCAATATATGAATCATTATTGAATGTAGAAAATTGAGTTGATTGAGGTATCTGCCCAACCAGACTATTCATTGAAAGATTTAACTTAGAAAGAAATGTCAGGCACGTCAATTGCCTCGGAATTTCACCATCCAATTGGTTTGATGACAAATCCAACTATTCAAGTTCACTCACATTTTCAAGAGATGAAGGTATATGTCCTGTGAGACTATTATAAGACAAAGGTAAACTTAATTTTGTGAAGGTCTTCAAGATTCTCTGCACTGTTTGCTCCAGACCTTTGATAACTAATGTCATTGTCTCATCGTATCTTGTGAACCAGTCATTTTCTGTCATATTTTCCTTGGCATTTATCATGGCTTTGAAATTATTCAAGTATCTATTAGGCAAGGAGCCAGTAAATGCATTTTGGGCTATGTCAAAAACTTGCAAATTGGGAAATGTAACATTGGTCTCCTGCGGGGGGTAATATGGTTCCACTAAATCTATTAGACCTCAAGACAAGGACTCGAAGCTCAAGAAGAGTCTCCATCCAAAAGGGAAACGTATCCACTATTTCATTGTTTCCAATATCAAGAATCTGAAGTTGTCTACAATTTGCAAGAGATGGTGGCAGTGTTCCTTCAAATTGATTGTTGTTAAGGTTAAGAGACTCAAGAGAACAACCCTCAATAAATGATGATGGAATGAGACCATGAAGGTAATTTCCCTTGAGATGCAACACCTGCAAAGATTTGCTGAAGTTTCCTAAACATTTTGGAATTGTCCCTTCTAAACTGTTATTTGACAAATGGAGAAATAGAAGAGAATTCAAATTGCAAAACTGTGATGGGATCTGTCCAATGAATTTGTTGGAATGGAAAAATATATATTCCAAATATGAGAGATTCCCAATAGCTGAAGGTATTACACCTGAAAGACAGTTATTTGCAAGATTTAGGTAAGATAAGTTTTGGGATCTTTGAATATGTAGAGGTAAGGATCCTTCAAAAAAATTATTGGAAAAATCAATAACTCTGATGTTGTCTGTGAACAACTCCCAAGGAAATATAAAAATTAGTATTATTGTAAGTTCAGTAATCAAAGTGGCAAATGAAGTAATTTCTGGTCAACTGCAAACTTGACCAAAGGAGCAATGAATAAACTTGGTATATTTCAATTCTTATGTAAAAACTCAAATTTCTTTGAGTATATCAACTAATCGAGCCTAAAACGCCCAACATTATGGTTCCTACATTTCACATGAGATTTGAGCCTAATTGTATCATTCGAACTGAAATTGGGCTAATTTTCTGATATTTCAAAAGTTATTGTCCTGTACAATCTACTCGAAAAGTTACTCTTTGAAAATGTCACACCCCTATTTTACTGGACAAAATGAATAATAATTTTTTCCCTTTATATTAGTCAAGATTATTCCCCTAATTATGATATATATATCTTATTCAAAATGCATGACATTTTAATATTAGTTTCTTAAAAATATATATTTTGATAAATCTTATGTGTCTGAGCTTTTCTAAAAGACTTTGGTATCAATCCAGAATGACTACTATGAGTATGAGATAGATTCAACGTTGTTAATACCTCCAAAGTTGTTATCCGACAAGGACAGGTATTCTAATGATAGACAATCGCCAATCGAGCTTGGAACTTCAACTGTAAACATATTGAGACTCATGTTCAAATATCCCAGCTGAGTCTATTGTAATATAAATAAAGCTCTTGGAGATTGGGAAGTGAAAGCTCAGTGCTTGAGGGAAGGCTACCGGAGAAGAAATTCTGATGAAGAGATAGTACTCTCAAAGAAGACATGTTGCACATGGGAGTTGGAATGGAACCGGATAATGTATTAAAGGCCGCTGAAAAAACCTCAAGGTTTGGTAGATTAGCTAGCTCTTCTGGTAATTCACCTGCCATGTTGAAAATAATTATTTATTACTTTTTTTTGCCCCCTAATTTAAATTTTAAGTTTTGGACCAGCAATTTAGGACAACAACTTTTCGGATTTTGCGAATTTTGCTCAATTTCAACTAGAATCGCTTAATTGGGTCGAAATTATACGTGAATCACACGTGAGCTTACCAATTCGGGATTTTTCGGGATTATCTACCTAAACGACATTTTTTAGAACTTAGAAGTGATAATAATTTTTTTTTCTTGGATTTTGATTGTTAATTCCATGAATGTATAGGTGAACAAAAAATTGCAATTCTGTAACGTTTTCTCTTATAAAAAATTACAAACATGAAATGTTTTTGGTCTGAACTTTTAAAAATTTGTATTTCGAATGAATTTGAGTCCATAAAATTGTATATTTCTAGTTGCACGGGTTGTCATAGCCAATTATTTATGCATTATTTTTTCTAATGGGATAATTTTTGCAATAATAGGGATCAAATTGCTATGATCTCATGGCTTGTGCGACGAAATATTTATTTCTTTCACATGTACTATGATATGTATAAGAAACAATAATTTGACCACTGAGATTAATCTTAATAAAATACCTGTCAAGGAGTTGAATCCAACGTTTATCACCTTTAAACGACGTAAATTAGAAAGCTCAGAGGGTATGGGCCCCGTGAAATTGTTGGAGCTGAGGTCTAAAGATCGAAGAAATGTTAAGTTTCCGAGATGTGGAGAAATGGGTCACACGAGCCCCAAACCCGAGACGTTTAGGCCATGACCCGGCTGTGTTCGGAGCTGCAAGAAACGCCGTACCAGGAACAGATGGAAGTGTTGGTGAACCAGTTCTTGCTCAAAACACCATTACTAGTGTTTGAAGTGATGGAGTTTTTGAAGGCAAGAAGTGCATCTTCATCTGTGCTGATATTGAAGGTGTTTGAGGATGAGATGAGTGCAAAGGTGTTTAATAATAAGAGGGAAAGAGCAAAAGAAAATAAGCTAGTGCCCATTGATCAATTGGTTTAATCTTACCCACTTTCGTACATTATTGATTCATATATTATATGTGTATATATATAATACTCATATTGCTAACTGAAAGCTTGAAAAGTGAGAAATAACAATACAAAGGTCCCTCCACAGAATACTTAATTAATGTCTTTTTTTTTCCTTTTTTAAAAACCAAGTTAATTAATGCCTTTTTTTTTTTGAAAAATAAATAAATAAATGTCAATGTGAGAAGACACTCAAACATTTAAAATATCCCATTCAAAGTGTTTGTAAAAAGAATGAACCTCCCTTATATATATGTCACTCTTTGGAGTGGAGGACGATGAATTAAAATTACAAGTACATTTTATTAATATACAAGAAATCAAACTCCAAACAAGCACCAAAGAAATAAGTTGTAATGTGTAGTCATCATGTTCATGCATATCCATAAAAAAATTATATGATTTGATAAAATAAAAAATGGAATAGAATAATGGGAGATCCAACAACTCGAATTTCTTTCATAATTGAACGGGTAAAATTGATGGGTGCACTGAAAATGAAAATAAGTGCAAAAGCTAATAATAAAAAAAAAAAAAAAAGGGTCCTAATGAACAAAGTAAAAAAGAAAAGCAACGAAAATAGAAATAAATACAAAGGTAAATGGTCTCACGTAGCAATATTATGCACGAATGAGAGACATTTTTTAATTTAGCCACTATTATATTGATATATAGAATTCATATAAGTACTAATCAATGGATAGATTTTATGGCAGTTTACTTAAGATAAAATGATCTAGGTCATTATATATCTTTGACTGAGGAATTTGAAATGAAACAATTTTTTAGGGAAAAAAGTTGCTGCATTTTAAAGTCCACTAAAATTGCTCAAAAAATAGCTATTTGTTTTATTGTTATAAACTTCAATATCATTTTTACTTCCTCTAATCCAATGAAACCATAACCTAAAGATTGTGGTTTTCAGGCCAACTTAAAATTTTATCCAGAAGTAATCAATTATAATCACACCAATGGACAGTGGCTTTGAGCTATAATGTTTATAATTCTGCAGTTGATTACATTTCATTTTAAAAAAAAGTTTAAAAATGAAAATAGAGAATCTCATTCGTATGATGTTTCTCGTTTATGCACCTAACTTTTCCAACTACGACCAAAAATTTAAAAATAAATAAATTGAGTATGGCGTCTAAGATGGGTTAAATTAATGTACACGTATCATGACAAATTGTTTAATCAATAATATTTAAAATTGCACAATCGTTTGTTTTTTATGTGGAATAAAATTTCGATAGATATTCTACCTACTAACAATAGATGGAATTCAAATCATCTGTTACATTTTTTAACTTGCATTTTGCGTTCCACATACTAGTTAAATTTTTTATTCCATTATTACATAGGCAATATTTTCAATCTAACTAGACAACAGAATGGGGCCAAAAAAGAAATGTTAAGTGTCCACAGATTTTTAGGCTCGGCCATATCATTGAAATTGGTCAGCATATACAAAATTAGAGATAAATTAGGAATTTAATTTTGAGAACAAAAATGCAATTATTTAAAATGATGAAAACTAATTTTGACACCTTTAAAAGAAAGACTAAAATTTCTACACTACGATGTCACAATCTTGATTTTTACCCCATAAGGCACGTTTGACTTGAAATACTGAAAAGTCGTTCGAGTCTTGTTCCACAGATGATGCATTTAATTTGTGCTCCAAGTTTTTTTCTCATTTTTCATTTTTCACAGATGATACATCACACTTAATTCCATATTAAAACTGAATAGTAGATCAATGACCAATGTTATTTAAAAAAAAAACAGCAATATTTCAAGAAAGTAATTGGCAGATAAATATGATTCTACAACCTCAACGCTATAAGCTATAATACTACAACTTTTAAATTGTTCATAAAGATTACTGAAATTAATTATTGATGTAAAATGGATAAATCCTAAGTTACTTATCGAATGAAGATATTTATTGTAAATACAAAACATTGGACCAAGGGTCAAGGCGTGACCTGATCTACCCCGACCATTATCTATAGATCACGAGGGTATTTATCCTCGTGATCTATAGATAACGACAAACATAAGTTTTTTAATTTTTTACGATTTTTTTTTTCATTTTTTTAGCCCCTATTTACAGATTAAACACATATTTATGAGAAAAACTTATGAACTACGTTTTACTAAATTAAAAAAAAAATATTATCTTACCTCATTTGAGCAATCAAGAGACAAAATTTATACTAAATTGATGTTTGAATTTATAAATGAGTAAGAGATGAAAGAGATATACTGTAAAATCAATTCAACTTTTATGGTAAATATGATGGGTGAAATGTGGTGGGTGAAATCATTAAAGATGGTGGGTAAGGGTATTTATGGTATTTTAGTCCCATTTTGGATAAAAAACTTGTTTCCTTATGAAGTGGATATTTTTTATTTTTACTTATGCTTATTGGATAAAATTACCTATTATCACATAACTCAAAACTTCTATATTCTTTGTTTTAATAACTCCATTTCATCTGGGTGGTACTGTTTGGTGGATTTGTGGATAATAATCTTGATATCTCCAAATTGTTATTATGTAAATTGGAGAATATGTCTAATTCCTTAATTTAAAGCTGCCTCCACTTATATCGCCAATTAAAACTATGTTAGAGGGAAGCAATGTTTGTGCACTCATCATAAAGATTTATCTAAACGCGACTCCAAGATGTGATCACTTCAGACTATTATTATTATTGTTATTATTACTATTATAAAGTTGAATCGCGCCTTCTCCGGCAATTATTATTATTATTATTTAAATTAGTAAAGTTGGAAACTGCAAACTCCAATTTTCTTTTTTTAATCATTGACTTGTGGTCATGGGAGTATATCCCCACCACAAAATTATACCACTACTAATTATTACTGGAGTTCATCATCCAACATAGCCAATAACTGTATTACTGTATTCTCCAATGTTACTAAATTTTGTTACTTTTAATTTTTTTTTGTGTATTTTGATTTTGCGTTTTTTCTTTTAATCTTTTAATTTATGATTAAGTTTTTCTTTTAAGTGTAAGTAATGACATGGCATATGATTTGGTAATTTAGATGAAAAATAAATTCAAAATGCATGGTATGAAAAGATGCGCCACGTCAACGTAAGTTCACTAAATTGTGGAAATTGGGAGTGAGTGCGGCTTACTCACTAGAAATTGGTTGGGAAATAGAGATTCCGATAAATAAATGACTTAAATTGGACAAAATTTTCAATTGAAGGACTAAAATTGGTGATCAAAAATTAACAAAACTAAGATCGTACGTCTATAAAATAGGATAAAAATGAATTTTTCCCGAATTTATTAATGTGGCTAACATTCTATGTCTATATGTCATATACTTTTATATATATATAGGGATATTCTTTTTGGTATGAAACTTGACATATCACCGGTCCACATGGTATTAAAATTTTGGGGGATACACATCATTTCACTATTAAAATAAATAAATGAATCTATTAGGAAAAAATTCATTAAAAAAAGCAAAAAAATTAAATTGTTATGTCACAAATTGTCACCCCAGCAAACATCACTGACACCAAAATGGAAATGATGAAATGGATTGATTACTTCTTCACAGGGCATGTACAATAATTGTTTTAAAAATGTGTTTTTAGCTGACATATGTATTTAGTATCATCATCATATTTCAGCAATATATAAACAAATAAAACATAATCAAAAAATTGTATATAATCAAAAACTTATATATAACCAAAAATTGTATTTTTATTTCTTTCAATTGGTTTTATTAATATCCCTTATTTTTCTATTTTTTGTTGATTATAGATATTCAAAATAATATTATAATTTTTTGAAAATAAATATTCTAATTTAATTAAGAATAAATTTAATATGTAAAAAAAATATCGTCTCATTAGCAATTATAGTTTGAGTAGGTAGTGAGACATATTTTAATAATTTGTCCAAAGTTAAATGACATTATCTTAAAATTTTAAAGTTATTGGAAATTATCATCAATAATGCAAAGTTAATGAGCATTTTTTCAATTTTCCTCATATATATTATGTGCATTTTACGACAAGGAAATATATATGGCATAATTCAATAATCAAGAATTTTAAATTGAGCAGCAAAATAAACTAATACCAATAGAATTAAAAGGTAAGTGCAAAAATAAAGAACGACAAAAAAATAGCATGATCAAGAGAAAAATGGAAATGAGTAGAACTCTTATAATTAGATGAGTCAATCCATCCATACCAATAAAATGTAGTTTGAATAATTATGAAAATAAATTTAGTTGTGCTAGTAGAATCTATTTCACAAAATTATACTCGTAAAATTATCTCTTTTTTTATTTTATTTTTTATGATAAGAAAATAAAGCGACTTGCTCATATACAAGAAGTCAAGCAAATTTGACAGCATTCTTGCCAAGTTTCTTGGTCTTTGGATTTAGTGCAAATATCAAGAGACAAACTGAGAGTGGTCTTTTTCTTGCACTTTGGTCTTTGGATCTACTCCAAACACCAAAACACAAGCTAAGGATGGTCTTTGAAGTTCATATAGATGATATTTTATGGTTGTTTTATCACACTAATATTATGTTTTCCACTGTTTGATTATCTTCCTTTGTTATGTGTGGCTATGAATCACTATAAATTTCATTTTCTTTGTTTATCATGAAATGCTTTTTATATTAATTGGCGGGATTGGACGGATATGTGGAAATTTGTTGCGCATACTTGACCTTGATTCTAACATTTCTCACATTTCATCCTACCTATCTACTATTTTGCATGTAGTTATTTTTCTATATATGATCTGCTGTTTAAGCTCTGAATTTCTACACCACACTACAAGAAAAACGCTAAACAACAACACCAATTTTACAACGGTTTTTCGAAAAACCGTTGTCGTTGTGCGAAAAAAATGCACAACGACAACAGTTTTTTACAACGGTTTTTTTGTACCGTTGTCGTAGATGTCTACGAAAACGGTTGGGACAACGGTTTTTTTTTGTACCGTTGTTGTTGTGCGAAAAGCGAAAAAATTTCGCACAACGACAACGGTTTTTTACAACGGTTATTAACCGTTGTCGTAGACATCTACGACAACGGTTGGCACAACGGTTTTTTTTGTACCGTTGTCGTAGATGTCTATGACAACGGTTTTTTTGTACCGTTGTCGTTGTGCGAAAAAATTTCGCACAACGACAACGGTTTTTTACAACGGTTGGCACAACGGTTTTTTTTTGTACCGTTTTCGTAGATGTTTACGACAACGGTTTTTTTTGTACCGTTGTCGTTGTGCGAAAAAATTTCACACAACGACAACGGTTTTTTACAACGGTTGGCACAACGGTTTTTTTGTACCGTTGTAAAAATGAGAATTTTTGATAAATGAGTTAATAAAAGAAATGCATGTAGAATATAAGCGCATAAACATTAGTGGCCAAGTGGTTTCAGCTCGAACAAGGGGTCGCGAGTTCAAACCTCAGACAACGCAAATTTATTCTCGATGACGTGGCAGGTGACGTGGCGCTGACGTGGCAGATGGCTTGAAGACAACACTTCATCAACCGTTGTGCCAACCGTTGTCGTAGATGTCTACGACAACGGTTAATAACCGTTGTGGAAAACAATTATCAATAGTGAAACCAGCTTGCTTCTTCATGATTCTTGTGATAAGCAGCTATATGATAGAGCGTAAAACAATTGAGTGACTACAGAGTAAACTCTGCCACAACAAGCGTTGCAATACGAATATAATTTCTATCTAGCTTAAACGATGGAGAAAACAAAGTATAAATACATTTCGACAGACTCCTATGCTTACTAGAAATAGAACTCCTATGCATATTAGAACTAGGACTCATATGCTTACTAGAACTGGAGATAAAGAACCAAAAATTAAATCTAACGAATTAAATCTTCAATCGATCAACTTCTTTGTCCTGTGTTGATACATCTTGATAGGTTGATGCGTGCTATCAATTGCTTCCTCGGCGAAACAGCCTTGGCCGCAAGGCTGAAGTTAGGAAATTGGAGTTCAAAGTCCGTAATGTCCATCCATGTGTTGTTGTCCTCCCCCATCGAACTCATGAGAGGACAGGTTGGAGAGCTGTACAGAGGAGCATTTTGGCGAGGGTAGATTTGAAAATTCAAAGATTCTTAAAATATTCGAAATCTACCTATTGGTCACATATACACGAGACATTAAAAGTCGTATTAAATTTATTAATAGTCAAAAATCATATTAAAAATTACAATTTTGGATAAATTTATGATTTTTACGACAATTCCCCAGTTTAAAAAAAAAAAAAAAAACTAAAATAGAAAGATTTGACAAATTCCTCACTCTTTCTCCAATAGTGTGTGAGAGAGATAGAATAGAAGAGAGAGAAAGAAACATCAATTCCAAGATGATTTTATTTTCTTGTTGCTATTTCCTTCCCCCTTTTAGGGGTGGAACTGTGTAGGGAGAATAAAATAGTATTAACAGTGGTAATAAAAATTTGCAAGAAAGTCCCTTTATCCACCTTCTAACCGGATCTCATGCTTTTTGTCCCTTACCGGAAATTCATGCTTTTTGTTTCAAATAACATTTCTACTCAATAAACTAACCACTTAAATAATCCATAATTACAGTAAAGATAAATAGACAACAAACAAGGGACATAACTGCAAATAATGTCTTGTGTTTGTGGTTCAGACAACATATTTTGTCTTCCAACTAATCCAGTTGCAACACTGATTCTATGCAGATTATTATCATAATAAGATATCACTAGAATCTCGTGATATCATCGTAATTTTACGTTCATGGACTCTTTCATAGTACTAAGATTATAAAATCAAACCTAACAAATTAACAACATATATATTACAGCAAGAAAATGCTGAGAAAAAAAAGCTGAAATTTGTTTAGTCAAACCATATCAAGTCTTTTAAATTGAATTAAACACAAAATATTTTACAACATTTATATATGTTAGTGTATAAGGCTCGATCAGATTACAAACCAAAAGATTTGACGAGTTGAATGAACCTTAAAGACATATTATCAGAATTAGTGTACTAAGCATTAATGTTCATCAGTAGTATTCTATCTTAATTCACTGGCCTTTCTTTTCTATTGTGACCTATTATTTTTTGCTCAAAAAACATCATAAAAACATTTATTACATATATATTAATATTAATCCATGAAACAGTTATGGGAATATAGCCATGTAGTTGTAATATATATCTTGGGTAAAATATGCTTCAAGGGCACATTGCAGATTCTATATCAGTGGTAAGATGCTCCATGGAAAGATTCCTGCATGCATTCCATATTAAGTCTCTGTCTTTGGATTGAAAAATTTGTTATTTTTCATACTTAATCTCTATCAATTATGTAATATTATTATAAATTTCTTAAATATGTCTATCAATTATTTGTGTGGTGGAGCTTAATTCTAATCGGGTAATATTCAGTGGTAGCAAGGTTTATGGATAAAATTAGTTACCACAATCGTACGATTATTATGATTGGGAAATGTTCAAAAATATCCCAGCAAACACAATAGCATACTAATAATTGGGGGAAAAGAAACCACTAATTATCTGAATATTCCAAAACTGTTGGATTGACCTGTGGAATTTTGTGTCATTTGGTTGCCTTGATCACTTCACTTTGAGGAATTCTATGTCATATATATGTTAGTTTGAAACTGTTTATAAAAAGAGAGTCCACATATTCCCTAACCACCACACTAAAAGCTTTATGACCATGAAACCAGCTTATAATTGCTTCTTCATTCTTGTCATAGTATTGTTATTAAGCAATTGTGCAATTTCCAGAATATTTGTGAATGAAAGCACAGATGAAGATGCTCTTATTGCCTTCAAAAATTCAATCACTTCAGACCCTTTTCGTTTCTTCACCAATAACTGGTTTCTTGATACTCCCATTTGTACCTGGATTGGTGTCACTTGTGGCATCAAGCATCCAAGAGTCGTAGCCCTCAACTTCTCCGGGTTTGGGTTCCATGGAACCATTGCTCCACATCTTGGCAACCTATCATTCCTCAGGTCTTTAGACCTTAGCCACAACAATCTCACAGGTCCCATACCCAATGAGCTCTCTAACCTACGCCGTTTGAAAGTGATACACATGTCATCCAACAGTCTAAATATGGAAATACCATCATGGCTTGGAACGTTGAGACAACTAGAGAGCATTGTTTTGAACAACAACAGTTTCTATGGCAGAATTCCCCCGTCATTAGGTAACAACACAAAGCTACGTATGCTCAACTGTTCGTTCAATTATATTGCTGGAAGTATCCCACAAGAGATTGGAAATCTTTCGTTTCTGAAAGCTTTAGACCTGACGCGTAATCAAGTAACAGGTTCTATCCCTGATAGTATCTTCAACTTGTCTGGAATTGAAAACATTTATCTGGGAGGTAATAGCCTCTCAGGTATTCTCCCAAGTGGTATGTGCAATGGTGTTCCAAAACTAAGAGAACTTCATCTCCCTGCCAATCAACTTAGTGGGAAAATTCCATTTGATATATACAAGTGCAGTGAACTGCAAGTCTTGTCATTGTTCCTTAATCATTTCAATGGCAGCATACCACACTCAGTTGGCTGGGTGAGCAAGCTTCGAGTTCTGAATCTAGGGATAAACAGTTTCCAGGGTATGTATATTTCTCATTTCTCTTCATAAACTATATATTATTGCACATAAACTTGTAGAGAATCTAGATAGTTCAAGAATAGTCTTTTCATCTTAAATGTTTGTTTGGCCATATTTAGGGGGAATTCCATCAGAGCTACACAATCTCTCGCATTTGGAGGCCCTCATCATGCCAGGGATTTCTATAACAACCCAAATTCCATCTTTTATCTTCAACATGTCTTCTCTTCAATGGGTTGATTTGTCCAACAACAGTCTGTCTGGAAGTCTTGAAGTGCCCATTTCTTCCAATCTTCCCAATCTGAAGACTCTACTTCTTTCCAGGAACCAGCTAACAGGACTCATACCTAAGCACATTGCAAATCTTACGGCCCTCAATATCCTATATCTAACTTTCAACCACTTTACAGGTATATTGATATATAACTTCAAAGTGAAATAACCAATGTGTGCAGATTCTTTAGTTATAATTCTGATATGGAGAAGACAAAATTGGCAGGTGAAGTACCAGCTGTGATCAGCAACCTTAATCATCTTGTACGGTTCCTTGTTGCTTTAAATGGGTTATCTAGCGGCATCCCATTCTCCATCTTCAACATATCAACATTGGAGATTATGGACTTTTCATTCAATGAATTCTCAGGGCAGCTTCCTTCAACCATGGGCCTTTCACTTCCTAATCTACAACGGCTTTATTTGGATAAAAACAAACTCAGTGGAGTAATTCCGAGCTCTATCAACAATGCTTCTAAACTTAGTTTCTTAGACATGGCCGGAAACTCCTTTACTGGCTCCATTCCTAACATGGGAAATCTAAGACTCCTAGAGTTCCTCGGACTTGGACCCAATTATCTTACCGGAGAAACTCCAAACAAGGAAATGGGGTTTTTGTCTTCATTAACTAATTGCCCACTTCTGCGGGTAATAAGTTTGTCCGGAAATCAGCTGCATGGTATATTCCCAGCTTCAGTAGGAAATTTATCTTCTCTTCAGATTTTCTATGCATTTACATGTGGAATCAGAGGTTCTATTCCTGCTGAGATTGGGAACATGACTAACTTGCAAGAATTACATTTGGCAGATAATGAGTTGACAGGATTCATACCAACAACACTTGGAAAGTTAAAGCAACTAACGCGCCTAATTCTCTGCGACAATAAGCTTCACGGACACATCCCTGCTGATCTTTGCCAGTTAAACAGATTGGGGGAGCTATTTGTGAGTCTTAATATGTTCCATGGCCCTATTCCTGTGTGCATTGCTCAACTCAAATCCCTCCGACAATTGTTCTTGGATTCCAACATGTTGAACTCTAATGTGCCCTCCAACTTATGGCAACTCAATGATCTCCTGGCTTTAAACTTGTCCACAAACTTCTTAAATGGCACTCTTCCATCTGACATTGGAAGCTTAAAGGCTCTCGTAAATTTAGACTTATCTTGGAATCAGTTTTCTGGTTATATCCCAAGTTCTATTGAGAGAGCTGAGTCATTGGTTAACCTATCTTTGGCACATAACAAGTTTGAAGGGTCTATTCCAGAGTCCATGGGAAACTTAAAAGGTTTGGATTCTCTTGATTTCTCCTTCAACAACTTTTCAAGAGTTATCCCAAAGTCACTTGAAGGACTTCGCTTTCTTCAAAACTTTAACGTGTCCTACAACGAACTTGAAGGACAGATTCCCACTGGAGGTAAATTTGCAAACTTTACTGCTCGATCATTTATGATGAATTCTGGTTTATGTGGTGCTACTCATATACAAGTTCCATTATGTGTAGAGAGCAATAAGAAAACAAAGTCCAAGAATGTTGTCACATTGATGAAATATATTATGCCTCCTTGTCTATTAGTCATCATTTTGGTGATCGTGATTCTTCCTAGTTATAAAAAGAAGAAAGTCAAGGACACAACCACCTAACAGTGAGTTCTCAGTACTTCCCTCATGGAGAGCAAGTTCTTATCTGGAACTTCAAAGGGCAACAAATGACTTCATTGAAAGTAGCTTACTTGGAAATGGAAGTTTCGGTTCAGTATATGTAGGAACACTTTCTGATGGCTTAATTGTTGCAATTAAAGTTTTCAATTTAGTGTCTCAAAATGTTTCAAAAAGCTTCGAGACAGAAATAGAAGTACTGAGAGCCATTCGTCATAGGAATTTAAACAAAATCATTGGTTGTTGAATTAGTGGAGATTTCAAAGCACTGGTGTACGAGTACATGCCTAATGGAAACCTGGAGAAATGGCTATATGCGCGCAGCTCATTCTTGAACTTGCTACAAAGATTGAACATAGCAATAGATGTTGCATTAGCGTTGGAATATCTTCATGTGGGCCTCACATCCCCCATTGTTCATTGTGATTTGAAGCCTAATAATATCTTACTAGATGAAGATATGACTGCCCACGTTGGTGATTTTGGTATTGCCAAAATGGTTGGTGGAGAGGAGTTAATGACTCGAACCAAAACCCTTGCAACGATTGGATATATGGCACCAGGTAATTTGCACATTTGATTATTCAATTTTCTTCATTTTATCCATCTTGTGAGTGTATACTGGATCTCTATGCAGAATATGGCGGACAAGGTATAGTATCAACAAGTGCAGATGTTTATAGCTTTGGCGTAATATTGCTGGAGATTTGCACAAGGAAAAAGCCGACGGATGAAATGTTTGGTGGGGAGATGAACTTGAAGAAATGGGTGAGCCTCTCATTACATGAAAACAGAATAAACGAAGTTGTAGATACAAATTTGGTGAAGACAGAAGACACAATAAATACTTTCTCAGTCAAGTATCAATGTTTGTGGTCTATTTTGAGTTTGGAAATGGAATGTGTTGCCATTTCACCTTCAGATAGATCTAATATCAGTGAAGTTGTGGTGAAACTAAAGAAGATCAAAACCATGTTTCTCAAAAACTCTAGTAATTAATTAGTTAGCAATAACATAGGTTTGATCTGTCTTGTACAATATTATTTGTTTGGGCTGCAGAAATTAGAAGTTGGTACTATTTGAGTTGCTTCTATGATATATATGTTGTTGTAGTGAGTGTTTTCGGGTTATTTCATTATATATATATAGAATATAACTGTAGTAAATCGTTGATCAAAAATCAATGATTGTTGTCACAAAAGACAACGAATTAGAATTCAAAGACATAACAAAATTCCAACTAAAAAATTTGAAAGTGAAATAAAGACAATGAATATATGCAAATGTTTTGAAAATATAATATAGTTTAAAATTGCCAACTTTTATTAGATGAGATTCTGTTGCAAACCATTCTTATTTCAACTATACTAATATGTCCCATAGCTGAAAAACATGCAAAATTCCAACAATGGTATGACAAAAATATATAATTATGAGCTAAAGTATAAGAATTTAATAAAAATAATAATAAAGAAAAAACTTTGACACTTTCACACATTATTTATGATTCATTGGAAATATGTAAATTGAGAATGACACAAAATAAAAGGAAAGGAGGACGAGAAGTTATAATTGCTTCTTCAATCTTGATGTATACTAAGCATGCATATTTAAAACTGGAAGAAGGAAAAGTGAAATTTCTCTAAGTATAGATAAAATGGTAAGTCATTTAAAAAGTCGCATTTTGCAAATGCGATTTCAGACAATTTTTTCAGTTAGGCTGCAAACTGGAATGAAGAGTTAGCTGTGCGGATAGACGAACTTGCGGGGCATTTTTCTTGGTGGTTACTTAACCGATTTTCAAGCGGTTTGTTTCTATAGGTTATATATATCATGTAGTTCATTTTCTTAGAATGATTATGAATGTAATTTGTACTGCACAAGTGAGAGAATAGCTTAGAAAGAGAGATACAGTCTAGTGTGTTAGAGTTGTGTGTTTCTTGTAATTTCTTTCTTGCTTCCTTTCATGAATAAAAGATCTCCTTCCCCGATTCTTCCGTGGATGTAGGTTGAAAAGCTGAACCATATAATTCTTGTGTTCTTGTTGATTTTGAGATTGGTTTTATTGAATTCTTGATTGCAAGTTCTACTAAGCATTGTAGAGAGGAAGTTGTAGTGTGATTCTTGAAGTTATTGAGCTGACAATTGGCACCGTCTGTGGGAAGCACAAGAAGGGCCTTCAAGAATGGGATCTACACATTTTGATATCGAGAAGTTCAATGGTATGGGTGATTTCGGACTGTGGAGGATTAAGATGAAAGCTTTGTTGGTGCAGCAAGGTTTGGATCAGGCTTTGCAAGGTATTGAAGCTTTTTCTGAGGTAATGAATCTTGATCAGAAGGTTACACTGATGGATAAGGCACATAACACTATAATACTTAGTTTAGAAAATAAAGTTTTAAGAGAGGTTGCAAAGTTAGATACAGCAAAGGCAGTTTGGGAAAGATTGGAAAATCTTTATATGGTAAAATCTCTTGTAAATCGATTATATCTCAAGAAAAGATTCTATGCTTTCAAGATCCAAGAAGAAAGATCTCTGATGGATCAGTTGGAGGAGTTCAACAAGTTACTAGATGATCTTGAAGATGTGGAAGTATCTCTGCAAGAAGAAGATAAAGCACTCATGTTACTTAGTGCATTGCCTAAAAGTTTTGAAAATTTCTGTGACTCCATATTGTATGACAGACAATTGTCTATTACTTTGGATGAAGTGGTTACAACTCTAAAAACCAAGGAATTGTCAAAGGATTCAGAATCCAAACCTGCAGGAGGAGAAGGTCTAGTTGCCAAGCATAAACCACAAAAGAAATAGCCATTCAAGAAAGGTCCAAAACCATTTAATAAGAAGACACCTCCTCAAACTCAAGAGAATAAAGATGATATTGAAGGACAAAAATGTTTTCACTGTCACAAACCTGGCCACTTTAAGAAAGATTGCTTCAAGTATAAGAAGTTACAACAAGAAAAAGACATCCAGTGGTGGAAAACAAGCAAATCAGACATGTGAAGCTTCTAGTTCTGGAAATGGTTATGAGTTTGCAGAAGTTCTTGCTATAACTACAGTTAATACACCTGAAGAATGGATTTTGGACTCTGGATGTTCTTTTCATATGAGCCCAATGAAGCAATGGTTTCATGATTTAATTCTCAAAGATGAAGGAGCTGTGTTGTTAGGAAACAACAAGTCTTGCAAGGTTATTGGAATTGGTTCCATCAGTTTAAAAATGTATGATGGTGTGATAAGAGTGCTGAAGAATGTGAGATTTGTCCTAGAACTCAAGAGAAACTTAATATCTTTGGGGATGCTTGATTCTCAAGGATATAAGTTGCAGGCTCAAGGTGGTATTATGGAAGTTGAGAAGGACTCCAAAGTAGTATTAACAGGTTACAAGAAGAATGAGTTATATTACTTGGATGGTTGCATTGAAAATGGTGAAGCTCATTCAGTAAAAGAGATGGATAAGATCTTGTTATGGCATAGAAGACTTAGTCATATGAGTGAAAAATGCCTGCAAGAACTCAGCAAGCAATCAGTTTTTGGTAAAGATAAGATCTCAACTTTGGATTTATGTGAGCATTGCATACTTGGAAAAGCAAATAGGTCAAGTTTTCCAACTGGAGTTCACTCTACTTCTCACCCTTTGGAGTACATTCATTCAGATTTGTGGGGGCCAGCCAAGACACTTACTAGAGGAGGAGGAAAGTATTTCATGTCCTTGATAGATGATTTTTCAAGAAAAGTGTGGGTGCTGATTCTTAAAACTAAAGATGAAGCATTCAGCAGGTTCAAGGAATGGCTAATTGAGGTGGAGAATGCTACTGGAAATAGACTCAAGTATATTAGGACTGATAATGGTCTAGAATTCATCAATGATCAGTTCAATTCATACTGCAAGGAGAGGGGGATTTCAACAGTGCCAAATACTCCTCAACAATATGATTTGGCTGAAAGAATGAACCAAACACTTTTGAATAAGGTGAGATGTATGCTACTCAGCTCAGGCTTGACAAAGTGTTTTTGGGGAGAAGCTGTTACCACTGCAGCTTATCTTATTAACAGGAGCCCTTCCACAGCACTTGGTTTCAAAACTCCTCAGGAGAAATGGACTGGAAAGGTTGCAGATTACTCAAAGCTGAGAATTTTTGGTTGCCAAGCTTATGCACACATCAAGCAAGATAAATTAGAACCTAGAGCACTTAAGTGTGTATTCTTGAGATATCCAAAAGGGGTAAAAGGATACAAGATCTGGTGCTATGAAAAGGATCATATGAAGTGTATCATTAGTAGGAATGTCATCTTTAATGAAGGTAAGATGCCCTTGTATAAGGGTGATACTAATGAATTGATTATGGTTTCAGATGAGAAATTGCAGCCTGAGGTGGAGCTTTCAAAAGGAAATAAAGGAAAGCAGCAAATTGATGAAGATAAACCATCTTCAAGCCACAAGGATGATCAAACTGAAGCTGATTCAAGTCATGATTATGATGATGATGCTGATCAGGAGCTGGCAAATTATCAACTAGCAAGGGACATATCAAAGAGACAGGTAAGACCTCCTTCTAGACTAGGATATGCTGATAATGTTTATTTTGCATGTCTTGCTGCAAAAGATATAGAGTGTCAAGAACCTAGCTGCTATAGTGAAGTTATGAATTGTGATCAAAGTGATAAATGGAGCAAGGCTATTCAAGAGGAATTGAATTCTTTGATTAAGAACTCTACTTGGATCATAGTAGACAAGCCACCAAATCACAAGCTTGTAGGTTGCAAGTGGATATTCAAGAAGAAAATTGAAGCTTTCAACAAAGACAAGATCAGATTTAAATTAAGATTGGTAGCTAGAGGTTTCACTCAAAAAGAAGGTGTGGACTATACTGAAATCTTCTCTCCAGTGGTCAAGCATAGCTCTATAAGGATGTTGCTAGCAATGGTGGCTCAATACAACCTGGAACTTCATCAGATGGATGTAACTACAGCATTCTTACATGGAGAATTGCAGGAGCAAATATATATGGTGATTCCAGAAGGGCTGCAGGTTGAAAACCAGGAAAAGAAGGCTTGTTTGCTACAGAAATCCTTGTATGGCCTCAAGCAAAGCCCTAGGCAGTGGTATCTCAGGTTTGATGATTTCATGAAAAGGATTGAGTTCACTAGAAGTAAGCATGATCAGTGTGTTTATATCAAGCATGAAAATGACACAACACACACTTACTTATTGCTTTATGTTGATAATATGTTAATTGCAAGTACTTCTATTGAAAGATTGAATACTGTAAAAGACATGCTTAACACTGAATTTGAGATGAAGGATTTGGGAATAGCCAAGAGAATGCTAGGCATGAATATCAGCAGACATAGAGCACAGGATGAAGTGTTTCTAGACTTGAGCAATTATATTAGTAAGGTGCTTGTGAGGTATCAGATGAATCAAAACAAGAGCTGCATTATACCCATTGGACAACATGTGAAGTTATCTAAGGATCAGTTACCAAGTTGTCAAGAAGAAGTAGATAAGATGAGAAGAATACCATACTCAAGTACTGTGGGCAGTATAATGTATGCAATGGTATGTTGCAGACCAGATTTGGCATATTGCATGAGTGTTATTAGCAGATATATGGCTGATCCAGGACAAGTGCATTGGGAAGCAACTAAAGGGGTCTTAAGATATCTGAATGGTACAGTAGAACATGGATTAAGGTTCAAGAAAATGGCTGAAACAAGCACACCTCTAGTAGGATATGTTGATTCAGATTATGCTTCCAATAGTGATACAAGGAAATCGATTACAGGTTATGTGTTTACTTTATTTGGTACAGCCATTAGCTGGAAATGCACACAACAATTTGTAGTGGCACTATCAACCACGGAGTTAGAATTTATAGCCCTTACAGAAGCCATCAAGGAAGCTATATGGATGCAAGGTATGCTGGATGAGTTAGGGTTTAAGCAAGACAAGGTTCAAGTGTTTTGTGACAATAACAGTGCTATACATCTCTCTAAGCATCAAGGGTATCACGAGAGGACTAAACATATTGATGTCAGGATGTATTTCATTAGAGACATTATTGACAAAGGAATAGTTGAAGTGAAGAAGATACCAACAGAAGAGAATCCAGCTGATGCTCTAACCAAAGCCATTCCAGTTGTCAAATTCAAGCTATGTATGTCACTTATCAGTTTGGTTGGGAAGACAGCAACAAATATTACTTGAAGTGATGGTTTATGCATGCTTAAGGTGGAGATTGATGTATACTAAGCATGCATATTTAAAGCTGGAAGAAGGAAAAGCGAAATTTCTCTAAGTATAGATAAAAACGTAAGTCACTTAAAAAGTCGCATTTTGCAAATGCGATTTCAAACAGTTTTTTCAGTTAGGCTGCAAACTGGAATGAAGAGTTAGCTGTGCGGATAGACGAACTTGCGGGGCATTTTTCTTGGTGGTTACTTAACCGATTTTCAAGCGGTATGTTTCTATAGGTTATATATATCATGTAGTTCATTTTCTTAGAATGATTATGAATGTAATTCGTACTGCACAAGTGAGAGAATAGCTTAGAAAGAGAGAGATACAGTCTAGTGTGTTTTGTGAAGTATTAAGCTTAAAGAGCTGGGTGAGTCACTCACTACACGAAAACTCGATAATCAAAGTGGTGGACGCCAATTTGCTAGCAAGAGAAGACATAAATTTCTCAGCAAAAGAGCAATGTTTGTCATTCATTCTAAGTTTGGCAATGGAATGTTTAGCCATTTCACCTTTAGATAGAATCAAAATTAGTGAAATCGTGGTCAAACTGAAGAAGATCAAAATTATGTTTCTGGCAACACTGTGTGATAAATCTATGTTTGATCTTTTTAGATATAAGACTTGATAATATTTTGTTCAATTTAAATATGTGTTCTTATTTTTATTGGTGATGAGCAATTTACTTTGAATCAAAACTATGTTTCTTACCAACATTGATATATGTAATATTATTGAGTAAACTAATTTTTTTGCCCCGTAAACTAGGTGGTCTGGCATTTGTGGACACTTTTGTTTTGGGTTGGCCGATTTGGACACTATTTTACAAAAAATGGCAATTTATGCCCAATTTCAGCCCGAATTGCTTATTTGGGCTGAAATTGCACGTGATATGCACGTGTGGGCTTAATTTAGCCCGAAATTAAGCCCACACGTGCATATCACGTGCAATTTCAGCCCAAATAAGCAATTCGGGCTGAAATTGGGCATAAATTGCACTTTTTTGTAAAATAATGTCCAAATCGACCAGCCCGAAACAAAAGTGTACGAAAATGCCAGACCACCTAGTTTATGGGGCAAAAAAAATAGTTTACTCAATATTATTTTTCATATTGTATTTCCAAGTTTTTGCTAATTATGCATTTTTAATTTTGGTGCTTTAATTGTTGAATTTTTTCCATTTTCAATTTGATTTTGACTGGAAATATTTTTCTAGCCGACGTTCTGTGTCCTAAATTAAAAATTCCTAAAATTTTCTGAGTAAATGGAGCTTACGTAGTAATTTATATTGCCACATATATAAAAAAAAAGAAAATTCAAATCATAAAAAGATTAATGAAATTCAAAACAAATCTGAACAATTTAAACAAGTTATAAACTCCAAAACAAAAAAATCAAATGAAAAAGAAATCTTCAATTACTGCCCTGGGGCACACGGCAGTGGTGCGGACTGAGCGGTAGCACATGACGATGATGTGAAACAAGAATGTTTAATTGAGCTCAATTTTCCAATTTCCCACATGAGCTCAATTTTCACTCTATTAATTGAGAATCTTTAATTTGGGTGCTACATAAGAAATTTCGACAAGTACCCACGTCAACTTGGAAATTTTTTTCGACGAAAAGCGAATCAAAATTAGAAAAGGATCGATAATTAAGAACTAAAATTGAAAAACGCATAATTAGTGACAATTTGTGTTAATTTGTTATTTTTCACACTTAATCTCTATCAATTTGTGTTACATTTTTAATATTAGCATGCATTTAACATGTCTCAATTTAGTGTGGTGGAGCTTGTTTCTAATGACCGCAATCATACGATTATAATGATGGGGAAATGTTCAAACATATAGTAATAATTGGGGGAAAAGAAACCACCAATTACCTGAATTTTCAAAACTGTAGGATTGGCCTATGGAATTTTGTGTGATTTGGTTTCCTTGATCCCTTGACTTTGAGGCTTAATTTGAAACTGTAATACAGCTTACACACAAAAAGACCACACACTAATCAAGAAACCAGTTATTGGAGAAGAATTGAAAAGGGTCTGAAGTGATTGAAGCTTTGAAGGGAATAAGTGCTTTCATTCGCAACTATTCTGGAAATTTTACGGTCGCAAATAACAATGACATTAAATTAATATAAAAATAATATTTAAGCACACAAAATAATCATATAAACAATATTTAACTACAGAAAAGAATTATATTTTTATGGTGAGGTAACCTACCTGCGTGCATTAAAGGAACTCCTTTATTGTGAGGACAAGAAGAAATCAACAATAATATATTAAACAATTTTATCATTAATAATTAAACAAATTATTCAAAAATACAAAAATAATTAGAATTAATACAGATAATCTGGAACCACCACCATTGAAAACCTGTTCCATCTAATAATTAAAGAATCCCCGTAATCTGATTTTTACACGTGAAAAAAATTAAAAGCTATGAAATCTGATTTTTAGATCTGAATGAAATTAAAAATTTGTTGCATCTGATATTTAGAGAATTCTATAGAATCTAAAAAATATTTAGAGAATCCCATAAAATCTCATTTTTAGAACCGAATGAAAGTAGAGAATTGAAGAAAGTAGATGGTAAGAGTAGGCACCAAAGAGAGAATCAATTTAAATTTACTATGTGGTATGAACAAATCTTTTATTAATTGAAGCATAGAAGATATGAAGTTGAGAACGTCCAAAATAAACTGCACAATTTTTTTATTAAGATGTGACTGTTGTAAAAAATAAACTGCATAAAAAAAATCTTCAAATATACCTCTTCTGGTAATTCACCTGCCATATTGAAAAATAGTTATTTATTGAATATAGAGTTTATTACTTTTTTTGCCTCCTAAATTATGGGTCTTGCAATTTTGGATTTTAAGTTTTTGGGACGGCAATTTAGGATAATAACTTTTCGAGCTTCGTGAATTTTACCCAATTTCAATTCGAATCGTTTAATTGGGTCTAAATTACAAGTGATTCGCACGTGAACTCACCAATTCGGGATTTTCAGGCCAATATTGCTGTGGTAGCTTTTAAAATTATAATTTTATTTATTTTTTGAATAAAAAAATCAAGAATTAAAATATTAAGAAAATTGCAACCGCTCGACCTGCACATCCGTCTCCTCTCCATCTTCACACACTCTCAATCTGCATAGGGTCACCCTTTCCTGGCCACCTCTCAGTCTGCCGGCGACTCACAAAATCCCCGCTCAAACCCATCTCCTCAGTACACAACCACCCTCAAACCTTCATCTCCATCCTTAACTAGATTTGCCATCGTTGTGGCAATAAAAGGTGTATAATTTGGCTTTGAGAATGAGATTCTATTCAAGAATGCCAATCTTATGATTAAAAGGGCAGAGAAAATTGTCATTCTTGTTCCAAATGATTGTGGAAAGAGTACATTACTTAAATTGATTATTATTTGGAGAAGAATCTTGAAGTGAGAGAAAGGGAGCTCAAAGTTGGAGGCGGAATGGCCGATGACGGTGACCGGAGCGAAGAAATTGGTGGTGGAGAAATTGGGCAAAGAGAGAGGAAGATAAAAAGTCCACAATTTATTTTATTCTTTTGATTTTTTTTTAAAATTAATAAATTAAAATTTTTATATACATGGAAGGAAAGAGTTTTTAATTAGAAATGCCACAAGTGATAAATAAACGTCACATTAGTGAAATTAGTTCTAAAGATGTGACATTATTAGTTCTAAAGATGTGACATTAGTTCTAAAAATCTAAAGATGTGACATTATTAGTTCTAAAGATGTGACATTAGTTCTAAAAATCTAATTTGACAAGGTGCTGACACGTCAGCATACCCGTCATGTCAGCATGACACATGTGCATTGTTTGGGATTCGAACCCAGGACCTATTATGTTAGGTTAACCACTAGACTATTGATGCTTTATGTGATAATATTCTACAAGTATTTTTTTTATAAGTATTTTTAATATTTCTTTTGTAGTGACGTAATAATCCGTCACTACATAATTGTGACGGAAAATTCCGTCACAAATACAAATATCCGAATTTATAATTTTTTTTAAATAGGAAATTATGTAGTGACGGATTATTCTGTCACAAAATAGTGACGGATAATCCGTCACTATTTTGTGATAGAATAATCCGTCACTACATAATTGTGACGGAAAATTCCGTCACAAAGACAAATATCTAAATTTATAATTTTTTTTAAATATGAATTTATGTAGTGACAGATTATTTCGTCATAAAGACAAATATCCAAATTTATAATTTTTTTTAAATATGAATTTATGTAGTGACGAATTATTCCGTCACAAAATAGTGACGGATCTGTCACTACATAATCCGTCAATATTTTATATTCCATTATTACATACGCAATATTTCAATCTAACTAGACAACAGAATGGGGCCAAAAAAGAAATGTTAAGTGTCCACAGATTTTTAGGCTCGGCCATATCATTGAAATTGGTCAGCATATACAAAATAAGAGATAAATTAGGAATTTAATTTTGAGAACAAAAATGCAATTATTTAAAGAGTGCTACTATCCACACACCTTGTCTCTTAACTACACCCTAATTTTTAATTTTTCAACCATCTTTTATATTGAATGCCATTTTTGCCCTTGCCTTTCTCTTAAAACTTCCAAAACCCAATCTGTCAATAACAATTTTTCATTTTTCCATATTATATCCAATTAGACCTGATATTTACACATTCTGATCGATAATCAGCTCAACATATTTCCGTAAACATAAATAAAATTGAGTAAAATTTCATACCTCGTCTTCGTCTCAAGATCTCCTTCTGATTTTCTCGATTTTGGTTTTACGGATCCACGATCAAACCACTCACCCGCAATCTATGGTTCAAAATCGATTGTACCTTCTGAGAACCCTTTCACACCCCTAACAACGGCCACTGCCAAACATGGGGATTTTTGGGGAGACTCACTACTGGATGATTTTATACTCAAAATTATAAATGAAACAAAGTGTTGGAGCAAAAAGGCTTTTTATTGAAGAAAATAAATCAAACTATTTTACAATACTATTATTTTCCGCCATTGGAGGAGAAACTTGATTTAGTCAATCATGGCTAAGACTCGAGAAGGGGAAACCCCCATAAACAGGAAAGCTTGAGAGCTTAACTATTACAGACTTAGAGAGAAGATTTCTCGAAAAGTAAGAAAGAAAGAGAATGTTTGGATTTTCGATGATCTTCTTTTGAGGCTGAAGTCCTCCTTTTATAGGCATCAATGTGCTCCTGAGTGGATCCATTATTGCCTTGCCAGCTTGCTCTCCACTTGGTTAGTGGGGAATGGGGCCGACCTTCTTTATTTCTCACCTACCTCGTTGTCTTTTTGTGTTGGCAATGAATCTTTTGTGAGTGGAGGGTCCTCCACTTTTGTCTTTTTGCTCGGGATGCTGATTCTTCAAAGGTGGCGGGTCCTGCCACTATCTTCTTTCTGGATTTAGCATCCGATGCTTATTACAATGTATTCCTATACTATTACATTAGTAGAATACATGTATAACTTGTTTACAATCGAGTCCAATTAGACTCGCTTCCTTTTATTACATTTTTGGGTTTTATTATCTAAAAACCTTTCCCTTTTCCCTTTTTTTGGGTAATCGGGTTTATCCTGCTTCACTTTGAACCCTTGTCCGAACAAAGGTTTTTTTTGAGTTTGACAGTAAGAACATAGTCGTTCTTCCCATCGTCCGATATGTATCATGTTACATATCTTTCTTCTGATTTGCTTCGTTGCCGTAACCTTGTTTTTCCAGATCAACTTCCTCTTGTTTTCGAAGAGGCCTTCAGCAAATCTGATAGTATTCCCTGCCATTGAATTTAACAGGAATGATCCGTTCGTAAAATTTTGAAATATTTTGAACAGGTATTTTGTAACATTCTTGACCAAAACATACATGTCATTAGACATTCATTTCATTCATCATATGCATTTCGTATTATTTATATGATCATAGGTAATTAGTGTTGAGAAACCCTTATTATAATTGATTAAGACTCGAGTAATTTCGAGTGCATAATATAGATTATTTGATTAATGATAATATAAATTATGTTGAATTTTGCAAAGAAAATAAATCTAAAAAATATATATATATATATATAAACATAAACTATATATGTTAATATATATATATATGCTATATATATATAAGAGTTTATATATAAGAGTTGCAGTAGTATATATATATATATATATATATATATATAAAAGTATGCAAAAGTAAGTATAATATTATAATATATATAAGTAATGCATAAGTTAATTTAATATTATAATATAATATATGTATATATGTGTAAGTTGAGTAACATATGTTTAATATTATAATAATAATAATAAAATAGTAAAGGAAAGCAAACTTAAGAATTGGCGTGAGGCGGTGGATGCGGTGAAGGAATAAATGAAAAAAAATAAACAGACAGAAAGGAGTGCAGCAGAAAAGAAACAGAGAACAGAGCGAAAAAAAGAAGAAAGAAAAGAGGGAGAAAAAAAGAAGGGTTTGTAAATTTGAGTTTTGTTTTTTCATCGTTTTTCTTCAAAATTTAAGGGGGAGTTCGTGGGGACGTGCTCTTCGATTTGATTGGAGTGAATTTTCAAGATTTTTCTCGAAAGGTACAAAGAAATTAGTGAATTATATATGTTTCTAGTTATTATTATTCATTGGATGTTTTGGTAGCTTGGTAGGCTGAATTAGGAAAAGCTTAAAACATGGAAATTATAGCTCTATCTCTTAGCTAAACTCAGGAGCAAACCGTGGATGTATCGGTTAAATATTAAGTGAGATAATGTCAAAATTACAGGGCTTGGTTTAGTTTGAAAACGGTTAATTATGCTGTGTTTGTAGCCTAATTTTATACAGGTTGGAGAGTGAATTAGGAAAAGTGTTAAACATAAAAGTTGTAGAGCTATACGTTAAGTTTCTATAGAATTTTACCTTACTCGATTCGAAATTTTATAATTCAAGTTATAAGAGGAATTCTGAACATAGTTGAATACGTCGAAAGAATAAAGGTTGTTAGAATCTTGTATCATATGCATATATGAAATAAATGAAATTAAACATACATGCATTGCATTTCATTGCATAATGGAAATAAATATATTAAGGGGACGATTAGGCTAAATTGCATTAAATTGTATAGGAGCACGGACGGTAGAACGAGAGGAGGAAGCAGTGTAACGAACAATCGCTTATCGTAGTCGGGTGAGTGTAAACCATATATGTGACTTATATGCTATGTGATTTATACGCAATTGGATGCAATTTATATGCAATGTTTGTTATGTGAGTATAAATCGTATATGTGATTTATACGCAATGTGATGTGATTTATATGCAAAGTTTGTTATATGTGTTCTATAAGAAATATGTATTTATATGAATTGTCATTGGATCAAATGATATATTGGCAAATGTATACGTGATCATATTTTCTGATGATTGATATGTTGCATTACATACGACATGAAATTAAAAGGCCTGTGACTGTCTTGCGATGGATCTGTATACAAAGTGGAGACCTTCGGGTCAAATTCATATTGGAGACCTACGGGTCTATATACACAGTGGAGACCTTCGGGTCATAATCATATTGGAGACCTACGGGTCTATATACATAATGGCATATTGAAAATCTCGGGACAGATCCTAACTTGAGCAGTTCACAGAATAATAAATTGGACATAGTGGCATTTGCACATGTATGATTATATTGTTGATTAATGTAAAGTGGATTGTTATTTGCTTGTTATTTAATGAAATAATGGTTTATATTCACTGAGTTGCGACTCATAAAAATCGCATAATTGTTTTTTTTAGGTTCGATAGCTTTTTGTCGTGGGTTGTGTATATACCTCGCGCTATACCAGGTCGGCCGGCTGATGCCTCGTGCAACATTCTCCTCCTCCGCATTTTGCATTCTGGACATGTATATCATAAGTTGTATTTAATATGATTATTGTTGGGGTATGGATTGTGTGCTTTAATCTTATATTATATTAGTTTTTAAATAATGTTTTTATACTTATATGGATAAATGAAACGTCAGCGTGATTTGCCTATATGATGAATATGTTATTATGAGATATACGTCATAGGGGTATAGAGTGTTACATATTTAACCTTGTCCATCTTTGTGAGACAGACCCAAAGTTCCCATGCTCACCGTGTTGATATATCATTTTCTGTAAGGGCGACCACCAAAGGGCTGTTTGTTGGTGGTGTTTTAGCTCTGTTGAACGCCACTATGTCTGGTCTCTGTAGTTTTATAAATTGAAAAATTGGATGAAACCCCTTGCCTGTGATTTCTGGAGCGGTTGAGATAATCTTTAGCTTCAGTGTATCTCCTCTTCCCAAATGTGGGTTGTTCTGCCATGAATCATACACAACAGTTGATATCAATTCCGATAATTTGCCAATCTTCGGAAAACTCGGGGCGGTTGTAAAGATCGAAGCAACAGCTCCGAAGTCAAACCATTCCCTAATATCTTGTGGGTTTGCCCCCGGGAGCATCCAAAGTCGTGGATACTACCCAAACCAATCAGCAATTATCTTGCTTGGATTGATCTTATTCCTCGTAACTAATTTCTCCCATGTTCTTTGGTAAACCTGCAAAGGAGAAACAATTGGGTTAGTATTAACCTGTCTTGGGCCAGTCCGGGGCCTTAGGTTAACCTCTTCCTCTTTTACTCCAGAGGTGGTGGGTTGACTCGGGTTGCCTGGAATTACTTCCTGACTTTCCGATTTTTTTTTATCGGAGTTCGATAAAACACTTGCTTTGGCCTTATCAGCCTTTTCACCGGTATCCGATGAAAAGCTTTTATCAGCAGGATGTCCTGCTTCGGGTATAAAAGTACCCTATTTGCTCATCGATGATGAACCTTTCTCTTGTATTTCTTTTTGTATCATCGATGGTGAACTTGCCTTGTTTAGCGGTCCTTCTAATGCATTCCATAAATGACAGTTAGAGGTTATGGCCGTGTGTAGGGTTTTTTGAACTTTGTTCAAATCCACCTTTTGTACATAAGATGCTGCTTCGGCTCTTGTCCTAAGCAACTCAAATGCCTTGTAAAGTTCCTCAAGGTTTTTCCTGAGGTGTCTTGCTCGTACGGTGATGGAATCTGCTTCAAGGATGTCCATCTCTTGTTAGGAAATCTGCAAGAACATTCTCATTAGATTTTACAATGACAATATCAAATACTCCCTCCGTCCCGGATCACTTTGCACACTAAATTGGGCACACTTTTTAAGAAAAAGTAGATATTTGCTTTTTGGTTGAGGGTATAGTGGTCAAATTAGGCACAACTTTTAAGAAAAAGTTTGAATATTAAATGGTATTGTGTGAGAAAAAGTAATGGCATTCTTTGTAAATAAATGTGTATTGTGAGGGTGTTGATTATGTTAAAATTTGCCATTTTTGGGTGTGCAAAGTGTTTGGGGACAAACTAAAAAGGAAAGTGTGCAAAGTGTTAAGGGACGGAGGGAGTAAATAATATTGACATTCCGCTTGCCACCTGATAATACGAGCTTTTTCAATCTTTAATTCCAATTTATTTTTTAAAAAAGCTTTAACATTAGTATTATCAACTTTCAATGTAAATTCTTTGGCTAATAAGAATAAATGCCATTTTTTAAAGCCTTCCAAACCGCAAAGAATTCTTTCTCGTTAATATGCCAAACCCTGACTTGTTGTTCTGGGGATACACATCATTTCACTATTAAAATAAATAAATGAATCTATTAGGCAAAAAATTCATTAAAAAAAGCAAAAAAATTAAATTGTTATGTCACAAATTGTCACCCCAGCAAACATCACTGCCACCAAATGGAAATGATCAAATGGATTGATTACTTCTTCATAGGGCATGTACAATAATTGTTTTAAAAATGTGTTTTTAGCTGACATATGTATTTAGTATCATCATCATATTTCAGCAATATATAAACAAATAAAACATAATCTACAAACTTATATATAACCAAAAATTGTATTTTTATTTCTTTCAATTGGTTTTATTAATACCCCTTATTTTTCTATTTTTTGTTGATTATAGATATTCAAAATAATATTATAATTTTTTGAAAATAAATATTCTAATTTAATTAAGAATAAATTTAATATGTAAAAATATATCGTCTCATTAGCAATTATAGTTTGAGTAGGTAGTGAGACATATTTCAATAATTTGTCCAAAGTTAAATGACATTATCTTAAAATTTTAAAGTTATTGGAAATAATCATCAATAATGCAAAGTTAATGAGCATTTTTTTCAATTTTCCTCATATATATTATGTGCATTTTACGACAAGGAAATATACATGGCATAATTCAATAATCAAGAATTTTAAATTGAGCAGCAAAAAAAAACTAATATCAATAGAATTAAAAGGTAAGTGAAAAAATAAAGAACGACAAAAAATTAGGCATGATCAAGAGAAAAATGGAAATGAGTAGAACTCTTATAATTAGATGAGTCAATCCATCCATACCAATAAAATGTAGTTTGAATAATTATGAAAATAAATTTAGTTGTGCTAGTAGAATCTGTTTCACAAAATTATACTCGTAAAATTATCTTTTATTTTATTTTATTTTTTATGATAAGAAAATAAAGCGACTTGCTCATATACAAGAAGTCAAGCAAATTTGACAGCATTCTTGCCAAGTTTCTTGGTCTTTGGATTTAGTGCAAATATCAAGAGACAAACAGAGAGTGGTCTTTTTCTTGCACTTTGGTCTTTGGATCTACTCCAAACACCAAAACACAAGCTAAGGATGGTCTTTGAAGTTCATATAGATGATATTTTATGGTTGTTTTATCACACTAATATTATGTTTTCCACTGTTTGATTATCTTCCTTTGTTATGTGTGGCTACGAATCACTATAAATTTCATTTTCTTTGTTTATCATGAAATGCTTTTTATATTAATTGGTGGGATTGGACGGATGTGGAAATTTGTTGCGCAGACTTGACCTTGATTCTAACATTTCTCACATTTCATCCTACCTATCTACTATTATGCATGTAGTTATTTTTCTATGTATGATCTGCTGTTTAAGCTCTGAATTTCTACCCCAAAAAAGACCACACAATTTGATTATCAATTAATGGTGAAACCAGCTTGCTTCTTCATGATTCTTGTGATAAGCAGCTATATGATAGAGCATAAAACAATTGAGCAACCACAGAGTAAACTCTGCCACAACAAGCGTTGCAATACGAATATAATTTCTGTCTAGCTTAAACGACGGGGAAAACAAAGTATAAATACATTTCGACAGACTCCTATGCTTACTAGAACTAGAACTCCTATGCTTATTAGAATTAGGACTCATATGCTTACTAAAACTGGAGATAAAGAACCAAATATTAAATCTAATGAATTAACGAATTAAGTCTGAATTAAATCTTCAATCAACCAACTTCTTTGTCCTGTTTTGATACACCTTGATAGGCTGATGCGTGCTATCAATTGCTTCCCCAACAAAATAGCCTTGGCCACAAGGCTGAAGTCGGGAAACTGGAGTTTAGAGTCCGCGATGTTCATCCATGTGTTGTTGTCCTCCCCCATCAAACTCATGAGAGGACAGGTTGGAGAGCTGTACAGAGGAGCATTCTGACAAGGGTAGATTTGAAAATTCAATTATTCCTAAAATGTTCGAAATCTGCCTATTGATCACATATACATGAGACATTAAAAGTCGTATTAAATTTATTAATAATCAAAAATCATATTAAAATTTACAATTTTGGATAAATTTATGATTTTTACGATAATACCCCAGTTTAGAAAAAAAAAAACTAAAATAGAAAGATTTGACAAATTCCTCACTCTTTCTCTAATAGTGTGTGAGAGAGATAGAATAGAAGAGAGAGAGAGAAACATCAAACAAGGGACATAACTGCAAATAATGTCTTGTGTTTGTGGTTCAGACAACATATTTTGTCTTCCAACTAATCCAGTTGCAACACTGATTCTATGCAGATTATTATCATAATAAGGTATCACTAGAATCTCGTGATATCATTGTAATTTTACGGTCATGGACTCTTTCATAGTACTAAGATTATAAAATCAAACCTAACAAATTAACAACATATATATTACAGCAAGAAAATGCTGGAGAAGAAAAGCTGAAATTTATTTAGTCGAACCATATCAAGTCGTTAAAATTGAATTAAACACAATATATTTTACAACATTTATATATGTTAGTGTATAAGGCTCGATCAGATTACAAACCAAAAGATTTGACGAGTTGAATGACATATTATCAGAATCAGTGTACTAAGCATTGTTCATCAGTAGTATTCTATCTTAATTCACTGGCCTTTCCTTTCTATTGTGACCTATTATTTTTTTGCTCAAAAAACATCATAAAAGCATTTATTACATACATACTAATATTAATCCAAGAAACAGATATGGGAATATAGCCATGTAGTTGTAATATATATCTTGGGTAAAATCCGCTTCAAGGGCACATTGCAGATTCTATATCAGTGGTAAGATGCTCCATGGAAAGATTCCTGCATGCATTCCATATTAAGTCTCTGTCTTTGGATTGAAAAATTTGTTATTTTTCATACTTAATCTCTATCAATTATGTAATATTATTATAAATTTCTTAAATATGTCTATCAATTATTTGTGTGGTGGAGCTTAATTCTAATCGGGTAATATTCAGTGGTAGCAAGGTTTATGGATAAAATTAGTTACCACAATCGTACGATTATTATGATTGGGAAATGTTCAAAAATATCCCAGCAAACACAATAGCATACTAATAATTGGGGGAAAAGAAACCACTAATTATCTGAATATTCCAAAACTGTTGGATTGACCTGTGGAATTTTGTGTCATTTGGTTGCCTTGATCACTTCACTTTGAGGAATTCTATGTCATATATATGTTAGTTTGAAACTGTTTATAAAAAGAGAGTCCACATATTCCCTAACCACCACACTAAAAGCTTTATGACCATGAAACCAGCTTATAATTGCTTCTTCATTCTTGTCATAGTATTGTTATTAAGCAATTGTGCAATTTCCAGAATATTTGTGAATGAAAGCACAGATGAAGATGCTCTTATTGCCTTCAAAAATTCAATCACTTCAGACCCTTTTCGTTTCTTCACCAATAACTGGTTTCTTGATACTCCCATTTGTACCTGGATTGGTGTCACTTGTGGCATCAAGCATCCAAGAGTCGTAGCCCTCAACTTCTCCGGGTTTGGGTTCCATGGAACCATTGCTCCACATCTTGGCAACCTATCATTCCTCAGGTCTTTAGACCTTAGCCACAACAATCTCACAGGTCCCATACCCAATGAGCTCTCTAACCTACGCCGTTTGAAAGTGATACACATGTCATCCAACAGTCTAAATATGGAAATACCATCATGGCTTGGAACGTTGAGACAACTAGAGAGCATTGTTTTGAACAACAACAGTTTCTATGGCAGAATTCCCCCGTCATTAGGTAACAACACAAAGCTACGTATGCTCAACTGTTCGTTCAATTATATTGCTGGAAGTATCCCACAAGAGATTGGAAATCTTTCGTTTCTGAAAGCTTTAGACCTGACGCGTAATCAAGTAACAGGTTCTATCCCTGATAGTATCTTCAACTTGTCTGGAATTGAAAACATTTATCTGGGAGGTAATAGCCTCTCAGGTATTCTCCCAAGTGGTATGTGCAATGGTGTTCCAAAACTAAGAGAACTTCATCTCCCTGCCAATCAACTTAGTGGGAAAATTCCATTTGATATATACAAGTGCAGTGAACTGCAAGTCTTGTCATTGTTCCTTAATCATTTCAATGGCAGCATACCACACTCAGTTGGCTGGGTGAGCAAGCTTCGAGTTCTGAATCTAGGGATAAACAGTTTCCAGGGTATGTATATTTCTCATTTCTCTTCATAAACTATATATTATTGCACATAAACTTGTAGAGAATCTAGATAGTTCAAGAATAGTCTTTTCATCTTAAATGTTTGTTTGGCCATATTTAGGGGGAATTCCATCAGAGCTACACAATCTCTCGCATTTGGAGGCCCTCATCATGCCAGGGATTTCTATAACAACCCAAATTCCATCTTTTATCTTCAACATGTCTTCTCTTCAATGGATTGATTTGGCCAATAACAGTTTGTCTGGAAGTCTTGAAGCGCCCATTTCTTCCAATCTTCCCAATCTGAATACTCTAATTCTTTCTATGAACCAGCTAACAGGACTCATACCTAAGCACATTGCAAATCTTACGGCCCTCAATCTCCTACGTCTAGATAACAACCACTTTACAGGTATATTCTTTTTTAACTTCAAATTGATTTTTTTGAATGAACAATGTGTCCAGATTTTTTTGTTATAATTCTGATATTGAGAAGACAAAATTGCATGGTAGGTGAAGTACCAGTTGTGATTGGTAACCTTAATCTTGAGAAGATATCGGTTATGGGCAATGGGCTATCTGGTGGCATCCCGTTCTCCATCTTCAACATATCAACATTGGAGATTATGGACTTTTCATTCAATGAATTCTCAGGGCAGCTTCCTTCAACCATGGGCCTTTCACTTCCAAATCTACAAGGGCTTTATTTGGATCGCAACAAACTCAGTGGAGTGATTCCGAGTTCTATCAACAATGCTTCCAAACTTAGTATCTTAGACATGGCCGGAAACTCCTTTACTGGCTCCATTCCTAACATGGGAAATCTAAGACTCCTACAAATCCTCGGACTTGGAATCAATTATCTTACAGGAGAAACTCCAAACAAGGAAATGGGGTTTTTGTCTTCATTAACTAATTGCCCATTTCTGCGGGTAATACGTTTGTCCGGAAATCAGCTGCATGGTACATTCCCTGCTTCAATAGGAAATTTATCTTCTCTTCAGATTTTCAATGCATTTACATGTAGAATCAGAGGTTCTATTCCTGCTGAGATTGGGAACTTGACTAACTTGCAAGAATTACATTTGGGAGATAATGAGTTGACAGGATTCATACCAACAACACTTGGAAAGTTAAAGCAACTAACGCGCCTAATTCTCAGCTTCAATAAGCTTCACGGACACATCCCTGCTGATCTTTGCCAGTTAAACAGATTGGGGGAGTTCTTTGTGAGTCTTAATATGTTCCATGGCCCTATTCCTGTGTGCATTGCTCAACTCAAATCCCTCCGACTATTGTTCTTGGATTCCAACATGTTGGACTCTAATGTGCCCTCCAACTTATGGCAACTCAATGATCTCTTGGCCTTAAACTTGTCCACTAACTTCTTAAATGGCTCTATTCCATCTGAGATTGGAAACTTTAAGGCTCTCGTAGATTTAGACTTATCATGGAATCAGTTTTCTGGTGATATCCCAAATTCTATTGACAGAGCTGAGTCGTTGGTTAACCTATCTTTGGCTCATAACAAGTTTGAAGGCTCTATTCCTGAGTCCATGGGAAACTTAAAGGGCTTGGAATCTCTTGATCTCTCCTTCAACAACTTCTCAGGTGTTATCCCAAAGTCACTTGAGGGACTTCGCTTTCTTCAAAACTTTAACGTGTCCTACAACGAACTTGAAGGACAGATTCCCACTGGAGGTAAATTTGCAAACTTTACTGCTCGATCATTTATGATGAATTCTGGTTTATGTGGTGCTACTCGTCTACAAGTTCCATTATGTGTAGAGAGCAATAAGAAAACAAGGTCCACGAATGTTGTCACATTGATGAAATATATTATGCCTCCTTGTCTATTAGTCATCATTTTGGTGATCGTGATTCTTCTAGTTATAAAAAGAAGAAAGTCAAGGACACAACCTCCTAACAGTGAGTTCTCATTACTTCCCTCCTGGAGAGCAAGTTCTTATCTGGAACTTCAAAGGGCAACAAATGTCTTCAATGAAAGTAACTTGCTTGGAAATGGAAGTTTTGGTTCAGTATATGTAGGAACACTTCCTGATGGCTTAATTGTTGCAATTAAAGTTTTCAATTTAGTGTCTGAAAATGTTTCAAAAAGCTTCGAGACAGAGATAGAAGTACTGAGAGCCATTCGTCATAGGAATTTAAACAAAATCATTGGTTGTTGTATTAGTGGAGATTTCAAAGCACTGGTGTACGAGTACATGCCTAATGGAAGCCTGGAGAAATGGCTATATGCGCGCAGCTCATTCTTGAACTTGCTACAAAGATTGAACATAGCAATCGATGTTGCATTAGCGTTGGAATATCTTCATGTGGGCCTCACATCCCCAATTGTTCATTGTGATTTGAAGCCTAGTAATATCTTACTAGATGAAGATATGACTGCCCATGTTGGTGATTTTGGTATTGCCAAAATGGTTGGTGGAGAGGAGTTAATGACTCGAACCAAAACCCTTGCAACGATTGGATACATGGCACCAGGTAATTTGCACATTTCATTCTTCAATTTTCTTCATTTTATCCATCTTGTGAGTGTGTACTGGATCTCTATGCAGAATATGGTGGACAAGGTATAGTATCAACAAGTGCAGATGTTTATAGCTTTGGCGTAATATTGCTGGAGATTTGCACAAGGAAAAAGCCGACAGATGAAATGTTTGGTGACGAGATGAACTTGAAGAAATGGGTGAGCCTCTCATTACATGAAAACAGAATAAACGAAGTTGTAGATTCAAATTTGGTAAAGACAGAAGACACAAATACTTTCTCAGTCGAGTATCAATGTTTGTGGTCTATTCTGAGTTTGGCAATGGAATGTGTTGCCATTTCACCTTCAGATAGATCTAATATCAGTGAAGTTGTGGTGAAACTAAAGAAGATCAAAACTATGTTTCTCAAAAACTCTAGTAATTAATTAGTTAGCAATAACAAAGGTTTGATCTCTCTTATACAATATTATTTGTTTGGGCTGCAGAAATCAGAAGTTGGTACTATTTGAATTGCTTCTAGGATATATATGTTGCTGTGGTGAGTGTTTTCGGGTTATTTCATATTATATATATATATATATATATTTAGAATAGAACTGTAATAAATTGTTCATAAAAAATCAATGATTGTCATCACAAAAGACAACGAATTAAAATTCAAAGGTATAACAAAAATCCAACTAAAAAAATTTGAAAGTGAAAATAAAGACAATGAATAACTGGAAATATGTAAACCGAGAATAACACAAAACAAAAGGAGGAAGAGAAGTTACTCTTGAACATGTCATCATCAGAAAAAACTATTTACCACATTTATGTTTGCTCAAATACAAACACATAGGGACGGAACCAAAGGGGAGGGTGCCCCTCCAAACTTATCAATTTTTATTTTTATTTTTACTCCTATATATTTTATTAATAAATATATATTTTTTATTTAGTGTAAAAGTTTTTAATATTACTCTTGACCCCCTCAATTTATTATCTTGGTTCCATCACTGCAAACACATATATCAATGTATAGTGAGTCATAATGTTCTTATTATATATGTTGAGTTTTTCTAATTGCCATCTCATTTTGTTTTTCAAACATCTGTTTATCAATTTCATTATGCTAATACTTTATGTCATTTGAGTTGATATTAACGATTTTGTTGATTAATTTAATTTTGAAATTTTATTGTATATACTTAAATAAAGAATTAATTTCGTGTCAATATGTTTATTCTCCTCAATTTATTATGAAAATAGAAAATTTGGCCTTATAGCTTTCAAAAATAGGCATAATTGTCAAAAAAAAAATCAACTTTTTTAAATTGTAATTTAGACCACACTCATATTTTCCTACTATCGGAGTCCTAATTTTCGACAAACATGTCATGTAACATGTCGTATTAGATATTGTATAATCCCCAACAAAATAAATATAAAGGTCAAATTGCAAAACAAATCATCAATTTTTCAAAAGTTGCAATATAATCATAATGTTTTATATAAATAAAAGAAAAAAAAATCACAATCTTCGTTCATTATTGCAATTCAAACAATCAAGTTTTTTTTTGATGATCTAAATTCATGAGTCAAAATAAATTTCTTCCACTTAGTTTGAGTTATTCGTCTTCACTAGTTTGAGTTTGTTCCACATTTTATGCTAGTAAAAATAGTCAAAGATAGTGGATAGATATTGTCATGGGTTCGTTCCTTTGTTTGAGAATTGTTTGTTGCTTTCTATCATTGTAAGATTATTATATTGCCACGTAAATTCCTTGAATTTTTCTGAGAAAATGGAGCTTATGTCGTAGTTTATATTGCCATGTAAATAAAAAAAAAAGAAAATTCAAATCATAAAAAGATTAATGAAATTCAAAACAAAACAAAATGAAAATGAAAATTTAAACAAGTTATAAAATCCAAAACAAAAAAATCCAAATGAAAAAGAAATCTTCAATTACTGCCTTGGAGCAGACGGCGGTGGTGCGGACTGAGCGGTAGCACATGACGATGATGTGAACTAAGAAATCTTCAATTACCAGAGAAATCTTCAATTGATGAAAAAGAAATATTCAATTAATGAAAAAGACAAATTAAATGAAAAATAAAATAAAAAAACTAAAGTTGACCTGTGGAATTTTGTGTCATTTGGTTGCCTTGACCCCTTGACTTTGAAGTTCTATGATATATATCTTAGTTTGAAACTGTACATTTATAAAGATACAATTTATACGCAAAAAGACCACACACTAAAAGTTTTATGATCATGAAACCAGCTTATTGCTTCTTCATTCTTGTCATAGTATTGTTATTAAGCAATTGTGCAATTTCCAAATAACTTCAATTTTATTCATTCCAAATAGAATTAATAGTAAATAATAATTTTTTTTATATAAAAACAAATAACTTCAATTTTATAACAAATTAACAACTACAATGACAAGGCCACAACAATTTCCTTTGTGCATCACACACATGAAAAAAAACACAAGCCCTAGACAAACATTCAATTTAATCAATTAATAAACTAAATTAAACAATAAATATTAGTTGTGCTAAAACCTTAATAGATAAAATATGTTAAAGAAAAAAAAATACTAGAGGTTGTAAGCAGTATTTGGTTTGTAATGAAAATTGAAAAATGAATTTGGAACTATTTATAATGATAATATTATATTTATTTGATTAAAAAAATAATATTAGTATTATAATATATATAGTAAAATCCATTGAGAAAATAAGAATCATCATCATCATCTTCTTGTGGCGATATTGGACTTGAAGGTTGCACACATTGTTTTGTCAATGGAAATCCGCACAATCTTGAGTTCCTAATATATGAATCATTATTGAATGTAGAAAATTGAGTTGATTGAGGTATCAACCCAACCAAACTATTCATTGAAAGATTTAACTTAGAAATTAATGTCAGACAGGTCAATTGCCTCGGAATTTCACCACCCAATTGGTTTGATGATAAATCCAACGATTCAAGTTCACTCACATTTCCAAGAGATGAAGGTATATGTCATGTGAGACTATTATAAGACAAATTCAAGTACTTGAGAGAATTAAGTTTACCTATATCTTTCGGAATAGTATTGAAAAATTTGTTCTCAGATATATCAATGGTTTTGAAGATCTTCAAGATTCTCTGCACTGTTTGCTCTAGACTTTGATAATAAATGTAATTGTCTCCTCGTAACTTATGAATCAGTTATTTTCTATCACATTTTCCTTGGTATTTATCATGGCATCGAAATTATTCAAGTATCTATTAGGCAAGGAGTCAGTAAATGCATTTTGGGCTATGTCAAAAACTTGCAAATTGGGAAATGTAACATTGATCACCTGTCGGGGTAATATGGTTCCACTGAATCTATTAGACCTCAAGATAAGGACTCGAAGCTCAAGAAGAGTCTCCATCCAAAAGGGAAACATATCCATTATTTCATTGTTTCCAATATCAAGAACCTGAAGTTGTTGACAATTTGCAAGAGATAGTGGCAATGTTCCTTCAAATTGATTATTGTTAAGGTTAAGAGACTCAAGAGCACAACCCTCAATAAATGATAATGGAATGAGACCACGAAGGTAATTTCCCTTGAAATGCAACATCTGCAAAGATTTGCTAAAGTTTCCTAAACATTCTGAAATTGTCCCTTCTAAGCTGTTATTTGACAAATGGAGAAACAGAAGAGACTTGAAATTGCAAAACTGTGATGGGATCTGTTTACTGAATTTGTTGGAATGAAATATTATAGTTTCTAAGTGTGAGAGATTCCCAATAGCTGAAGGTATTACACCTGAAAAATAATTATTCGCAACATACATTATTACAAGCTGCTTTAACTGTCCTATTGTTGTCCGGACAGGCAAATCCTGTAAGCTTATTTTCAGACAAATCTAAAGTTTGCAAACTGTTCAAGTTCCCTATTTCAATAGGAATTCCACCTTTAATATTGCACGCGGCTGCCCTAAATATAACCAAAGAAGATATATTCCCAATTGAAGCTGGAAAAACATCATTCAGTTGATTGTCTGTTATTTCCAGGGCTACCAGATATTGACAATTAATTAACGAGGTGATGAATTCCAGACCCGTCAGTTTATTTTCCCATAATCAAAGGGCTGTTAAGAGTCTTAGATTGCTGAAACTTGGTATCACACCATCCATTGAGTTTCTGTTTAGTTCCAAGATTGTAAGCTGAGAAGCATTGGTGATAACACTTGGGATTTGGCCAGTGAGTCTATTGTAATGTAAATAAAGCTCTGTGCTTGAGGGAAGGCTACCGGAGAAGAAATTCTATTGAAGAGATAGTAGTACTCTCAAAGAAGACATGTTGAGCATGGGAGTTGGAATGGAACCGGATAATGTATTAAAGGCCGCTGAAAAAACCGCAAGGTTTGGTAGATTAGCTACCTCTTCTGGTAATTCACCTGCCATATTGAAAATAATTATTTATTAAATATAGAGTTTATTACATTCCCCCCCCCCCCCCTAAATTAGAGGTCTTACAATTTTGGAGTTTAAGTTTTTGGGGCCGGCAATTTAGGACAACAACTTTTCGAGCTTCGTGAATTTTACCCAACTTTAATCTGAATCACTTAATTGGGTCGAAATTACAAGTGATTCGCACGTGAGCTCACCGATTTGGGATTTTCGGGTCAATATTGCTGAGGTAGTTTTTAAAATTTTAATTTTATTTATTTTTCGAATAAAAAACTCAAGAATTAAAATATTAAGAAAATTACAACCGCTCGACCCGCACATCCGTTTCCTCCGATAGTTCGCCACTACCTCTCCATCTTCACATACTCTCAATCTGCACAGAACCACCCTTTCCTGACCACTCCTCAGTACGCCGACGACACACAAAACCGCCGCTCAAACCCATCTCCTTAATACACAACCACCCTCAAACCTTCATCTCCATTTGGTCTAGAATCTGGTTTTGAGAATAAGGTTCTATTCAAGAATGTCAATGTTACGATTAAAAGGACAGAGAAAATTGTTATTCTTGTTCCAAATGGTTGTGGAAAAAGAGTACATTACTTAAATTGATTATTATTTGGAAAAGAATCTTGAAGTGAGAGAAAGGGAGCTCAAAGTTGGCGGCGGAATGGCCGATGACGGTGACCGGAGCGAAGAAATTGGTGGTGGAAAAATTGGGCAAAAAGAAAGGAAGATAAAGAGTTCACAATTTATTTTATTCTTTTGATTTTTTTTAATTTTAACAATTAATAAATTAAAAAATTTATGCACATGGAAGGAAATATTTTTTAATTAGAAATGCCACAAGTGATAAATAAACATCACATCAGTGAAATTAGTTTGAAAAATCTAATTTGACGAGCTCACATGCGATTCACATGCAATTTCAACCCAATTGAAGGATTCACATTGAAATTGGACAAAATTTGCGAAATTCAAAAAATTAATTTCCTAAATTGTCGGCCCGAAAACTTAAACTATGAAATTACCAGACCCTCTAATTTATTAGGGAAAAAGAGTAATAAACTCTTGAATAGATGTAGTACGATAAAAGAGTAATAGATGTAGTACCAATAAAATGGGATGATGAAAATTATATACCTAAACGACATCTTTTAAAAGTGATAATAATTTTTTTTCTTGGATTTGGATTGTTAATTCCACATCCGCGAATGCATAGGTGAACAAAAAATTGCAATTTTGGGATATCATCTTTTAGACATTCACTATATAGGTATACAAATTTTTTGGATCCTGAATTGAGGATATTAACTTTTTATTTCGGACTAATTTAGGACAATTAGCCCAAAATTATGAGAATTTGGGCTTAAATCGCCCGTGCAGTGCATGTGCTTCTCCAAATTCAGATTTTTAAATAATGTGATTTGATTCGCTCTCAAATCCAGCTTTAATCAAACAAACTTTGGTATATTGATTTGAGATTTTACTATGGTTTGAGAAGATGAATGTTTTGACATATAAAATGCACATTTTAGTTCAGTTTTGAAAAATATCAAATTTTGGGTGAGCTTGAGGGTTGGTTGGTGGATTCTGGCAGTAGAGACGTGGGTTATGATAAATCTTTTTCAAACTTTAATCAAAATGTATGTATTATATACCAAAACACTTTCATTATAAAGACATAGTTTAGTCTCAAATCAATTTTCCAAATTTAAGTTCGACGATAATGTAACACAATTTTTCAAATGAAAGTTTTGTTTCTCATGACTTGATTTTGCATGCATTTCTCTAAACTTGTTGGGGTATTTTTCCAACAATTCAATTTTATCAACATCGTCACTTACAGTTGAAATCCGTTAAAACCACACCAAATTCACATGAAATTCGATTTCCTTCAAAACTTAATCAAATTGTATGTTTCTTAAACCAAAACACTCATCTCTTCAAGTCATATTCAAGTCAAATCAATTTATTGAATTTAATTCAATTCAAGCATGATTATTTCAGCATGATTATTCAATTCAAGAATTAACTTAAATTTTTGAAAAGCCCGAATTTAGTTAGGCACACTGCATATGCGAGTTAGGACTAAATTTTTGAAAATTTGGCTGAATTGTCTTAAAATTGTCCAAATCAAAAAAAAAGTGTCTAAATGTCAGAGTTCGAAGAGATGTTGTCCTTATTTGGTAAATGACCAAAAGACAAGGTCCTAAATTTACAATTTTTCCTTAGAAGAACATACCATATTTGGCTCCAATTGGAGCTTGAAATTCTAATCACACCACAACAAAAATAATTATTTTGTAATGAAATTTCTATGGCAACAAAAGTTGTTGTGAAGTCTTAATTCTGCGACAAGGTATTGTTGCAAAAATTAATAATATAGAGTAAACTACTTTTTTGCCCTATAAAATTAGAGATCTGACAATTTTGGACTATTTTTTTTTTCGAGTTAGCCGATTTGGACAGTAATTTATAAAAATATACAATTTATGCCCAATTTTAGCTCGAATTGCTTAATTGAGTTGAAATTGCATGTGCCATGCACGTGTGGCCGTAATTTCGGGCTAACCAGACCTAAATCGGATATGCTGATAATTTTTAATTACGTGGCAATTAAAAAATAAATATTTCCCACGTGATTAATCGCCTCACTTCTCATCGTTTTCAAAGACGCATTAAGTTGGTTTCATCAAAAGTCAAATGGGCCTGCGTTTTCTCCTTAGCTAACAGTGCATCAAGCTCCTCAGTCTCCCAGAAATGGTCGTGCTCAAACAGAAAAGTAAAATGATTATTGTGAATCTCATTAAAATCGTAGATTTCGGGCTCTTTGAAGCCTGAAACAACGCCGCCTATACATTCATCAAAACGCTCTTCGTCACAATAAAGGGAATCAAAGATAGGGTTTTGGATAAGGGATTCGTGCTCCTGGAATTCCGAACCCATCTTCTTTTTCGAAGAAGACGTCGGGACCTCTGCTCATTATCTTTATGACAAGCAAAAGCTCAATCGATTAAATCTTGGGCTCTGTAGCATTTCTAGCTGTGTATGTTTTTACCCCTTTTATTTTCTTCTTCTTCTTGAGAGAGAGAGAGAGGGAGAGAACGGGTGTTAGGGTTCTTTTGATTTTTGATTTGGGAGTTGAATTTTTTGATTTGGGGTTAGGGTTCTTTTGTTATCTTAGGGGATGAATTTTTAGGAACCCGTTATGTGCACTTAAATTTCCAGCTGGGAAATGTTTTTTATTTATTTATTGTCACGTAACTAAAAATTATCAACATGTCCGATTTAGGTCCGATCAGCCCGAAATTACGTCTACACATGCATGACACGTGCAATTTCAGTCCAATTAAGCAATTCGGGCTGAAATTGGGCATAAATTGTATATTTTTATAAATTACTGTCCAAATCGGCCAACCCGAAAAAAATTAGTCCAAAATTACCAGACCATTAACTTTATGGAGCAAAAAAAGTAGTTTATTCTAATAAAAATTATGAATAAGTTGTCATATAAAACAATTAAAATAATTTAAAAAGTCTATTTACGAAAATGATGTGATCGCTAATGTAGCAACAACAACATTATTGCACAAAAATTATTTAAAAAAGACTTTTAACATAATAATATAACATAAACAAATGTTGATGAATTGTAGTGTTAAATTGTAACCAAAAAAAAAAAAAAAAGCTTATTACTGAGCAAATTGTTCTCTAGAAATTATTAATAGTTATCACAAACACATTTGTGACAACATTTTGTCGCAAATGGATTATTATTTAAAAGTCTTCTAAAAAACAACTCTTTTGTGACAATGCAGTTATTACTATTGCATTCGAGACAACAATAATTTGTCATAGATAGGTTTTTCAATAATTTTTTAATAATTTTCCATGATAATTAGTTGTCAATTTATATCAATTTTTTGATAATATATTGTCATAGAAAATAAATTTTTCATGATAATTTTTGATATGTAAATAATATTTTGTTTCTAAGTGTAAAATTGACGATGTAAACAAAAACTACACTATAGATGTCTTCAAGCAAGTACAAAATATGTGATTTCAAAACAAATGACACAAAAAAAAAAGGGCGTAATTGAATTTTTTTTTATAAAAATTGCAAATTTATTCCCATATTTTGATAATTACAAAAAAAAAAAAATCATAATCTTTATTCATTGTTACAATTTAGACCACATTTATACTTATTGAAGTCCACATGTTCAGCAAACATGCCACATCAGATGTCACGTCATTCCCAACAAAAATACTACATTTTCAAAAATTACAATTTAATTATAACATTTTATATAATTAACAAAAAAGCCAGCAAAAATACTACATTTTCAAAAATTACAATTTAATTACAACGTTTTATATAATTAACAAAAAAGCCATAATCTTTATTCATTGTTACAATTCAAATTTATATATATATTACAACAAGAAAATGCTGGAAAAAAAAAAGCTGAAATTTATTTAGTCAAACCATATCAAGTCTTTTAAATTGAATTAAACACAATATATTTTACAACATTAAAGATTTGACGTACGAGTTGAATGAACCTTAAAGACATATCATCAGAATCAGTGTACTAAGCATTGTTCATCAGTAGTATTCTATCTTAATTCACTGGCTTTTCTTTTCAATTGTGACCTATTATTTTTTGCTCAAAAAACATCATATAAACATTTATTTACATATATATTAATATTAATCCAAGAAACAGTTATGGGAATATAGCCATGTAGTTGTAATATATATCTTGGGTAAAATATGCTTCAAGGGCACACTGCAGATTCTATATCAGTGATAAGATGCTCCATGGAAAGATTCCTGCATGCATTCCATACCAAGTCTCTGTCTTTGGATTGAAAATTTTGTTATTTTTCATACTTAATCTCTATCAATTATGTAATATTATTATAAATTTCATAAATATGTCTATCAATTATTTGTATGGTGGAGCTTAATTCTAATCTGCTAAGATTCAGTGGTAGCAAGGTTTATGGATAAAAATAGTTACCACAATCGTACGATTATTATGATGGGGAAATGTTCAAAAATATCCCAGAAAACACAATAGCATACTAATAATTGGGGGAAAAGAAACCACTAATTATCTGAATATTCCAAAATTGTTGGATTGACCTGTGGAATTTTGTGTCATTTGGTTGCCTTGATCACTTCACTTTGAGGAATTCTATGTCATATATATGTTAGTTTGAAACTGTTTATAAAAAGAGAGTCCACATATTCCCTAGCCACCACACTAAAAGCTTTATGATCATGAAACCAGCTTATAATTGCATCGTCGTCATTCTTGTCATAAAATTGTCATTAAGCAATTGTGCAATTTCCAGAATAGTTGTTAATGAAAGCACAGATGAAGATGCACTTATTGCCTTCAAAACTTCAATCACTTCTGACCCTTTTCAATTCTTCACCAATAACTGGCTTCTTGATACTCCCATTTGTACCTGGATTGGTGTCACTTGTGGCATCAAGCATCCAAGAGTCGTAGCCCTCAACTTCTCCGGGTTTGGGTTCCATGGAATCATTGCTCCACATCTTGGCAACCTGTCATTCCTCAGGTCTTTAGACCTTAGCCACAACAATCTCACAGGTCCCATACCCAATGAGCTCTCTAACCTACGCCGTTTGAAAGTGATACACATGGCATCCAACAGTCTAACTATGGAAATTCCATCATGGCTTGGAACTTTGAGACAACTAGAGAGCATTGTTTTGAACAACAACAGTTTCTATGGCAGAATTCCCCCGTCATTAGGTAACAACACGAAGCTACGTATGCTCAACTGTTCGTTCAATTATATTGCTGGAAGTATCCCACAAGAGATTGGAAATCTTTCGTTTCTGAAAGCTTTAGACCTGACGCGTAATCAAGTAACAGGTTCTATCCCTGATAGTATCTTCAACTTGTCTGGAATTGAAAACATTTATCTGGGACATAATAGCTTCTCAGGTATTCTCCCAAGTGGTATGTGCAATGGAGTTCCAAAACTAAGAGAACTTTATCTCTCTTTCAATCAACTTAGTGGGAAAATTCCATTTGATATATACAAGTGCAGTGAACTGCAAGTCTTGTCATTGTGCTTTAATCATTTCAATGGCAGTATACCACACTCAGTTGGCTGGGTGAGCAAGCTTCGATTTCTGAATCTAGGGATAAACAGTTTCCAGGGTATGTATATTTCTCATTTCTCTTCATAAACTATATATTAATATTGCACATAAACTTGTAGAGAATCTAGCTAGTTCAAGAATAGTCTTTTCATCTTAAATGTTTGTTTGGCCATATTTAGGGGGAATTCCATCAGAGCTACACAATCTCTCGCATTTGGAGTTCCTCATCATGCCAGGGATTTCTATAACAGCCCAAATTCCATCTTTTATCTTCAACATGTCTTCTCTTCAATGGATTGATTTGGCCAACAACAGTCTGTCTGGAAGTTTTGAAGTGCCCATTTCTTCCAATCTTCCCAATCTGAAGATTCTAATTCTTTCTATGAACCAGCTAAAAGGACTCATACCTAAGCACATTGCAAATCTTACTGCCCTCAATCTCCTACGTCTAGATATGAACCACTTTACAGGTATATTGATATATAACTTCAAAGTGAAATAACCAATGTGTGCAGATTCTTTAGTTATAATTCTGATATGGAGAAGGCAAAATTGGCAGGTGAAGTACCAGCTGTGATCAGTAACCTTAATCATCTTGTAGAGATTCATGTTGGTTTCAATGGGTTATCTGGTGGCATCCCATTCTCCATCTTCAACATATCAACATTGGAGATTATGGACTTTTCATTCAATGAATTCTCAGGGCAGCTTCCTTCAACCATGGGGATTTCACTTCCTAATCTACAACGGCTTTATTCGGAAAAAAACAAACTCAGTGGAGAAATTCCGAGCTCTATCAACAATGCTTCTAAACTTAGTCTCTTAGACATGGGCGGAAACTCCTTTACTGGCTCCATTCCTAACATGGGAAATCTAAGACTCCTACGGATCCTCGGACTTGGACCCAATCTACTAACAGCAGAAACTCCAAACCAAGAAATGGGCTTTTTGTCTTCATTAACTAATTGCCCACTTCTGCGGGTAATAAGTTTGCCCGGAAATCAGCTGCATGGCATATTCCCTGCTTCAATAGGAAATTTATCTTCTCTTCAGATTTTCAGTGCATTTTCATGTAGAATCAGAGGTTCTATTCCTACTGAGATTGGGAACTTGACTAACTTGCAAGTATTAAATTTGGGAGATAATGAGTTGACAGGATTCATACCAACAACACTTGGAAAGTTAAAGCAACTAACGCGCCTAATTCTCAGCTTCAATAAGCTTCAAGGACACATCCCTGCTGGTGTTTGCCAGTTAAGCAGATTGGGGGACTTCTATGTGCGTCATAATATGCTCAATGGCTCTATTCCTGCATGCATTGCTCAACTCAAATCCCTCCGACTAGTGTTCTTGGATTCCAACATGTTGGACTCTAATGTGCCCTCCAACTTATGGCAACTCAAAGATCTCTTGGCCTTAAACTTGTCCACAAACTTCTTAAATGGCACTCTTCCATCTGACATTGGAAGCTTAAAGGCTCTCGTAGAATTAGACTTATCATGGAATCAGTTTTCTGGTGATATCCCAAGTTCTATTGACAGAGCTGAGTCGTTGGTTAACCTATCTTTGGCTCATAACAAGTTTGAAGGCTCTATTCCTGAGTCCATCTTGATCTCTCCTTCAACAACTTCTCAGGTGTTATCCCAAAGTCACTTGAGGGACTTCGCTTTCTTCAAAACTTTAACGTGTCCTACAACGAACTTGAAGGACAGATTCCCACTGGAGGTAAATTTGCAAACTTTACTGCACGATCATTTATGATGAATTCTGGTTTATGTGGTGCTACTCGTCTACAAGTTCCATTATGTGTAGAGAGCGATATGAAAACAAGGTCCAAGAATGTTGTCACATTGATGAAATATATTATGCCTCCTTGTCTATTAGTCATCATTTTGGTGATCGTGATTCTTCTAGTTATAAAAAGAAGAAAGTCAAGGACACAACCTCCTAACAGTGAATTCTCATTACTTCCCTCCTGGAGAGCAAGTTCTTATCTGGAACTTCAAAAGGCAACAAATGTCTTCAATGAAAGTAACTTACTTGGAAATGGAAGTTTTGGTTCAGTATATGTAGGAACACTTTCTGATGGCTTAATTGTTGCAATTAAAGTCTTCAATTTGGTGTCTGAAAATGTTTCAAGAAGCTTCGAGACAGAAATAGAGGTACTAAGAGCAATTCGTCATAGGAATTTAAACAAAATCATTGGCTGTTGCATTAGTGGAGATTTCAAAGCACTGGTGTACGAGTACATGCCTAATGGAAGCCTGGAGAAATGGCTATATGCGCGCAGCTCATTCTTGAACTTGCTACAAAGATTGAACATAGCAATAGATGTTGCATTAGCGTTGGAATATCTTCATGTGGGCCTCAAATCCCCCATTGTTCATTGTGATTTGAAGCCTAGTAATATCTTACTAGATGAAGATATGACTGCCCACGTTGGTGATTTTGGTATTGCCAAAATGGTTGGTGGAGAGGAGTTAATGACTCGAACCAAAACCATTGCAACGATTGGATATATGGCACCAGGTAATTTGCACATTTCATTATTCAATTTTCTTCATTTTATCCATCTTGTGAGTGTGTACTGGATCTCTATACAGAATATGGCGGACAAGGTATAGTATCAACAAGTGCAGATGTTTATAGCTTTGGCGTTATATTGCTGGAGATTTGCACAAGGAAAAAGCCGACAGATGAAATGTTTGGTGACGAGATGAACTTGAAGAAATGGGTGAGCCTCTCATTACATGAAAACAGAATAAACGAAGTTGTAGATACAGATTTGGTGAAGACAGAAGACACAATAAATACTTTCTCAGTCAAGTATCAATGTTTGTGGTCTATTCTGAGTTTGGCAATGGAATGTGTTGCCATTTCCCCTTCAGATAGATCTAATATCAGTGAAGTTGTGGTGAAACTAAAGAAGATCAAAACTATGTTTCTCAAAAACTCCAGTAATTAATTGTTAGCAATAACAAAGGTTTGATCTTTTTTGTACAATATTATTTGTTTGGGCTGCAGAAATCAGAAGTTGGTACTATTTGAATTGCTTCTATGATATATATGTTGCTGTGGTGAGTGTTTTCGGGTTATTTCATTATATATATATATTTAGAAGATAACTGTAGTAAATCGTTGATAAAAAATCAATGATTGTTGTCACAAAAGACAACGAATTAGAATTCAAAGATATAACAAAATTCCAACTAAAAAATTTGAAAGTGAAATAAAGACAATGAATATATACAAATGTTTTGAAAATATAATATAGTTTAAAATTGCAAACTTTTATTAGATGAGATTCTGTTGCAAACCATTCTTATTTCAACTATACTAATATGTCCCATAGCTGAAGAACTTGCAAAATTCCACCAATGGTATGACAAAAATATATAATTATGAGCTAAAGTATAAGAATTTAATAAAAATAATAATAAAGAAAAAACTTTGACACTTTCACACATTATTTATGATTTACTGGAAATATGTAAACTGAGAATGACACAAAATAAAAGGAAATGAGGAAGAGAAGTTATAATTGCTTCTTCATTCTTATCATAGTATTGTTATTAAGCTTAATGAGCCGGGTGAGTCACTCACTACACGAAAACGCGATAATCAAAGTGGTGGACGCCAATTTGCTAGCAAGAGAAGACATAAATTTCTCAGCAAAGAGCAATATTTGTCATTCATTCTAAGTTTGGCAATGGAATGTTTAGCCATTTCACCTTTAGATAGAATCAAAATTAGTGAAATCGTGGCCAAACTGAAGAAGATCAAAATTATGTTTGTGGCAACACTGTGTGATTACAGAAATCTATGTTTGATCTTTTTAGATATAAGAGTTGATAATCTTTTGTTCTATTTAAATATGTGTTCTTATTTTTATCGGTGATGAGCAATTTACCTTGAATCAAAACTATGTTTCTTACCAACATTAATATATGTAATAGTATTATTTTTCATATTGTAAATTTGATATTTTCCAAGTTTTTGCTAATTATGCATTTTTAATTTTAGTACTTTAATTGTTGAATTTTTTTCATTTTCAGTTTGATTTTGACTGGAAATATTTTTTTAGTCGACCTTCTGTCGGAATTGTTTATGTGCCCTAAATTAAAAATTTCTAAAATTATCTGAGTAAATGGAGCTTACGTCGTAATTTATATTGCCATATATATAAATAAAAAGAAAATTCAAATCATAAAAAGATTAATGAAATTCAAAAAAAAAAAAAACTGAAAAATTTAAACAAGTTATAAAATCCAAAACAAAAAAATCAAATGAAAAAGAAATCTTCAATTACTGCCCTGGAGCACACGGCAGTGGTGCGGACTGAGCGGTAGCAGATGACGATGATGTGAACCAAGAAATGTTTAATTGAGCTCAATTTTCACTATTAATTTGGGTGCTACATAAGAAATTTCGACAAGTACCCAAGTCAACTTGGAAATTTTTTTCGACGATTAGAAAAAGATCAATAATTAAGAATTAAAATTGAAAAACGCATAATTAGTGGTAATTTGTGTTAATTTGTTATTTTTCACACTTAATCTCTGTCAATTTGTGTTACATTTTTAATATTAACATACATTTAACATGTCTCAATTTAGTGTGGTGGAGCTTGTTTCTAATGGCCGCAATCATACGATTATTATGAGGGGAAATGTTCAAAAATATAGTAATAATTGGGGGAAAAGAAATCACCAATTACCTGAATTTTCAAAACTGTAGGATTGACCTAGGGAATTTTGTGTCATTTGGTATATATCTTAATTTGAAACTGTACATTTATGACGATACAGCTTACACACAAAAAGACCACACACTAATCAAGAAACCAGTTATTGGAGAAGAATTGAAAAGGGTTTCAAGTGATTGAAGCTTTGAAGGGAATAAGTGCATCTGCATCTGTGCTTTCATTCACAACTATTCTGGAAATTGTACAGTTGCAAATAACAATGACGTTAAATTAGTATAAAAATAATATTTAAGCACAAAAAATAATCATATAAACAATATTTAACTACAGAAAAGAATTATATTTTTATGGTGAGGTAACCTACCATCAACTCCTTTATTGTGAGGACAACAAGAAATCAACAATAATTAAACAATTTTATCATTAATAATTAAACAGATTATTCAAAAATACAAAAATAATTAGAATTAATACAGGTAATCTGGAACCACCACCATTGAAAACCTGTTATATCTGATAATTAAAGAATCCCCGAAATCTGATTTTTACACATGAAAAAAATTAAAAGCTATGAAATCTGATTTTTAGATCTGAATGAAATTAAAAGCTTATTGCATCTGATATTTAGAGAATTCCATAGAATCTAAAAAATATTTAGAGAATCCCATAAAATCTCATTTTTAGAACCGAATGAAAGTAGAGAATTAATGGAAGAAAGTAGATGGTAAAGAGTAGGAACCAAAGAGAGAATCAATTTAAATTTACTATGTGGTATGAACAAATCTTCTATTAATTGAAGCATAGAAGAAATGAAGTTGAGAACGTCCAAAATAAACTGCACAATTTTTTTATTAAGATGTGACTGTTGTAAAAAATAAACTGCATAAAAAAAATCATCAAATATACCTCTTCTGGTAATTCACCTGCCATATTGAAAAATAGTTATTTATTAAATATATAGTTTATTACTTTTTTTGCCTCCTAAATTATGGGTCTTGCAATTTTGGATTTTAAATTTTTGGGATGGCAATTTAAGATAATAACTTTTCGAGTTTTGCGAATTTTACCCAATTTCAATTCGAATCGCTTAATTGGGCCGAAATTACAAGTGATTCGCATGTGAACTCACCAATTCGGGATTTTCAGGCCAATATTGCTGTGGTAGCTTTTAAAATTATAATTTTATTTATTTTTTGAATAAAGAAATCAAGAATTAAAATATTAAGAAAATTGCAACCGCTCGACCTGCACATCCGTCTCCTCCGGCAGTTCGCCACTACCTCTCCATCTTCACACACTCTCAATCTGTATAGGGTCACCCTTTCCTGGCCACCTCTCAGTCTGCCGACGACTCACAAAATCCCCGCTCAAACCCATCTCCTTAGTACACAACCACCCTCAAACCTTCATCTCCATCCTTAACTAGATTTGCCATCGTTGTGGCAAGAGAAGGTGTATAATTTGGCTTTGAGAATGAGATTCTATTCAAGAATGACAATCTTATGATTAAAAGGGCAGAGAAAATTGTCATTCTTGTTCCAAATGATTGTGGAAAGAGTACATTACTTAAATTGATTATTATTTGGAGAAGAATCTTGAAGTGAGAGAAAGGGAGCTCAAAGTTGGCGGCGGAATGGCCGATGACGGTGACCGGAGCGAAGAAATTGGTGGTGGAGAAATTGGGCAAAGAGTGAGGAAGATAAAGAGTCCACAATTTATTTTATTCTTTTGATTTTTTTTTAATTTTAAAAATTAATAAATTAAATTTTTTATACACATGGAAGGAAAGAGTTTTTAATTAGAAATGCCACAAGTGATAAATAAACGTCACATCAGTGAAATTAGTTCGAAAAATCTAATTTGACAAGCTCACGTGCGATTCACGTGTAATTCCAACCCAATTGAACGATTCAAGCTAATATTAGACAAAATTGGCAAGGGTATGATCTCTGCAAACTACCATTCTGATCGCCTAAAACTTCATATTGATAATTATACCCCTTTCCAAGATACAAGCTAGTTATTAATTTCAGGCTGTAATTATGCAAGAAATCATAAGTAAATCAAACATATAGAGGAGTTTCAATCTCTTGAATCCTAAGTAAATATATGATAGAATCTTAATGTCTTTTTTTTTTTGGCTTTTTTAAAGCCATGTTAATTAATGCCTTGTTTTGAAAAATAAATAAATAAATGTCAATGTGAGAAGACACTCAAACATTTAAAATATCCCATTCAAAGTGTTTGTAAAAAGAATGAATCTCCCTTGTATATGCCACTCTTTGGAGTGGAGGACGATGGATTAAAATTACAAGTACATTTTATTAATATACAAGAAATCAAACTCCAAACAAGCACCAAAGAAATAAGTCGTAATGTGCAGTCATCATGTTCATGCATATCCATAAACAATTTATATGAAAATAATAAATGGAGTAGAATAACGGGAGATCCAACAACTCGAATTTCTTTCGTAATTGAACGGGTAAAATTGTATGGGTGCACTGAAAATGAAAATAAGTGCAAAAGCTAATAATAATAATAAAAAAAAGATTGTGGTTTTCAGGCCAATTAAAATTTTATCCAGAAGCAATCAATTATAATCACACCAAAGGACGGTGGCTTTGAGCTATAATGTTATAATTCTGCAGTTGATTACATTTCATTTGTAAAAAAAGTTTAAAAATGAAAATAGAGAATCTCATTAGTATGATGTTTCTCGTTTATGCGCCTAACTTTTCCAACTACGATGTCACAATCTTGATTTTTGCCCCATAAGGCACGTTTGACTTGAAATACTGAAAAGTCGTTCGAGTCTTCTTCCACAGATGATGCATTTAATTTGTGCTCCAAGTTTTTTTCTCATTTTCATTTTTCACAGATGATACATCATAAAGATTTATCTAAACGCGACTCCAAGATGTGATCACTTCAAACTATTATTATTATTATTGTTATTATTATTATTATTATTATAAAGTTGAATCGCGTCTTCAACCGGCAATTATTATTATTTTTTTTTAAATTAGTAAAGTTGGAAACTGCAAACTCCAATTTTCTTTTTTAATCATTGACTTGTGGTCGTGGGAGTATATCCCCACCACAAAATTATACCACTACTAATTGTTACTGGAGTTCATCATCCAACATAGCCAATAACTGTATTACTGTATTCTCCAATGTTACTGTATTTTGTTACTTTTAATTTTTTTTGTGTATTTTGATTTTGCATTTTTTCTTTTAATCTTTTAATTTATGATTAAGTTTTTCTTTTAAGTCTAAGTAATCACATGGCATATGATTTGGTAATTTAGATGAAAAATAAATTCAAAATGCAAGGTATGAAAACATGCGCCACATCAACGTAAGTTCACTGAATTGTGGAAATTGGGGGTGAGTACGGCCTACTCGCTAGAAATTGGTTGGGAAATTGAGATTCCGTTAAATAAATAACTTCAATTGAACAAAATTTTCAATTGGAGGACTAAAATTGGTGATCAGAAATTAACAAAACTAAAATCGTACAACGTCTATAAAATAAGATAAAAATGAATTTTTCCCCAATTTGTTAATGTGGCTAACATTCTATGTCTATATGTCATATACTTTTATATATATATGGATATTCTTTTTGGTATGAAACTCGACATATCACCGGTCCACATGGTATTAAAAATTTGGGGGATACACATCATTTCACTATTAAAATAAATAAATGAATCTATTAGGCAAAAAATTCATTAAAAAAAGCAAAAAAAATAATTTGTTATGTCACAAATTGTCACCCCAGCAAACATCACTGACACCAAATGGAAATGATGAAATGGATTGATTACTTCTTCATAGGGCATGTATAATAATTGTTTTAAAAATGTGTTTTTAGCTGACATATGTATTTAGTATCATCATCATATTTCAGCAATATATAAACAAATAAAACATAATCTACAAACTTATATATAACCAAAAATTGTATTTTTATTTCTTTCAATTGGTTTTATTAATACCCCTTATTTTTCTATTTTTTGTTGATTATAGATATTCAAAATAATATTATAATTTTTTGAAAATAAATATTCTAATTTAATTAAGAATAAATTTAATATGTAAAAAAATATCGTCTCATTAGCAATTATAGTTTGAGTAGGTAGTGAGACATATTTCAATAATTTGTCCAAAGTTAAATGACATTATCTTAAAATTTTAAAGTTATTGGAAATTATCATCAATAATGCAAAGTTAATGAGCATTTTTTCAATTTTCCTCATATATTATGTGCATTTTACGACAAGGAAATATACATGGCATAATTCAATAATCAAGAATTTTAAATTGAGCAGCAAAAAAAACTAATACCAATAGAATTAAAAGGTAAGTGTAGCACCTAAGAATTTTTTTTTCAAATAACTATATAATATATATATTGTCCTAATGCATGCTTATAATTATAACATAAGTTATAGACATACAATTCATAAGTTATGTAAATATGATTATAATATAAGTTATTATATTAGCTTATGTACATAACCTAGGCTATTACGTGAAGTACATATATATGCATGATATAATTACATAGCTTAAGTTACATGGCATGAAGTTGCATGTTAGCATAGGCTTGTAGGTAAGGCATAGGTCAAAATACTTTTAGAAGGATAATTGATGGGATAAGTAAGGCCATGCTTCTCCAAGTACGTATCACACAACCAAAAGCAAGCCATATTTCTTCTCCTTTCCATCCACCTTGCAGCCGCGTTGACCGCCCTTTTTCCACCGCCGATCATCAATTTTCTGGTGAGGTAATCGGATCAAGATGTAGAGCTCGCCGAGCTCGTCGCAAGGATGGGTTCGGAGCTTTAAACCACTGAGCTTCTCCTTCTCTCTCTCCCTCCTTATCTCTGTCTCTCTCGGTCTCTATTTCTCTCCCTCTAATCAAATTCTGGCCGTTCTTGTTGTGCTGCTGTTCACCGTGCCGCTTAGCCGTCTGTCGGGAGTAGTCGGTGCTGGGAGTCGCCGGCGTGTCGGGGTGGTGAGCCGCTGCTTACAGCGGCGGCGCATGCTTGTGTTGTGTCTGTGTGTGCTGTTGGTGTCTGAGGTCAGTCGAGGTTTTGGCTGGTGCCGGCGCGTTAAGTCAGGGGATCGCCGCTGGAAGCGGCGGCTATGCTGACGGTGCTGGCTATGCTGGCTGTGCTGGTTATGCATGGTCATGAGATGGCTGATTGTTGCACAGGGGAGTATAGGGTTAGGGGTTGTCTTGGGTGGGGGCTGTAGTGTGGTCGCCGGCGACTGGAAGTCGCCGGCTGTGGCTGAACGGCGGCTGAGCGGTGGCTGGACGCTGGAAGGGAGTGATGGCAGTGGATGGGGGAGGTAAGGTGACGGGGAAGAGCGCTGGGAAGGGGGAGTTGGGCTGGGGTTATTCTGTATAAATTAAATAGAATTTGAGGGTCTAGTTGCAAATATCTATTATGTTGAAGTTATAGTTAAATCCTTAGCTTTTAGGAAATTATAGATTGCTCCTCTAAGTACATAATGCATGTTTTAAGGCCCTAATTGTTATATAATGATAAATGAAACTGATAGGATGAAATGTAATAGATTTTGATGAGACAAAACATGTAATAGATTAGAACCTTAGCTATTTGGATAAGTCTTTAATGTAAATTTGCTAAGACAAGGATGCTGGAAGGACTTGAAGATTCTGCCAAGTAGCCAGGAAGCTGAAGTCCCTGCTACCTGCATACTGTATCGAGCAACCAGCAAGCAAAGCTCTAGAAGGATGCTACAAGGAACCTGGAGGTAATCAAGGAAGCTGACTGACTCAAAGAGGATACTACCAGATACATCAGAGTCAATGCAACCTGACTAGCCAGTAGAGTCATTCCAGTTCCAACAAATGAGAATCAGCCATGTGTGATAAAGCAGCAAGGACATAGTACAAGGAGTCTGCAGAATGAAGTTGCGCAGAAAAAGGACGAGCAGTTGCAGAACAGAATGAAGGCATTTTCAGAACAGGTGTCAGAAGATCGGCAGAACCAATCAGGAAGAGACAACTCATCATGCAAAGGACTGCCCTCCCAACGGGTAGAAAACTACCTGATACCTATAAATAGAAGTCTGATTTTCGAAGAAAAAAAAAAGAGGAGAACGATCATATACAATTAAGAGAGAATTAAGAAGGATATAGACGCAAAAAGTTTATACTCTCAAGCCAATCAGACCAAGCAAGCAGCAAGCCAGCTACCTTTGTGATCTTTTGAAGTTCAAGGAGCTTGCTGCATACGATTTAGTTTTCTTAACCTTTTAGTTTATTCTAAGTCTGATAGGAGTCACTTAGTCAGGTGTTGAAACTGCTAAGTTGTAATCTCTCTGAAGAAGAGAAATGATCCTGTGTGGGTCGGTTAACCTGTGTGGAGATCCTGTGTGGGTCGATAGTTGGTCACTGTGCAGCTACCTGTGTGGATAGAGCTGACAGTTTGTTTAGAGTTTAGTTTGTGTTAGCTGAGTCTATTGTAAATCAAACTAGCTTTAACAAAGTTCCTCCTTGTGAAGGAGTAGAGAGGACGTAGAGGGATTACTCCACCCTTGAACCTCTATAAGCTTGCTCGTGCCCCTTATAGCTTCCTATCTATCTATCTGCATCTAAGCATACTGCATTAAAAGCGCGTTTCAAAAAACATAAGTATTTCCGCTGTGCATTACATTCTCTGACTAAGTCCTGAGGTCACTGCTTGAGCAGGAACCTATCGAGCAGTAAGCTTACTAGCTACCTGTTCATCAGGGACTTAACATTCTTTGGAGTAAAAGTCGAAAATTTGATAAGGTTAATTCACCCCCCCTCTTAACCTTATACCACTGGGACCAACAAGTGGTATCAGAGCAGGTTAGATTAGAAACCCAATCTGTCTGGTCAAATCCCTGATCCCTGTTTTTCAAAAAACTGCATACATCGCTTTCATAATATCATGGACACGCACAAGCTTCCTATGTTTTCTATTGAAGAGTATGACGATTGGAAGATTAGAATGCAGGCACATCTCTCAGCAATGCATGACGAAATGTGGATGGTTATCACGGATGGACCTCCAAGAATCACCAAACCTAATCCAATATTTGCGAGAGCTGCCGAAGCTGGCGATGCAGGAGCCATTCCCCATCAAGCTGTGATTGACAAACCGAGGGATGAATGGTCGGCTGATGACAGAAGACGAGCTAACCTGGATAATGTAGCCAAGAACGCTCTATTCGTTACTCTGGATAAAGGAACCTTCAGCAAGGTCAAGACATGCAAGACAGCAATGGATATATGGAATAAACTTGAACAAATCTGCGAATGAACAGAGCTAACTAAGGAAAACAAGGTGTCTACAGCAACTCAGAAATTCGAGCTGTTCGAGATGCTCCCTGAAGAGACCTTGGAGCAGATGGATCTGAGGTTTACAAACATTGTAAATGAACTTGAGTCCCTGAACAAATTCTACACTTAGAATGAGAAAAATATGAAAGTACTAAGAGCACTACCTGCAGAATGGGACAGCAAAACTACTGCAATGAGGGTGTTAATGGATCTAAAATCAATGAGTACCTTTGATCTCTTCTCTGACTTAAAAGCTTTCGAATATGATATCAACAGAAGGAAGAAGGAAGCTGAAGAATCTAGCACAAAGGTAACTGCACTGACAGCCAGAAACTTAAAAGACACTGGAGCTATCTGCAGCAAGCAGGGTGAGCCACCTGCCGAGGGTACTGATGAAGAAATGGCCCTTCTTCTAAGAAATTTCAAGAAATTCATTAGATACAACTGAAAAGGTGACTTTAAGAAGTATCAGGCACCTCCCCAACAACCTACTATTCAGCAACCAAATCAGGATATGTCCGATCTCTGTTACAATTGCCGAAAACCAGGACACTATGCCAAAGAGTGTCCTCATCCTAAAGTCAACAGGTATCCCAATGGAGAGTCATCCCAGAAAAGGGAAAAACGAAGAGAGGAACGGAGGAGAATTAAAGCCTTCCTGAGTGAGATGGAAAAGGGCAAGGAACCTTACAAGGAGGCTCAGCAAGATGCGGACTCCTCTGATAATGACAGTGACTCCTCGTCCTCGGAAGATGAAGCTCTTATCTGCCTGATGGCACAGGAAGCTGAGGACAGCGAGGATGACGAGGTAATGTATCCTAACTAGCCCTTATTGGAAGAGGAAGAGTCTAGCAAAAGCCTCTCCCTTAAACAAATCATGAGCGAATTCGAACAGATAAACTCAATTCATGAGGAGCTAAAACTCGAAAATGAGATGCTCAGGAGGGAAAACAAACAGCTAGCTGAAAAGCTATCTGCATATGAGCTTGATAGCTCAAAGTGCAGTGACCTCCTAGAGCAGGCATCTAAGCTCAATTTGAGAATCGCCAAACTTGAGAATGAGAAGAATGATCTTCAAGCAGTTATAGGATCCTTTAGCAAGTCAGCTAAAGAAGCCAAGGAATGCATGAATTCGGGCAAAAGTCCATTTGATAGGACATGCCTGGGATACTGTGCAGGAACCTCTCAAGAAACAGCAAGGCCATCTAAAACCATTGTTTTCATTCGAGCTAGAACCCCAAAAGAGAAGGAGTTATCCAATGACTCACCAGCAAGCTTGGAGAAAGCATTAGATAAGGGCAAGAGACCCATGTGCACATCCTTAGGGGATAAGCCTGTTTCCAAAAGCTGGCTACAGCAGAATCAATCTGCTGTTAGAAACAAGAGAAAACAGCAACCTACAAGGATGCTGAACAAAAACTTCTATCCCACCAATACTAAGACCAGAATGTCTAAACCTAAACGAGCTCATGCTCAAGGGAAGTATAGTGGAGGACCTCACTTCAAAAGTGACGGGTATACACAGGATGCACACACATTTCGGTATCCGAAGAATACCTCTTATAGACGAAACCACCAAGTCTACAACAAAACAATTGTTGTAAGACAAGTTTGGATTCCAAAAGGTACTAACAAAGAAGGACCCGTACTTGTATGGGTACCTAAGAACCAGTAATCTCAATTTTACAGGTACCTACAGCAGGAACCAGCAAGGAAGTATGGTACATTGATAGCGGGTGTTCGAGACACATGACTGGAGACAAAGAAATCCTCAAGAACTTTCAACAGTGTAAAGGACCCAAAGTAATCTTCGGAGACAACTCGAAGGGAAGCACTAGAGGAGTTGGAACTCTCATCAAAGGAAACACTCACATTAAAGAAGTGTCGTATGTCAAAGGCCTAAAATACAACTTGCTAAGCATAAGCCAATTTTGTGACAAAGGTTACTCAGTGGAGTTCAATCACAACAAATGCTTGATAAGGGACAGTCTATCCAAGGAAGTAAAGCTATCAGGAACTAGAAAATGAAACATCTATGTAGCTGACTGGAACTCAGTAACCACAGCTACCTGCTTCATAGCAAAAGGATCATCAGAAGCTAGCTGGCTATGGCATAAACGGATGAGCCATCTGAACTTCAAAACGATCAACAAATTAGCCAGGAAAGGACTGGTCAGAGGGCTACCCGATATGGTATACAAGAAAGAGAGTCTATGTGAAGCATGCCAAAAGGGAAAGCAAACTAAAAGATCCTTCAAAAACAAGATACAAAGGTCAACTGAAAGAGTGCTAGACCTACTACACATGGATCTGTTCGGACCGGTAGAACCAGTAAGCATGAGTGGAAGAAAGTACACACTTGTAGTGGTGGACGACTATTCAAGATTCTCATGGACACTATTCTTGACAAAGAAGTCGGACACTCAGCGAAGGTTACCGGAGCTATTGAAGAAGCTGCAGACCGAAAGGAGCCTGAACATCATCAAAATTCGAACAGACAGAGACACTGAATTCACAAACAAGTTTATTGAAGAATACTGCTCTAATAATGGAATCAAGCATGAGTACTCAGCAGCTAGGACGCCGCAACAAAATGGTGTTGCAGAGAGGAAAAACAGAACCCTAAAGGAAGCTACGAGGACCATGCTAGCTGAAGCACTGCTACCCAAGAGATTTTGGGCAGAAGCAATCAACACAGCATGCTATACCCAGAACAGATGCATTATCAACAAAGATCTGAATAAAACTCCTTATGAGCTATGGTTCGGTTATACTCCAAATATTGAACATTTCCATATTTTTGGATGCAGGTGCTATGTACTCAACAATGGAAAAGATTACCTGAAAGCATTCGACTCAAAGTCAGATGAAGGAGTATTCTTAGGATACTCCTCGGTAAGCAAAGCCTTCAGAATCTTCAACAAGAGAACACTTATTGTAGAAGAAACAGTACATGTGGATTTTGATGAACCACACTGTTCTAAGGCTGAAATAGATGAACTTAATGAAGATCTTGGAAAAACTCACATCACCAACACTCGTGTCGAATATATTGATGCTGAGTTACCGGATCTCCAAAATATTGAATCAACTCAGAATCAGCAACCTACACCTACACAGCAACATGGAGAACAGGAACCTACTCCAAACCAGCAGGCACCGGTAATACAAGAAGAAATATACCGCCCTGAAGAAATTCAACTGGAAGTACAGTTAGAAGTACAGCACGACCCAAATCAGCAAGCTGAACAGGATGATCACGAGCAACCTGCTGAAACTCAAAATGAACAACAGGTTGAAGAAATTAGAAGGAAATGGCTAAGGAATCATCCAAGGAATCAAATCATAGGAGATTCCACATCTGGAGTTAAAACAAGAAGTAGCAACCCCCATGAAGCAATGTTTGCTTGCTTTATTTCACAAACAGAACCAAGCTGCATAGAAGATGCTCTAGAAGACACCAACTGGATACAGGCAATGCAAGAAGAGCTTAATGGATTTGAAAGAAATCAAGTATGGTATTTAGTTCCCAGACCTAATCACCAAGGAGTAATCGGCACAAAATGGGTATTTAAGAACAAACTCGATGAAGAAGGACAAGTAGTCAGGAACAAGGCAAGACTAGTAGCAAAAGGTTACTGCCAGGAGGAAGGAATAGATTTTGAAGAAACTTTTGCACCTGTAGCAAGATTAGAAGCAATTAGGATCTTCCTAGCCTATACCGATCACAACAATCTGATAGTCTATCAGATGGATGTCAAAAGTGCTTTTCTCAATGGACTGCTCGCTGAAGAAGTGTATGTGGAGCAACCTCCAGGATTTGAAGAAAATCCAGAAACCATGGTCTTCAGGTTGAAGAAAGCTCTCTATGGGCTAAAGCAGGCACCTAGAGCCTGGTATGATACTCTCTCAAAGTATCTACTGGATAATGGATTCAAAAAGGGCAAGGTGGATAAGACACTCTTCAGAATCCAAGATGGAGATAGCATACTGCTCGTTCAGATTTACGTCGATGACATTATCTTCGGTTCAACAAACAAAGAATTGTGTCAAAAATTCTCAAGTCTCATGCAATCCAAATTCGAAATGAGCATGATGGGAGAACTAAACTTCTTCCTCGGTTTACAAGTCAAACAACTGAGCAATGGAACCTTCATCAATCAAGCAAAATACACTAAGGAATTGATAAAGAGATTTGGATTGGAAAGTGCAAGTACAGTAAGCATACCGATGATAACATCAGGAAGCTTAGACAAGGACACTGATAGCAAAGCAGTAGACGTTACAAAGTACAGAAGACTAATTGGGTCACTGCTCTACCTGACAGCAAGCAGACCAGATATCATGTTTTCAGTAGGAATGTGTGCAAGATATCAAGCAGCTCCGAAAGAATCATATATGATTGCAGCCAAACGAATCATCAGATACCTCAAAGGAACCCAGGAAGCTGGCCTATGGTACCCAAGAGAAGGAGGAATCAAACTTATTGGTTATACTGACTCTGATTTTACAGGTTGTAAAATCGACAGGAAAAGCACCAGTGGCACCTGCCAGCTACTTGGAAACAAACTGGTATCATGGTTCTGCAGAAAGCAAACCTCAATAGCAACCTCAACAGCCGAAGCCGAGTACGTTGCTGCAGGAAGCTGCTGTGCACAAATTCTGTGGATCCAACAGCAACTAAAGGACTACGGAATTGAAGAAAAGGAAACACTTATCCTATGTGACAATTCAAGCGCAATAGCCATCACCCATAATCCAGTTCTACATTCTAGAACCAAACACATTGATATCAGACACCACTTCATCAGAGATCACGTTGAAAAGAAAGATATATCTTTGCAAAAAGTGCATACTGATTTACAACTAGCTGACATATTCACAAAGCCTCTATGCGAATCAAGATTTTCGTTTCTAAGAAACGAGTTGGGAATAATCATCTTATGATATCTTTTCTATATAACTCTATGTTTCCCTGTTGTAATGACTATATTATTCAGGGGGAACAATAGGCAGGACGAAGGAAGAACAACAACCTAAAGGTTACTACTCAAGGTCCCTGTACGGTTACTGGATACAATGTTACTGCTCTGAGCTACCTGCAGGATCCAGTAACTAAAGCGCGTGAAAAGAGGAACAGTTACCCCGTGGTTAGCAGCCGTTTTTACAGAAAACTCCTCGATATCCACAAAATATCACATCAAGTCCTTACGCACACGTACACCGCGCCAAAAATCTCAACCATTGGACTGAGGGTTTTTTCGAATTCAAGATCAATCAGAACCGTCAGATCATTTCTCACCAAAATTCAAATATAAGGAAGTCTTTCTTCTCACTCATCTCTTACACTTAAACATTTCCATTCTCTTGCAAACCCTAATCTCTCGTGCTCTATCTCTCTCAAAGCTTTCCAGTTTTCAGATCTCTCTCTCTCTCTCTGAAATGGCACCAAAAACATCCTAAGTTGTTGATGGAAGGCTAGTGGACCGCAAGATCCTCTTGAAGATTGTGGAGGAAGAAGGGAACTCGAAGGAGGTTATGAAGAGCATCCTTCAATGCCTCTATGAGACCGGACTTCTCAAACTCTGCTCCTATCACAAGGCCCCGTACGCGGAGGAGTAGATGGAGAAATTCTACCGGAGGGCGAAGGTCTCTGCAGATGGGTCAGAGATCACATCAAAAGTTGGTGGAGTGACTGTGGTGGTGGACACCGGTCTGTTGGAAGAAGTGTTCGCTCTGCCTTCTGCAGGGATGAATGCCAGTGACCTCTCCACCTACGGAGAAGACCAGCTGGAGGAGTTCTGGACGACGTTCACCGGGAAGGAGGACACGGCGGGGATGTCCCGGAGTTGCAGCAAGAAGGTCTTCCTTCTGGAGTTTGAGTTGCTGCATAATATCTGCTGCCATATCATAGAGAACCGCTCTGGTTCCTTTGATAAGTGTACCAACTTCCGATACAGGATGATGATGGCCATTGTGAAGAAGGAGAAGGTGGACTGGGCCAGCTACCTGCTTTCCAGGCTGGTGGAGGAAGTGGAGAAGAAGGTAGGTAAGCCTACCTATGGGCTTATCATCAACACCCTCCTGGGTCACTTGAAGGTGGACCTGTCCCAGGGGAAGCCCATCCAGAAAGGGAAATTCATTGGTGCGGGTAGGGTCTTTGCCAAGAAAACCACTGCTCGGTCATCCCCAGTAACCAGAGAGGTCTTTGAGGACCTCAAGGGGGCTCCAAGGACAAGGAAGGCATTCCGCGACACTGTCTCTCCTTCGTCTGAAAGCAGCTCGAGGATGGAGGAGTCTGCAGAGCCCTCACCAGCTCCTGTTGTACCAAAGAAGATCAAGCACAAGAAAGATGTGCAGAGGAGACCGGTCATCTCTGATGATGAACCAGAGAGAGTCACCACTCGGGCTGTTAAGAAGCCTGCAGTGGAAGTGGAGATTGATTCTCCAAGGGAGGAACCGGAAGGGAATACAGCTGTTGATGATGATGATGAGGAGGAGGAGTTAGCTGAGTTCGTGATCAGCATACCGAAGCTGGAGGCGGAGTTCGGTAAATTGGTGGAAAGATTCACCACCTGGTGGCAGTTCAGACACCTGTCCAGAGAGGAACTCATCCAGTGGGCAGACTGGAAGTCTGAAGAGGAATGGGCGCTGAACTGGGTCGCCATGGATGATTCGGAGGAGATCCTTCAAAAGAAATTTCTGAAGGATCTCAGGAAGTTGAAATGGCCAGAATTCCTTGAAAATGCGGAGATAGCCGCTGAGTTGGAGGCCAGGAAGCAAAAGGAAGCTACTGCACAGCTGTCTGGCCCTAGGAGCCTGAAGGGAAAGGAAGCTGTCATCCAGCTAGACTTCTATAGGGAGGAGGTGATACTGGATGCTGCTGCTGACCAGGTCAGAGCAGGGGACGATGTGGGCTTCGCTGAGGCCCAGATAGCGAAGTACTGGGAGCAGGAAGCGATGGAGAGGATGTTGAAGCAGGCTGCTGATATCAGCCTGACAGATACCAGAATGAGAAGGCCAATAAGGGAACAACAGATAGGTGAAGGATCCTCCTGCTCAGCTTTGATGGTGGAACCTATCAGCAGGCGGTCACCTTCGCCAACGGAGAAAAACGGTGAGGAATTCTCATACCTTACTGACCTGATCATTTTTCCTGAAGTACCTGCACAGACGCCGATGAAGGAGAGGAGCTCGACGCCAACTGACTTTCCCAAGGCTAAAGAGTTGGAAACCCTCGCTGCTGTGGCATCTCTCGAGCTGATAGTTCCAACCACAGTAGCAGCCGCCGATGACACCACGGAGATCACCATTCCTACACCAATGGACGTAGAGACTGAGGGGGAACATGTGCAGTAGGAGGCACCTGTTCAAGCTGATACAGTGGAGGAACCTGCCCCCATGGAGAAGGAGCAACCTGATGCAGCTATTCCAATGGAGGTGGAGGAGACAACACCTGCCAGATCAGCGGACCAGGGAGAGACGGTCGCTGAGGGGGAAGTAGCTGATAGTGAAAAGGTGGTGGGAGTGCAGGAGGAAGAAGGAGACAAAAGTGGAGAAAAGGAGCCTGCGGGTGAAAAGGAGCCTGAAATACATGAGGAGGCAGTGGAGGAAGTAGTAGAGGAGATAGAGAAGGAGAAGGAGGCTGAAACAGTGTTCAGCAAGGGTAAGGTAGCTGAACAAGACAAGAAGCTGGGAGAACCAGAGGAGGATGCTGAGGAGGATGCTGAGAAGGAAACTCACTCTAAGAATACTGGATCAGGAGGTGGAGGATCCAGTAGCTCTACCAGCAGCGATGAAGGGTCACCCAGTGAACAGGGTGATACCGGAGCCGAAAAATCCAAAGAACTAACATCTGTTTCTGATGAACAGGCACCAGCAGGAGAACGCCAGGAACCTGCCAGATCAAATGAAGAGGTGCTGACAGCAATTGAACAAATGAGGAAGTCCTTGGTAAAGGCAAGCAGGAAAATCCGCAAGGATACCCGCTCCCACTCTGTGAAGACCTATTCTTTCATGGATTCCCTCAACGTGACATTGTCAAAGCTCACTCAGATGATAGCCGCCTACCGACCCCCTAAAGAGGATGCTGCAGTTGAAGTTGTCAAGAGCGTGATGGAGAAGTTAAACAGGCAAGAGGAGAAGATGATCTCTTTTGAGGCCAGTCAGAAAGCTCTAGTCACTGCAGTAGATCGGATGGACAGGGAGCAGTTCAACCAATCTCAGACCCTGCGGGATCACTCAGGCACCTTGTCTGATATTCACTCCATGGTCAGCTTTGCGGTTGGGTGTGCTGATGATGACAAAAAGGGGGAAGGAAGGATTGAGGGCAGACAGAAGGCTGGACAGGACCCTGCTGCCTGCAGACAGATGGTAGTGAGCAGTAGGAGAAGAGATGACTCTAGAGATGGCGGAAATAAGGGAGCTGGATCTAGGGGCCCTTCAGACAGCAGTGCAAAAAGAAAATCAGATGCTGTCTCTGGGTCTGTTCATCCAGGCTTCAGGAAGGGTGCTGATATGAGAGAAGAGAAAAGGAGAAGGACTGAAGCAGAGCTGAAAAGCAACCTGGATGCTGTCTTTGCAACAGATCCTAGGGTTGTCCTTGACAAGATCTTCCCTCCGCACAAACTGCCTGACATGGTGGAAATGGAGAAAAATTTGCAGAATCCAGATGTCGCAGCAAGAGCCACTCTCAGAAGCTTCCTGGAAGCAAGCCCGGATCCCAGGAGTGACAGATTTCTAGCCCCAGAAGTTCCGGAGGTCACTATTCCTACTGAGGTCAACCCATCCTTTTTCCAGATAGAAGCCTTCAAAAGGAAGGAGCTAATGAAGTACTTCACCACCCTCTGCAAGGAATCTGCTCTTTTCAGAGGATTCAAGACGAACAAGGAGGCTTTACAGAGGTTCCTGGAGCTAACAAAGAAAGGTGGACTTCCAATTCAAGTGAAGCTAAAGCAGAAACTTGGAAAGGAGCCCATACCATACAACGAAGACTTCTGGCTCAGGTTTGAAGAGTCTGAGAATATGGTGAAAAGGATGGAGCCTAGCTATCAAGATTCGATAGCCAACTGGTGGAAAGACACAAAGTTTGAAAGAAAGAAGAAGGCCAGTTGGTTGAAGACTTGATATTTTTGTCTTTTGCTTATATTTACTCTGTTATCTTTTGGTTATGTTTCTGTTTGTTTCTGCTATCTGCTTGTGTATGTATATGTCCTGTACTTAACTCTGATCAATGAGAATTTGACTTTTCTGATTAAAGCTCACATCTTGTGAACTTGATGCATGCTCTTGAATAATTTGATTTATCTGCATCTTTGTTCCAAGTTAATAATATATGGTTCTTTGATCCTGTTGAGGAGTTTTGTCATCATCAAAAAGAGGGAAATTGATAGGATGAAATGTAATAGATTTTGATGAGACAAAACATGTAATAGATTAGAACCTTAGCTATTTGGATAAGTCTTTAATGTAAATTTGCTAAGACAAGGATGCTGGAAGGACTTGAAGATTCTGCCAAGTAGCCAGGAAGCTGAAGTCCCTGCTACCTGCATACTGTATCGAGCAACCAGCAAGCAAAGCTCTAGAAGGATGCTACAAGGAACCTGGAGGTAATCAAGGAAGCTGACTGACTCAAAGAGGATACTACCAGATACATCAGAGTCAATGCAACCTGACTAGCCAGTAGAGTCACTCCAGTTCCAACAAATGAGAATCTGCCATGTGTGATAAAGCAGCAAGGACACAGTACAAGGAGTCTGCAGAATGAAGTTGCGCAGAAAAAGGACGAGCAGTTGCAGAACAGAATGAAGGCATTTTCAGAACAGGTGTCAGAAGATCGGTAGAACCAATCAGGAAGAGACACCTCATCATGCAAAGGACTGCCCTCCCAAAGGGTAGAAAACTACCTGATGCCTATAAATAGAAGTCTGATTTTCGAAGAAAAAAAAAGAGGAGAACGATCATATACAATCAAGAGAGAATTAAGAAGGATATAGACGCAAAAAGTTTATACTCTCAAGCCAATCAGACCAAGCAAGTAGCAAGCCAGCTACCTTTGTGATCTTCTGAAGTTCAAGGAGCTTGCTGCATACGATTTAGTTTTCTTAACCTTTCAGTTTATTCTAAGTCTGATAGGAGTCACTTAGTCAGGTGTTGAAACTGCTAAGTTGTAATCTCTCTGAAGAAGAGAAAGGATCCTGTGTGGGTCGGTTAACCTGTGTGGAGATCCTGTGTGGGTCGATAGTTGGTCACTGTGCAGCTACCTGTGTGGATAGAGCTGACAGTTTGTTTAGAGTTTAGTTTGTGTTAGCTGAGTCTATTGTAAATCAAACTAACTTTAGCAAAGTTCCTCCTTGTGAAGGAGTAGAGAGGACGTAGAGGGATTACTCCACCCTTGAACTTCTATAAGCTTGCTCGTGCCTCTTATAGCTTCCTATCTATCTATCTGCATCTAAGCATACTGCATTAAAAGCGCGTTTCGAAAAACATAAGTATTTCCGCTGTGCATTACATTCTCTGACTAAGTCCTAAGGTCACTGCCTGAGCAGGAACCTATCGAGCAGTAAGCTTACTAGCTACCTGTTCATCAGGGACTTAACATTCTTTGGAGTAAAAGTCGAAAATTTGATAAGGTTAATTCACCCCCCCCTCTTAACCTTATACCACTGGGACCAACAGAAACCTTGAAAATTATTGAAATTACATAGTTTTCCTTGATAATTGATAATATGATACATCTCTCTTAGAATTATGGAATATATAAGAATGATATTTTGGATTTAGAATATGTTGGAATTATGAATGTTATCATATGATTACTAGAATTTAACATATGAAATTCGGACTATAAATAAATGGCAAAGATAAATTATAACCTTAATTTTATAAACTATGCTTTAAGTATCATAATTATGTAGATATAAATATCGGACATTGAATTCGGATAAAATTACGTGGTCTTCTCTAAAATATGACGATATTATAAAATTGTCCTTAAAATTTGTGAAAATTATGATAAATAACACTTTTATTATTTATTATTTATTTAATTTAATGTATATGGAAATTATAGATGTTATCTTATAATTAATAGAATTTGATAAATGAGACGAGTTTAATTAAATAATAAAGAAAGATTATGTAAATTAATTTATGTTACTTGGATCTAATTATATGATTAAATAAAGTATAAAGTCATAGATTTTATTCAATTAATTAAGAAACTATAATGTAAGCTTGAGTTGGGAATTAAGTATTATTGCATTATTTATTATAATTTTAAACCAAAGATTTTATTTGGAATTATAATTTAAATCTATGTTTTGCAAGATTGCTTTTGAGACTAAAAATTATAAACTTATAAATATTATGCTAATTAAATTAATTTACGATTTAAATATTATTTCTAATTTAAGGATAAATAACCCTAAATTCATATCTATTTTTAATCCGAATTATTAGTATGGAATCAACTTTATAGATGATAAATTATATGTATTTAATTACAAAATAAGTTATATTTAATTATAAAATTAGGGTTTAACTTAAAAGTATTAATCTATTGAAATCAATCATAATTCGAATAGAGTCTAAGTCGAACCCTTATGTTTGTAGGCCATACTCCGGAGTTTGCGCCGTAGCTAGTTTGGAAATCTAAAAGCTTTTGATCAGCTGTTCTTCAGGTGGGGAAAAGTGCTAAGTCGGTATTTATATTACTTTCAAAATATTTAAATTACGGATTCTATTATGCTATATGAAATGTGTTGGGTTTATGTGCTGAATATATGAAATGTTGTTATATGATGAAGGTGAATCTTATTCTATGAATAAACGTGTTATAACGTATGATGACTGGATAATTTGTATTTTGTTCAGTACATGTGCTTTTATGTGTATGTTTGATATGTGAATATGTGATGAAATTATGTGCGCATGTGCATGCGTAGGGGTGGAGATTGGAACGAAAATTTCCGATATCTATCGAATCCGATCCTAAATTTTCCGATTTTGGAACGAATATTTTTAATCCGAAGTCCGAAAATCCGAATTCCGATTTTTCCAAAAATTTTCGGATGGAAATTAGAATTAGTTTTGAAATTTTTGGAAATTTCGAAATCCGATCCGAAATATTTCCGAAATTCAATTTTCGGAAATTCCGATCCGATTTCCGAAATTCATCCGAAATTTCCGATTTATTTCCGAAAATTTATAAAATGAAGTTAGTAGAGACATTTGAGAATCGAACACAAGACCTCTCACACTCAAAATGCAAAACTTACCATCAAACCAATAGTAATTGTTGAAAATAATTCAAACATTTTATATTATATACTATTTTCTATAGAAAAATACTATATACAATAATATACTATATATAATATAATATATTTTATATACATTTACTAAATGTAAATATAAATATACATATTATAGTATACTTTATAATACTATATTCTATATAATATATTTTATATACTTTATACTATGTGTAACTATAAATATACATATTATAATATACTTTATAATACTATATACTATATAATATATTTTATATACTTTATACTATATGATAGTATATAAATATATTATATACTATAGTCTATAGTTTATACTAGAATTTTTTAATATTATTTTATAATATATACTATATATTATAGTTTATACTGTAGTTTTCTAATTATATTATATTATATACTTTATGTTATATTTAATATATACTATATGTATATAGTACAGTTTATACTATAATTTTATTTTATACTATATACTATAGTTTATACTGTAGTTTTAGAATTATACTATATTATATACTGCATACTATATACTACATACTATATACTTTATACTATATACTATATACTATAAAAGAATACTTTATACTATATACCATATATTATATACTATATACTATATATTATATAAAATTCTCGTTAGTTTTTCATTTAAGAGATGATATTGTTAATATCATCAGCAAATTCTCGTTAGTTTTTCATTTAAGAGATGATATTGTTAATCTTGTCTATGAGGTTTACGATGATCATGTCTAGCTAATTCTTTTTAGGGTTTTTAGGGCTTGTTAGTAGTTTAATTCGAATCTTGATGGATCTTTGATTTATTTCAATGTTCTTAATCTTTCATCTTATTTGTGTGTTTATGAATTGATTGTTTGTTTGATTATTTGGCCGATAATTGAGCATGTTTTAATAATTGAATCAAAATTCGGGAGATGAGATTTAATTATGGAAGAATAAACACATGACACATGAAAGACTTAGATCGGGAGATTAAGGAGTTTATGTGATGAGATATCAATCTTGAGTGTTTTTGGGAGTTGTTATGTTTTTATCAGATTGAGTAGGGATACCTCTGATAGCATAATAATCAACTGATTAATTGACTCGAGAGAGCGATTAATTGATATGTGTGATTGCTCATATAGGATGATTGATTAATGAACTTGGATTGATTAAAGTGATGTCTTGATGAGAATTAGATGAAAGCATGTCCTAGAACCTGTCTCAAATTTCTGTCAACTTTAAGTAAATTTTACCTTCGTAATTGTTAGTTTATTAATTTAATTGCAATTCATGATATTTGATTTCCCTAGATAGAATTGTGAATAGAATTTGGGTAGTTAGTGATTTCCTGAATCGATAGTCTCTGTGGGATCGACCTTGCTTACCGTTTCTGCAATCTACACCGTACACTTGTGGGATAGCTAAAAGAAAGCAGTGAACAAGTTTTTGACGCCGTTGCCGGGGACTGTAGTTTAGGAATAATTAATATCCGAATTTTGTTTTTAATTTTAATTTAGGATTTTATCTTTATTTCTTTTTCGTTTTTTTAGAGAATATCTGATACTTGTTTTTCAGGTGGTTTCAAATTGTGCATGAACACTCGCTCTAAAAAGGCGAATTTGAGTGCACTCGATTTGGAGATTGAAGCAACTTGCAGACACCGTAAAACACGAAAGCAGCTTTTTGCTCCAACTGAAATGGCTGACAATAATCCAATAGATCACGTACTAAACAATCAAGGAGGCATGAACCAAGCACCACGAGTTGCTCAGAGACCCATCAGAGACTATTTTCAACCGCAGCAAAATGGAAGGGGGGTACTAAGACCACCTATTCAAGCAAATAATTTTGAGTTGAAGCCGGGTCTAATTAGTATGGTGCAGCAGAATCAGTTTGGGGGAAGCCATCTGGACGATCCCAATGCGCATCTGGCGCAGTTTCTCGAAGTCTGTGATACGATAAAGTTAAATGGTGTTTCTGATGACGTCATAAGGCTACGACTGTTTTCTTTCTCTTTACGAGATAAAGCAAAGCTGTGGAAATAAATTTTGGTGATCTAAGTTCATGAGTCCAAATAAATTTTCATGTGAGACACCACAGAAAAAAAAAAAATTATCGTCATCAAAAGATGTTTTAAATATCTATTAATTTAAGATGCTCCATGGAAAGCTTCGTGCATGCATTCCATATTAAGACCTAAACAAAAGCCAGCTGAGAATGGTCTCTGTCTATGGATTAGAAAATATATTTTTTTTTTTTGCACACTTAATCTCTATCAATTTGTGTTAATTTTGTAATATTAATGTATATTAATTTGAATGGTGGAGCTTGTTTCTAATCTGGAAAGATTCAGTGGTAGCAACGTGTTATGGATAAATTAATGACAGCAGTCACACGATATGATGGGGAAATGTTCAAAAATATCCCAGAAAACACAATAACATACTAATGTGGGGGGGGGGGGGGGACTGAATATTTCCAAAACTGTTGGATTGGCCTGTGGAATTTTGTGTCGTTAATTTGATTGACTTGATCACTTCACTTTGAGGAATTCTATGTGATATCTTTGCTAGTTTATAAAGATACAATATATAATACACAAAAAGAGAGCCCACATATTCCTTAGCCACCATACTAAAGATCATGAAACCAGCTAATAATTGCTTCTTCATTCTTGTCATAGTATTGTTATTAAGCAATTGTGCAATTTCCAGAATAGTTGTGAATGAAAGCACAGATGAAAACGCACTTATTGCCTTCAAAACTTTTATCACTTCTGACCCTTTTCAATTCTTCACCAATAACTGGCTCCTTGATACACCCATTTGTACCTGGATTGGTGTCACTTGTGGCATCAAGCATCCAAGAGTCGTAGCCCTCAACTTCTCCGGGTTTGGGTTCCATGGAACCATTGCTCCACATCTGGGCAAGCTATCATTCCTCAGGTCTTTAGACCTGAGCCACAACAATCTCTCAGGCCCCATACCTGATGAGCTCTCTAACCTACGCCGTTTGAAAGTGATAGACATGGGATACAACAGTCTAAGTATGGAAATCCCATCATGGCTTGCAACGTTAAGACAACTGGAGAGCATTGGTTTGAACAACAACAGTTTCTATGGCAGCATTCCCCCGTCATTAGGCAACAACACGAAGCTACGTATGCTTGACTTGTCTTTCAATTATATTGCTGGAAGTATCCCACAGGAGATTGGAAATCTTTCGTTTCTGGAAAATATTTATCTGGGAGGTAATAGGCTCTCAGGTATTCTTCCAAGTGGCATGTGCAGTAGTATTCCAAAACTGAGAGAACTTGATCTCTCTTTCAATCAACTTAGTGGGAAAATTCCATTTGATATTTACAAGTGCAGAGAACTGCAAGTCATGCGGCTATTCAATAATCATTTCAATGGCAGCATATCCCCCTCAATTGGCTGCTTGACAAATCTTCGAGTTCTGAATCTAGCGACAAACAGTTTCCAGGGTATGTATTTCTTACTTCTCTTCATCTACCTGTGCAGAAAAATTCATTTTTATTATTGTGAACTAACTAAATGATGTTCGAAAATTATTGTGAATTATATTTTTTTCTAATTATAATTTTCATAACCTAAGAATTGTCATATTCACAATCGTAACTTTCTCAATTTGGATTATATTTAGACTTCTCACTAGAGGACATATTATTCAAATTTGATGGGTTATGTATTTCTTATTTCTCTTCATAAACTTGTAGAGAAAAAATCATTTTTAAGTATCATCAACTAGCGAGACGCTGTCAAAAACAATTCTTCTCCTTTGTTTTTTTCATTCTTCTAATTATAATTTCATTACGAGATAATTACCATAATTATAATGGTAACTTTCTGGAATTGGATTATGTGTAGGCTTTTATATTAGAGAAAGATAACCCGTAATTAGTTCCCCCACACCCTCCAGAGGCTTTTAATATTCAAAATAGCACGTGAGACTTTTTATTACATTTTTTTATTTTAAAATAATTATAATATGCCATAGATGATATCATTATTTAATATATGATATGTATTAAATAAGATGAGTCATAAGATGCAACGTTAAATATAATAGAAGATCCAATATGTACATTTTTGTTTTATTTATTATAGATCAATAAAATCTTATATGTTTGTTCGGCAATTTTCAGGTGGGATTCCATCAGAGCTACGAAATCTCTCACGTTTAGAGGAACTCATTATGCTAGGGAATTCTCTAACAGCTCAAATTCCATCATTTATCTTCAATATGTCTTCTCTACAATTGATTAGATTGGGCAACAATAGTCTGTCAGGAAGTCTTGAAGTGCCTATTTCTTCCAATCTTCCCAATCTGAAGACGCTAGCTCTTTCTGATAATCAGCTAACAGGCCTCATACCTGAGAGCATTGCAAATTTTACGGCCCTCAATTATCTACTTCTAGGTAACAACAACTTTACAGGTATATTGATTTACAATGGTGTAGAACTTGAACCCAAGTTTAAAAGCAGTTTATTCCGTGAAGTTGACTCAAGGTTTTTCAATTTAGTTATAATTCTGATATTGAGAAGACAAAATTGGCAGGTGAAGTACCAGCTGTGATCGGTAACCTTAATCATCTTGTGATGATTGATGTTAGTTTAAATGGGCTATCCGGTGGCATCCCATTCTCCATCTTCAACATATCAACAATGGAGACTATGGGCTTTGCATTAAATGAATTCTCAGGGCAGCTTCCATCAACCATGGGGCTTTCACTTCCTAATCTACAACGGCTTTATTTGGATCAAAACAAACTCAGTGGAGAAATTCCGAGCTCTATCAACAATGCTTCTAAACTTTTTCACTTAGACATGGGTGGAAACTTCTTTACTGGCTCCATTCCTAACATGGGAAATCTAAGACTCCTACAGATCCTCAGACTTGGACCCAATCATCTAACAGGAGAAATGAACTTTTGGTCTTCATTAACAAATTGCCGACTTCTGCAGAAAATATATCTGTCTAAAAATCAGCTGGATGGTATACTCCCTCCTTCAATAGTAAATTTATCTTCTCTTCAGCTTTTCAAAGCACCTGAATGTAGAATCAGAGGTTCTATACCTGTTGAGATTGGGAACTTGACTAACTTGCAAGAATTATTTTTGCAAGATAATGAGTTGACAGGATTCATACCAACAACACTAGGAAAGTTGAAGCAACTCACTCGTCTATATCTTCACTTCAATAAGCTTCAAGGACACATCCCTGCTGGTGTTTGCCAGTTAAGCAGATTGGGGGACTTCTATGTGAGTCATAATATGCTCAATGGCTCTATTCCTGCATGCATTGCTCAACTCAAATCCCTCAGACATTTGTTCTTAGACTCCAACATGTTGGACTCTAATGTGCCCTCCGACTTATGGCAACTCAATGATCTCTTGGACTTAAACTTGTCCAACAACTCCCTAAATGGCTCTCTGCCATCTGAGTTTGGAAGCTTTAAGGCTCTCGTATATTTAGACTTATCATGGAATCAGTTTTCTGGTGATATCCCAAGTTCTATTGACAGAGCTGAGTCGTTGGTTAATCTATCTTTGGCACATAACAAGTTTGAAGGGTCTATTCCTGAGTCCATGGGAAACTTAAAAGGCTTGGAATCTCTTGATCTCTCATTCAACAGCTTTTCAGGAGTTATCCCCAAGTCACTTGAGGGACTCCGATTCCTCGTGAACTTTAATGTGTCTTATAATAAACTTGAAGGACATATTCCCACTGGAGGTAAATTTGCAGACTTTACCACCCAATCATTTCTGAAGAATCCGGGCTTATGTGGTTCAATTCATCTACAAATACAATGTGTACAGAGTCATAAGATAATAATGTCCAAGAAAGTAGTCGCAAAATATGTTATGCCCGCTTGTCTACTGATCATCAATTTGGTGATCGTGATTCTTCTACTAATAAAAAGAAGAAAATCAAATTCACAGCCACCCAATATTGGTGAGTTCTCAGTACTTCCCTCATGGAGAGCAAGTTCTTACCTGGAACTTCAAAGGGCAACAAATGGCTTCAGTGAAAGTAACTTACTCGGAAATGGAAGTTTTGGTTCAGTATATGTAGGAACACTTTCTGATGGCTTAATTGTTGCAATTAAAGTTTTCAATTTAGTGTCTGAAAATGTTTCAAGAAGCTTCAAGACAGAAATAGAAGTACTGAAGGCCATTCGTCATAGGAATTTGAACAAAATCATTGGCTGTTGTATTAGTGGAGATTTCAAAGCATTGGTTTACGAGTACATGCCTAATGGGAGCCTAGAGAAATGGCTATATGCACACAACTCATTCTTGAACTTGCTACAAAGATTGAACATAGCAATAGATGTTGCATTAGCCTTGGAATATCTTCATGTTGGCCTCACATCCCCCATTGTTCATTGTGATTTAAAGCCTAGTAATATCTTACTAGATGAAGATATGACTGCCCACATTGGTGATTTTGGTATTGCCAAAATGGTTGGCGAAGAGGAGTTAATGACTCGAACCAAAACCCTTGCAACGATTGGATATATGGCACCAGGTAATGTTTTCATTCTTCATTCTTTTTTCATTTGATCCATCTTGTTAGATGAGTGTTTGATCTCAATGCAGAATATGGAGGAGAAGGAATAGTATCAACAAGTGCAGATGTATACAGCTTTGGCATAATCTTGCTGGAGATGTGCACAAGTAAAAACCCAACGAATGAAATGTTTTGCGAAGAATTGAGATTGAAGAGTTGGGTGAGTCTCTCACTACACGAAAACGTGATAATCAATGTGGTGGACGCCAATTTGCTTGAAAGAGAAGACATGAATTTCTCAGCAAAAGAGCAATGTCTGTCATTTATTTTGAGCTTAGCAATGGAATGTTTAGCCAATTTACCTTCAGATAGAATCAAAATCAGTGAAATCGTGACCAAATTGAAGAAGATCAAAACTATGTTTCTGGCAACACTGCGTGGTTAACAGAAAGCTAAGTTCGATCTTTTCAGATATAAGAGTTGATAACATCTTGTTCAATTTAAATATGTGTTCTTATTTATATCTGTGATGAACACTTCACCTTTATAGAATCAAAACTATGTTTCCAACAAACTTTAATAAATTATGAGTTAATAGACAACAAGGTTTGATGTTTCAAGTAGCTTGTCTTACTGTCTTTTTATCTTTATTTTTCTGATCTTATGAAAGCAATTATTCAATATTAGTATCATTAAAATGATATAAAATATTATGTTTCCACTATATTTATTATCTGTATAAAAATGTGGATATTTCTTACAAAATATGGATTACCTAATATATTTCTATCAAAAATTATTATTAAGGTTATGTGAGGATGTTTCTTATAAAATATGAATTATCGAATATAACTCTATCAAAAATTATTATTTAAGGTCATAATAATATTTTAGGATTTTCATACTTAAATAATTTTATATTAGAATCATAATTAATTCAAAATCTTATAAAATTTCATTATAATTAGAACTCTAATATAAAAATGTTATATATAAAGTATTTGTATTATTTATTTTCTTAATATGAATTAATTTCTACGTGCAACGCACGTGATTTAAAACTCGTTTATTAAAAAAAAATTTGGTTTAGTCTCATAAATTTATATAAATTTTTTGTGGAGTTTTTTAGAATTGTGGGTTTCATTGTCTTTTTGCTGAACAAAAATAATTCAGTAATTATTTCTTATGCATTTAGTTTTTGTTTTACACAAAAAGTGTTACTTTGGGATAACGCTTATCCAAAAATCGCTTCCCCTTATGTGTGTATATATAAGGAGTCAAAATTTACCTACGTTTCCATCTGATATTTGAAGGAAACCAAAACCTTGTTGAATTCTTCGTGAAAAATGGAGTCTTTTTCCGAAGAATCATTTTCTCTCTCCTATTGGGATTACTTCACTTTTCTCTTTCTTCGACCCTTTGCTGCTGTTCTCTTTTCCCTATCCTTACTCTTCTTCGGTCAGCTTGTCTCTGCTCTCTCTGTATCTCATATATTATTGCACATGGGGTGTTTGCGTATATGTCCGTGAGAAAATTTGTGGTGCTATACTAAACTGATAATGATATTAACTGAATTTCACTGTGTTAGTTGTTGTGGGTTGTGGGAGGTTCCCTGCCAACATGCCGTTTCAGTCGCGTTCTTGATTTGGGCTATTTTTTCTTTCATATTTTTGGATTAGAATATTGAATTTTACCAATTTGGTATATATATTGGGGCTGCTATTGTTTCTCTTGATGAGAAGAATTTTCCTTGGTTTATGGGTTTTGTGTAACTTGGCCTAATCCCTTGGATATGGAATCTTTGAAATGCTGCAATCTTGACTCTTTTGAGCTTTCATTAATCTCTCTCTGATTTTGTTATGTGTATAGGGTGGTTCTTGGCATGGAAGCTGGTACTCGTTCATGTACCTCTGGTGCAGGAGATTTTTGGTCTGAGGGAAAAAATTGTCAAGCCAAAGCCTGCTGATAGAAGAAGATTTACTCAATTCTACAACAGAATTAATGCCCAAAATCCATCTTCAGATTGGTAAAATCTTGGTTTTTTCATGTTTTCCAATTGAATTGAATGATACATATTTTTGTGAATAATTCTACGGACTCTAAATGACACTAGTGTAAAGTGAATTTGAATTCCATGATGTTGTTTCATGATTTAAAATACTCCTACTTATCAGCATGCTGAACTTCGAGTTTTTTTTTCCCCTTGTATAAAGAAATTTGAATGTGGAAAGAAGATTAGAAATCAAACTTGATTGTTTCATATAGACATAAAGTACAGAACATTCATGACTAGAGATTATGTTGTAAGTTGTAAAGGGTGGAAGCTTGATCGAAGTTTGACATCTAAAGTTTCCTTTCCATTTTACAAGTGAAACATGACTTAGCAAAACAACTCTTTTGAGCTCTGTTTAGACCAGACATGCTCACAAATATGAGAAATGAGAAAGAATGTTAAGACTTCTGACTTAACAAAGTAGTTGTTGACTTGATTCTCAATGTATTATTTGTCTACTTTTTCATGTAACTCATGTTGGAAAGCGAAGGGATGGGAAGAAATTATTATAAAGGATATGTTAAATATAAATGAAAACATGTGTCTTCCCCGAATAATGAATATTATGAAGGCTTCGTTTTGTTGTTGTTGAAAATATACTATCTTGTGTTCGAGTGTGTGTTTGATGCTACTTTGCATCGTGGTTTTGCTTCATGTATAATCGGATGTTTTTTCTTGAAACCAGAATGGTAAGCTTGCACTTTGAATTAGCAACGACTGCAAAACTGGAGGTTCAGATTGATGGCCAAGTGTGAAGCTGAAAATAGTTATTTTGTACATAGAGTTATTGATACATGCTTGTAAATAGACTATTGATGTACTGATGGTAAATTAGGTTTTCAAACTGTTCAATTTTAGCTTCTGTGGAATTTTATGTGTATTCATTCAGCTTAACAAAGCCAATAAAGTCGATTTTTAAATATTTTTCTGTTCGTAATCAACTCCAATTTGAAATTATGAAAATCATATTCGGATTCAATTTAAATTGGTTGGTTTGACAAATACAAACATTCTTCAACAAATTAGTAGATCTAAATAATGTTACAAGAACAACAAAAGAAACTAAAGAACAAGGTTAAGTATGAGAACTAAAATAAATAGTTTCGACTTGTTTTATGGAGTTTAAGTACTCTAATTCAAGATCAAATAAAGAATTCAATTTAATTTTTATAACATAAATAAATAACTACGAATTAATCTAAGTCATGATTTTCATTTGAATTTGATCGGATCTATTTAAATCGATTAATCTGGTTAATTTTTGCATGACCCAAGAAGCCCCGTAAAAACCCGTATCCGTTAGGACCCGACTTCATTAAACGGGTTATCGGGTACGAACCCACTAGATAACTGATTTGCTTCCTATTTTACGGGCCGGGCCCTTACATATTCCCAAATTTCTCCACATTTCTGTAAATCGTCATTCTTCCGATCGATACAACGCCGTCGTTTTCCTTGATTTCAGGTTGAATTAGGGTTTCTATGGCGAATGTACCTCCACACACCGGGGCCTCCGCCACGTCTTCATCCAGCCAATACACGTACTCCGCCACCACCACGCCCTATTTTCCGACGCCGTTTCACCTACAACAAACGCCTCCGCCTCCGGTTCCTTACATCGGCGCCGCTCCTCCTCCCGCTGTTTCACTGCCCGTTTATCCTGCTCCTCCCACCGTCTACACTTTACCGCAATATCAACAGGCAATTTTTGTTCTTTTTCTTGAAGTTTCATTGTTTGCGTGTTACATAGTTGAATTCTCCTCCTGCGTTGGAATTGATTAATTTTGTATTTAAGATTAATAGAAAGAGTGTTCTGGTAGAATTTGTTTTGATCAAGTAGAATAAAAATTTTGATTTATAGGAGTTATGGTTTGAGAAACCTAATGCCAGTGGTTTTATTTTGAGCGAATGAATTTGAGTTTTGTGTTCGGTGAAAATCTTTTGATGAAGATAGTGCTGGAATTAGCAACCTGCAACCATGCGACTGAAAGTTCATCGACTAGAAAACTGATTGCTTTGGAGTGCTTATTGAGAAAGTGGCGATCGATGCACATTTCTGTCTATTGATTCTATTTCTTTTCTAACAGCCAGTTTTAATTTGGACAGGCCCAACAGTTGTTTCAGAGGGATGCACAAACAATAACACCAGAAGCTCTTGAAAGTGTGAAAGCTGCCCTCGCAAGCAGCGATATTGAACACAAAGCAGAGACTAAGAAGAAGGCGGTTCCTCGAAAAGCCGCGGGGCAGACCTGGGAGGATCCCACTCTTGCAGAATGGCCTGAGAGTATGAGTCTGTTGCCCTCTCTGTATATATTATGCTTGGTGTTAATTTGTCCAGCAAGCTTATAATAATTTAGTTCTTTTTAAATCTGCCTACTACTGATGTCTTATAAAATTTGTACAGATCTTGGTATCTTATATGTTATGCTTTTTTTTATAAGTTTCTTAATACACCAGCATCTTGCAGATGACTATCGACTATTTTGTGGTGATCTTGGAAATGAGGTGAATGATGACGTATTGTCAAAAGCATTTCAAAGGTTTCCTTCCTTCAATATGGCAAGGGTATGATCTCTGCAAACTTACTAAGAATGATTTTTTTTTTTTTTTTTTCTGTGTGCATGGTCTAATTGACTTTATTGCTCTTGTATTTATTTACATATTTTGAGTGGTATACATGAGCATTTGCATGTCCTCTTCAGATGTTAATTTGAAGTGCATGGAGCCCTCAGTTGACTCGTTTTTATAAAGGTAGTATTCTTTTTGATTTAACACTTGTTGCGTCCTTCATGGTGTATTGAATTACTACTGCAGATACTCGAATATCCATTTAGTATCTGCAGCATTACTTCATGTTAAATCTCTCTATTATGTTTAACATGATCTTCAAGCTATTGTCTAGGATGCTGTACATTTTCTGGGGAGAAAATAAATATTAAGAAAAATTTTAACAATTGTGGTTGGCAAACGATAATGACTACCATTCTGATCACCTAACACTTCATATTGATAATTATACCCCTTTCCAGGATATAAGTTATTAATTTCAAGCTGTAATTATGCAAGAAATCATTTTGGCCATATGATAAATCAAACATATAGAGGAGTTTCAATCTCTTGAATCTTAAGTAAATATAATGGTAGAATCATATAGTTGGATGGAAGCTAATACTTGTCTGTTATGGTTTGTAATTGACCTTTTTGACAAATAATGCATCCAAGACTGGTGGTTTTGTTCCGCTATATTACTTGTAGTTCTGGGATGGTGATATATGTAATTGTGGCTTTCATTTTTGTATGAATAAGCTTGTGATATCGATTTTCTTAGAAACGAATGTCAATAAATGTTATTTGAATTTCTGAAATTTTGGAGATCCTGATGGAGAAAGCAGGAAAATATACGATTGGATTGATGAGGACTTCATCTTTACCTACATGATTGTCTGAAGAATAAATAAGTTTACCAAATGGGAAAGCTGTTACTGTGCTTATACCTTCTGCATTGGTTTGTTTTCTTGATCATGATGCATTACTGTCTTTTCTTCAACATCATGATTTTAACTGCAACTTATGACCTTAATGGGAATTTCTAAGATAACAAAAGAAACAGAAGAAAGAAGTCCACTAAGTCTATAGCTAGAAAGTAATTTTGTGAGATCTTTTTACATTGCAAAGACTGTCTTTTTATATTTCAATTGAAGGTGATTTGAATGTGTAAAGAATTTGAGTTGCCCCTCAGTGTCACAGTTATTTGGTTTTGTATTCCTTATAGTTATTTTGTTGCATATGACAGTATCCCTTTTCTTATTCCCATTTGTGTCTCTAGTATCTCCCTCTGTGGTTTGTGATATTTCTTCTCTGCATATATGGGCTATTTGTTTACGTGCAAAGTACAATCGTACAATGTAACTGTATCTAATGGAAGGTCTGTCTTGATTAGGTTGTTAGAGATAAGCGTACTGGCAAAACCAAGGGCTATGGGTTTGTCAGTTTTTCTAACCCAACAGACCTTGTGGGAGCAATGAAAGAAATGAATGGTGAGTTACATTATCTTGTGGGTTTTCGGTTGTTTTTAGTTATCTTTATTTAAGTTTTGAATCTTGGAAGTGAAACATTCTGGCTTCAGGAAAATATGTTGGAAACCGTCCAATTAAACTTCGCAAGAGCACTTGGACTGAAAGGACTGATCAGCATGCCCTGGAAAGACAAAAGGTGCCCTCTATTTTCTAAAAAACGGTCCCTATACTTGGTGACCTATGCAATCAACATAAGACCCAAGTTCAATACAAATAAAGAGCATGTTTTAGTTTTAAAACGACGATTCAACTTTTACAAATGAAATTACATAGCCCAAATATGTCCTCGTTCCCCTAATTTTTATTAGCTGTATTGGTTTAATGGTTGATAATCTGTTCTAACTTTGTTTCCTTTTTCTTTTTTTTTTTTTTTTTTGCAGTACCAATCCCACAAGAAAGCAAAATTGCCCAAAAAGAGTGTGTTGCACAAATGAGAACCAAAGGTCATGGATGAAAGGAGCATGCTTGAAACTTAATATTTCATCTTTTGAGACAAAGAATCTCCATTACATTTAGTCATCTCCAATTTCATCATTTATGTAATATCAGAATATCTACTTTTCATAATTTCTCAATGTGATCAAACTGTAAAAAGATGGCCATTCTTCATTTGTACTATAATATTGGCAGGCTGCTTTATTTTTCCTAGGGACCTGACTAATCTTAAAGAGTTCTTGCATCAGAATGCTTTGATTTAACCTCGAACCAATTTCACCTATATTTCGATTAGTTTATTGGAAAGTAACTGTATTTTCTCTTTTTCAGTTCATTAAATGATTATGCTAGGTAATTATTATTTATCAATTTCTTAGCGTGAGAAGAAATATATTATTCGGAAAATTAACCCTTCCATTCCCATGAATACAGGTTTGTTTTTACTTTTCTTGATGTCCCAAATATATGGTTAATTTTCTATATGAAGTATGTTATATTTAACTCATTTATTAATATGCATAGTCAACATGTATTATTAAACAATATCAAGTAAAACGATCATCCATACACAGGCAATGGAGAGAATATATAAACCTTCTAAACCTTTTTTTTTTCTTTTTTTGAAATGAAAAAAAAAATAATAATAATAAAGGAAATGGAGATAGAATTAAGTCGGCTTTCACCACTTATTTGATTGAATTCAATTTGGCCGATTTAAATAATGCAGATTTTTACACTTTGCCATCCAATGTTACAATGCATCATAGCATGACTGAAATTCAATCTATAATGAAGTTCTTGGAGTTGATTTCATCATCTGCCCTACAAAATCTGGAGCTCAAAACACTGAGCCTCACAATCGATTCTTCATTTCTTTCTCTACTTCTTCATCTTTGTACAGAACAAGGATGGATTGAGATATTAAAGCAAAAACTAACTACAAACAAACCACGTCTGTCTTAAGCCTTAATACAGCTTGAAGAGGCTACTGGGGAGAAAAAAGCATCATGTTGATTGAATTGGGTAAAAAAAATTCTTTGATTAATTGCAAGAAACACTTTTGAATGATGTGTCGTGCTTTTACTATCATGTATCGACTCCAGCAACTGAAGCTGGCTGCTCGGATACTGTAGGGGGTTTCTTTTCACCTGGTCCGGATGAAACCTTCACCATGGCTGGTCTTAATAGCCGGTCTCCAAGATAGAAACCCCGACGAAATTCTTGGATTACGATCCCTTCCTTATATTCTTGTGACTCCTCACGTGCAATAGCCTCATGCACCTGTATCCAACATTAACGAAACCATGATGTAAGTAAGAACAACACAGTGAAACACAAGAGTAGTCTTCTATTGCATTTAAGCTTCAAGTTTATTTGTAATCTTGATAGTAAAATGGTTAACAAAAAGTGAAGAGATTAAACAAAATGCAGTTATTTCAGTAGTTCCATATCCCATAAGAGGGATTGGGTCAAGCTGATATCCCATATGTACGAGTAAAACTTTAGCACCAATGACTTGTTCTCAAATTGCTATCACTAACACTAGAATTACATCTAGAACTTGAGATTTTATATCTTTTAGTTTATTTTCATGACTTGTCCTATTTTCTTTTTGTTACTGTTTAAGAGTATAATCGTAGCATTCTTTGTGGAGATACATTTTAGCAAAAAAATAACATTTTAGCAGAGGCAAAGAAGAGTAGACGATACCTTGTCAGAAAACTGTACAAACTAGGAGAAACAGGCCACGCTGAAATGCTTAGCACATATAGTTAACTAAGCATATCCAAAACCGAACACATAATATGTAGCTATATGCTCAAGCGAAACATTTCAAGCTAGTTTTATGTACATCAATCAGGAAGACATTTCACAGACAGTAAGAATTGAGAGAAAGGGATTGGTCTTACCGAAGGATCAAATGGCTTTCCGACTGTGGGGACCGCAGCCACCCGCAAGCTTCTCATAATCTCGACAAACTGCTTATATATCCCTTGGTAACTTGTGTCGATCTGCTTTTCCTTCTCAGTCTCTACCTTAATCTGTTGTTTAGCTCTCTCAAAACTATCCACCATTGGCAAGAGGCTTTCAATGACTTCTCCTTGGGCATCACTCCTTACACTTAGCTTTTCCTTCTCCGATCTTTTTCTGTAATTTTCAAAATCCGCTTGCAATCTAACATATTTTTCCTTCCCTGAAGATATCTCTTCAGACAAAGCAGACACTTTCTCGACCAGCTTATTGTTATCTTTTTCTATCATAAACATAGCACTTTCAATTTCATATACAGCTCTTGAATCTCCATATACAATGGCTTCCTTGTAAGCCTTCACAAGGGACTTCAGAGATAGAGAACTTCCATTTGTTGCACTTTCGGAATCCAATTCGTCTTCATTGTTCATCTACAAGATTGATTTCCAATATAATCACAAATATCAGACTTTTTCCACACATTTTAATTCAAATCATGGAAGGTATAATGCCGAATCCCAAAACATGATACTTCTGCATAACTATATCAATCACTCATTCGATTTCTTGGGATGAGAACTAGCAATTGCCATATTCATGACCTTCCAAATCACCTAACCTTCTCAATTACAATAAGTAGATACGATTGAGTGATGAACCGCACATTCATAGCCAGTCACATTGTTTTACTACATTATAGTACCATAAGCTGAGTTATCACAAAACGTTTTTTCTTCGAGAATTATGCCAGATAGAGATAACGTAGATTAACTATATAGACAACAAATGAAGGTTAAATCTGCCTATGAAATTACGAAACCACTATTTTCACAAACAATTTATCTCTTCACTGATCTAAATGCTAATATCTTCATTTGGACGACCATTGCTATAATACAAATGCAACTCCAATATTTCTACCATTTCAACTTGAACCTGGATTTCCATAGCTCTATTTTCATCCTAGAATCATCTAAGAAGATAAGGTGAATATTTTAGTAAATCATTGCTAAAAATTACCCACAATTACTTGCCCCAATTTATCAATATATTAAAAAATCTCAAGCTTTTCTCAAGAACTCTTAATCGATAACTAACTAAATGAACAATTAAAATAGCAAACGAAATCAAATGTACGTAAAAGTCTCAAACAGCTATGGCCCCTTTTCTAACTAGCAGCACATAAAGACTTCATCTTTGTGCGCGAGCGCGCGCGTGTGTGTGTGTGTGTGAGAGAGAGAGAGAGAGACTTGGTGGGGTTGATTTTCCTGCTGGGCCGAAACAGAAGGTCTAAAAAAAGGACGCCTCTCATTCCTAAACCCTTCGTTTGCAATTCCTGAATTCCAAAATTTCCTATAAATGGAAGGAAAAGCTGTTCTTGAAATGGGTTTTCGGGGAATAACGAATTGTTGACTACTCGAGTGTTGGAGAGATAACTGGTTGGAGGGTCTTGAAGAGGAAATAGAGAAGCTTTGGGGATTGTACAGAGAGAAAGCGCTGGAGAGAGAAGCTGAAGCTGCCATTCCTGTTCTTGCTACTGCGATGAAGAACGAAGAATTACCAGTTAGGCAGCAAGAACGAAGAAAGTGCCCCAAGCTTTAGGTGAAAAATGGAACCTTTGGTATCTGTTTTTCTGTAGAAGAAACTAGAGAGAGAGAGAGAGAGAGAGAGAGAGAGTAGTGTTCGACTAACTATAAGATATTAACAGTTATACCCCCTTACTATACCCATATAACACTTTTGCCCCTCTGTTAATATGTATTCTTTTTTCCTCAAGATACATTTGAAATACTAAAAGTTTATGAATTTTTCCAAAAACTAAAATAAAATAGAGGAATAAATTAAAATAAGGAATGCAAGAAACTCTGACTACTCTTCAAATTAAAAATGGCAAAAAAAAAAATCTGACTGTTAGTGACAGTAATCCACATGATAAGGAAGAAGAAGCACAAAACCTTACTTGTGCGCATACAATATTCTAAATCTTGAGCACACTCTCAAGAATCAACAATTTCTTTAAATTTAATCAAAGCCCAAATGCTTTTTCGCAATTCTCAAGTTTTTGAGATCTGTCATAGGAATCTGCAAATGCATATGATTCACTAATTATAGCAGTAAATTCACCGATAAAAAATAGCACAATAAATCTCTTTCCACGTGCTCGTCCCCACAAATATCTTCACCGCCAATTTTCATCAACCTTTCTGTTTCAATCTCCTTCACTTTTTAGCATATATATGCTGAGCCTCTTTGCTCTTTTAAGCTGAGAAATTGGGGAGTTTTTGCAAGTTCTGTAGTTCAATGGACTATCCTTGTGTGTTGCACTGCCAATCTCCTTCTACTTGCAAGAATATTGCTGCAACAAGTAATTTTTTGTGTCCTATAAAAGATGCCCCATTTAAAAAAAAATTCCATCGAAAAAATCTTGGCTGTGTTTCTCTTAGACCCCTCAGAAGGGGTTCTGTTAAACTGACTGTTTCTGCTGTTTCTTCGGTTGAAACCAGGTAAAGTCTTCTACTTTGTTATGTTTCTTGAATTTTGTTGGATTTAGTTTGAGGTTTCTGCAAAATTTATGAGATTTTGTTTTATGAGAAAAAGCCTCTCTTTTTCCTTTATTGTTTATTGTGTTGCTGTTGAAAATTTGAATTGGTCGTTCTGTTGTGATCAATTGTGCAATCTTGTGGGGTTTATTAGGGAAGAAGGAATGAAGGAGGAAAAGAGGAATAAAAGGAAGCCTAATAGGTCAGGTGGTGACAAGGTGAAGCTGAAGATTAGGCTAGATCACCAAGTTCAATTTGGGGAACACGTTGCGATTTTGGGGTCTGCGAAAGAGTTCGGATCTTGGAAGGAGAAAGTGGTGATGAATTGGACTGAGAATGGATGGGTTTGTGATTTGGAAGTGCAGGGCAATGGAGAGACATGTGAGTATAAGTTTATGATAGTGGGACACAATAAGATCAAATGGGAGAGTGGTGATAACCGCGTTTTGAAGTTTCCGGAAAATGGAAGCTTTAATGTTGTTTGTAAGTGGGATAATACTAATGAGCATGTAGAATTGTTGCCTTTGGAGGAGAAAGATGAGGAAGAAGTGGGGGTTGAAGAAAGTGAAAATGGGATTGTTGTTCATCCGACATTAGAAGAGGCTGCTACCACGAGTTCCTTTGTGGAGCAATGGCAGGGGAAGGGCGCTTCATTTGTTGGTTCAAAGGATCATTTGGATTCAGAGAAGAGGGCAAATTGGGACACTTCGGGTCTTGAAGGGATTTCCTTGAAGTTAGTGGAAGGTGATCGCAGTGCTCGGAACTGGTGGCGCAAGGTATAAAATGATTTCTTGGCCTTTCTTTTTTTAATTTAACTTTAGTTTAGGCTGGCAAAATTCACCATTTTGTTGACTTGAAATATCCAAGCTAGACAATGGTGAGATACATGTCTTTATTGTCCATGACTTTTCCTTGTCGTACGTAAAATGAATGAACAAAAAAGGAAAAGGCAGCCTTTTCATCATGGCTACTATTCAGAGTTGTTAATTATACAATTATACTGAGAGTTGAGTAGTTCATTACATCTTATGGAAGAGTCATATTTACAAAGACTAAACTTTTTTGTTTCTGCATCTCTTTGTTGCAAAGCTCGAAGTTGTTCGAGAGCTAGTGGCTGAAAACATCGACAGTGCAAAGCGCTTGGAAGCTCTTACATATTCAGCAATATATCTTAAGGTTTTGCGATATTTTAGTCTTGGATTTGCTTAACTGGACAAGTTGGTTCGTGTCCTAATCAGATGATATTGTTTTTATGCAGTGGATTAACACAGGTCAGGTTCCTTGCTTTGAAGACGGGGGCCATCATCGGCCAAACAGGCATGCCGAGATTTCCAGGCTTATATTCCGTGACTTGGAAAGAATTTCCAGCAGGAAAGACACCTCACTTCAGGTCATCTTCTGCTAATTTTTCATAATCTTGAACTTATTGTCTTTGATTTGATATTTGTTTGAGCCAATTGGAACGACGAGGACATGACATTAGAAAAGATTGTAATAACAAAATATAAAGAAAAATGAATCATGAATTCTAAGTATTATTTTGACCACTCATTTCGTACACTTTTTCGTCAGTTTTTGACTGCCAATTGCTTTATAAATTGCAGGAAATACTTGTAATCCGCAAGATACATCCTTGCTTACCATCCTTCAAGGCAGAGTTCACTGTATCCGTTCCATTGACTAGAATTCGAGATATCGCTCATAGGAATGATATCCCTCATGACCTTAAGGTTATCAATTAATTAATATTGTCTTTGTTATTTATCTTCTAGTGAAACTCTTTTCAGTCATTTATGTATTAGTTTTAACATTTTCAGCAAGTAATTAAGCATACAATTCAAAACAAGCTTCATAGAAATGCTGGCCCTGAAGATTTAGTTGCCACAGAAGCAATGCTTGCAAGAATTACAAAGAATCCTGGAGAGTATAATGAAGCTTTTATCGAACAATTCAAGATATTTACTCGAGAGCTTAAAGATTTCTTCAATGCTGGAAGGTAATAGATATTGAATATATGCTTTCCCCTTTCTTGGTTGTTGATTATTTTGTGGTAATTAAAATATTGCTTATATCTTTTTCCTATTAATTTATTTGCTTTTGATTTACAAAATTGAAGTCTTGAAGAACATCTGGAAGCAATCAGAGATTCACTGGGTTCAAGCTCGACTCTTCCTCAGTTTTTAGAGACAAAACAGGTATCGTTTCTATGTAGTTCTTAATTTTCAGTGGTGTATAGATGCTGTTGGAAATTTATTGTTCACGGGACCAAACATGGCTTTAACAGCACATCTGGATGATTTTGCATCATCATTCCACACGATAGAAATTCACCTTTAGTATCTTATCTTTAGGCACTGGATAATATGGATACCAATAAAGACATTTCCGAAATCGAATGGATGAAAGTGTTGATGAAAATAATACAAGATCTGGACAATCTTCGCCAAGAAATTGCCAAGGGTCTCGAGAGTGGTCTTCGAAATGATGCTCCTGATACAGCAATCGCAATGCGCCAAAAGGTAAACCATCTATCTATCCCTTCATTATTTTTCTTGACACGATCGAGAATCAAGATGTTAATGAAAGAATCTATACCAATGGCAGTGGAGACTTTGTGAGATTGGACTCGAAGACTATTCATTCGTTCTTTTAAGCAGGTACTCTCTGGATGCTATATTTTGTCATTTCACAACTTAAATAAATAATACACGCTGCTTCTATAGGTTTCTGAATACTCTTGAAGCTGTTGGTGGAGCTCACTGGCTAGCAAAGAATGTGGAGCAAAAGAATGTTAGCTCGTGGAGTGAACCGCTCAGAGCTTTAGTCGTTAGCATCCATCAGTTGGGCTTATCTGGATGGAAGCCTGAAGAGTGCAGAGTTATCGGAAATGAGCTTATAGCATGGGAAAAGAGAGGTCTTCTAGAAACTGAAGGTAGCTTTCTCCTCAATCAGGTCATACCACTGATCATGGTTAACTATACTAATTTCTTGTACGATACTTTGGTAATAATTTCAAGGCAGTGAAAATGGTACGAGAATATGGGGTTTAAGGGTTAAAGCTACACTCGATAGAGCTAAGAGATTGACTGAAGAATATTCTGAGTCACTTCTTAATATATTCCCTCAAAGAGTTCAGGTAAAAAGAACATAAATCACAAAGTTTTATATCTGTTTGGGAATTAATATTTGTAGATTGGCTGATTTTTGGGGCCCTGCAGATATTAGGAAAAGCTTTCGGTATTCCTGATAACACTGTGAGAACATATGCTGAAGCTGAGATTCGTGCTGGGTACGACACTCCATTTTATGATTTAATTTGTCGTCATTTTCACAAAAATAACGCCAGAAAATTGAAATCAATATTGCCATCTAATTTTCGACTGGAAAATACAGTATAATTTTTCAGGTATCGAAACTGTGCACTCTTCTTTTGAAGGGTGTTAGGAATGTCCTTGGCTCTGAGGGTTGGGATATTCTCGTCCCAGGAGATGCCGTTGGAACCCTCGTCCAGGTATCTATCATAGCCAAAATATCTATGTCTGAATATATTAATGACAGTTTCATTGTGAAGATAAAGGTAGTTTCAAGATTCATTTCAATCGTCTCATAACTGAAAATGTCATTCTCTAACTGGTCTTCAGGTAGACAGCATCGTACCTGGGTCAATACCACCATCCATAAAAGGTCCGGTTATTCTAGTTGTGAGCAGAGCTGATGGAGATGAAGAGGTTCTGCCTTGTCTAGATATATATTGAAAATCAAATGCATAAACCCGAGTCAAGATTAAATTTCACTGTTCGTTAACTGTGTGGCAGGTAACAGCAGCTGGGGTTAACATCGCCGGAGTTATACTCATGCAGGAGCTGCCCCATTTGTCTCATCTTGGCGTTAGGGCTCGCCAAGCAAGTCTTACGCCTCTTTCTCTTTCTTGGAACTTTCCAACTATATTTACGTCACTTTATGTTGATTACTGATCTGTCACTCAATGTATCTCTGGAATGCAGGAAAAAGTCGTGTTTGTGACTTGTGAAGATGATGAAAAAGTCTCTGATATCCAAAAGCTGTCTGGAAAACTTGTCAGGTTAATTTCTGTACTTTCTTCTTGGTTTCTCTCTCTGGAATGCCTTTTCTTAACCAACTCGTTTCAGGTTGGAAGCATCGTCTGCTGGAGTAAGCTTGACTCTGGCCTCAGAACAGAGCAGCAATGGCAGTATTCCATCAGAAAATAAATTAACTACCGTTGCATCCAAGGTCGAAAGCTCAGAACAAGACAGCAGTTCCATCAATAAGGTATAAATTGCTATACCACGATATAACTTCTTGTTTGTCCCTATGTTCATGGACTTGCATGGATCCCGTTCAGGCTTCATCCGTTGAAGGTGTTATACCTGTCGAGGATGCTGATATTCTCAACTCTGGTGCTAAAGCTACAGCCTGCGGTCAACTGGCTTCTTTAGCTGCTGCTTCTAGTAAAGGTAAACACGTACATACATCCATATTTCTGTATTCATGGTATAGATTCAATGTGGCTCTGATTCTTGATTGACAGTGTACAATGAAGAAGGAGTTCCTGCATCGTTCAACGTCCCCAAGGGGGCTGTGATACCTTTCGGTTCTATGGAGATAGCTTTGGAACGAAACAAGTCAATCGAGACCTACAAATCACTTCTTCAAAGAATAGAAACAGCTGAAATCGATGGAGAACTCGATCAACTCTGCAACCAACTACAAGACCTTGTTTCTTCTTTGAGCCCTCCAAAAGAAACCATTGAAAGCTTATCAAACTTTTTCCCAGAAAACGCACGTTTAATAGTCCGTTCCAGTGCCAATGTCGAGGACTTAGCCGGAATGTCAGCCGCTGGTCTGTACGAATCGATCCCCAATGTCAGCCTTTCTAACCCTATCATCTTCGGACACGCTATAGGCCGTGTTTGGGCTTCTCTATACACTCGGAGAGCTGTTCTAAGCCGGAGAGGTGCAAGAGTGCCCCAAGACAAGGCTGTGATGGCTGTGCTGGTCCAGGAGATGCTCTCTCCGGACCTCTCATTTGTACTCCACACTCTCAGCCCGACAGACAAGAACAACACTTTGGTCGAGTCAGAGATCGCACCCGGGCTCGGAGAAACTCTTGCTTCAGGCACAAGGGGCACTCCCTGGAGGCTCTCCAGCGGTAAGTTTGATGGGGCTGTCAAAACTTTAGCCTTCGCCAATTTCAGTGACGAGCTGGTGGTGCGCGGCGACGGCCCAGCTGATGGGGAAGTTGTGAAATTGACAGTTGATTATAGCAAGAAGCCATTGACAGTTGATGATGTTTATCGAGAGGAGCTCGGCCAGAGGCTCGGCTCCGTTGGTTTCTTCCTCGAGCAGAAGTTTGGGTGTCCACAGGATGTAGAAGGATGTTTGGTCGGAAAAAACATCTTCATTGTCCAGACGCGTCCACAGCCACTCTGAGGAGCGACCCAATCGATGCTTGTCTCATGTATAGTTGTCACGACATAATCGCTAGGGAAACCACATATGTTATTTATATGAAAGAATAAATGCTACCGATGTTTTTTACGAATATTTCAAATTCCTACTCGAACTCAAATTTTGACATGTTTCTGGCCAAAAACAGCCATTAGAAAACTCAAAAAATACACTCTACCCTCAAACATAAGTTAAAATGATTATCTTTTGAAGTGAAATTATATTTTAAATCAATTTCATGATTCTTGATCGATTTGTGATCGAATTAGTTGCAAGAAGAGTTAATTGTTACTTAAATTCAAGGTCTGAAGAGAGCTCGTAAGTGTAAGTGTGTGTGTGGTGGAGGGGGTTGGGAGTGTTGCTCATATTGTTGGGCTTGGGAACAAGTGGTCCATTCTATGTAGATTAAGGCATATTTCAGTCTTTTGGGAATTTCTCACCAATCTCTTTTCACAAGTACATCAATTAAAAAAGTATATTAGCAAATAGATTTGGAAGCATCAATATCAAATTAAATCCATTTGCGTGGTTTGAGAAGTACATCAATTAAATTGGATTATTAAATGGGAGACCTAATTAAATTTGGAAACATTAATATGATATGAGATTTTATTGTAGTAAAATATATGTTTTTTACATTTTAAAGATGTATTTCTGTCATGTAAAATCGTGGTATTTATTACTTTTAAATGTTGGTATAATTATGGGTGCTCAGAACCTCATTAGTTAAATAATTATTCAAAAATTTCTACTACAAATAGTGCCTTAGTTTATATAGTCAAGTCATTTTCTTTTGTGGTGTGTAAAATATGAAGATTAAAATGAATTATTTAGTTGGAAATTAGAATAACCCTGCTCGATAGGTTTGTAAGTCTTATAAAACTTAGAATTAACATATTTACTTGGTTATAATATATAAGTGAGTGAGTTGAGCCTTGATTATTAATCATTGTCGAGCTTTTTAAAGTAAATTACAAGTTTATATAAGCACTTTGGCATTGAGTACTCGTTCAAGCTTACTAGTGTTCAACTCAATTCGACTATACTCGATAATTACACCATTAATATAAAAATAAAAATTAAAAAGTAAAATGAAAAGCTTTGTTGTATCATCAATCATCAAGAAAATGGATCTATTCAGGGCATATTTGGTACAATTAACAAAATTTCTCTAAATCAAAAAAGTTGAAGATGAAGAACAGAAGCCATCTTCAAGATTACAGGTGGGCCCTAGCTGCCTTTCTTCCCACCATCACCGTCCCTGGGCCGGGCCATCTGAATACTCGTCCCAAACAGTTGGAACACCCAGGAGCCCTGGCCCGGTTGGCCACTGGTATGGCTTGCAGGTGACACGGTGTCGGAGTATGAGCTCCCAATGCTCAGAGCCGTCGAGACTGGAGCCACCCCCTGGTTCGGCGGGGACAACCTGGACGTGGAGGCATGATCCAGCCTGTTGCCCTGAAAACCAGCTGAGAAGGGCGGATGGTTGAGCTCTGGTGTGTTCATGGTCGAGCTGCTGGGGCCCACGCCATGGTTCCGTGCTCGGTTGGGCTGTGATCCTGACTCGCGTCGCCTCTTGGAAGGAGGATAGTCGAGAACGATGTGGTGTATACGTGCCACCATCTCGACTTGCCATGGGCTCACTCTGCTCGCTTCGTCGCCGGTGTCAACATCATCCCAATTTACCTGCATTTGGGAGAATTAGCAGACTGATCATGAAAAGGAATCCATGGCTGAATGTGAATGTGTGTGTATGTATACCTGCAGCATGCGCCATGGAGAAGCAATCCACATGCCGGAATTAGGCATGTGGATGGAGGAAATGACGCCCTGGATCAATCTCATCCGATTCGAATCATTTCTCTCCACCCACATCTGAACCCTAATTCCGTCGCTCCAGCTCCGCCGCAGCGCCTCCTTCACCTTCTCTGCGTGGACGACGAATTCCGGCACGCCGAATCGGGGATGGTACACTACCTCGAACGGCATTCCCCTCGCCGCCATCTCTATCGCCGCCAGAGCCTCGGTGCGGCTCCGGCCGCCTTCATCTCCGCCGGCGAATCTCTGCGCTCTCCTTATTCCAACAAAGAGCTCGCCGGTCGATCTTCGCTTCATGAAAACGACGGAGTCGCCGGCAACGAGGCGCTTGGCGTTCACGAACTTGCTCCACCCCGTCGTCAACAGATGGCGGCGGGGCGTGCCGCGGTAGATGTGCCGGAACACCCATGCATGGTTGTGAGCGTCTCTCAGCACAAGATTCTGGACCGGCGGGTCAGCGGTGAAGTCCAGGCGCGGCATAATCAAGTCGGCGCAGAACCGGGGGACTGAAAACCCTCCGCCATTGTTGGCGTCGGAGCGGGTCAGAATCTTCGAGAACGAAGCAATGTCGCGGTTGTCATGAACGGCGATTTCGTCGTTCGTCGGCCGTGGACCGAGCGGCTGCAGAGGCTTCAGAAGGTATTTGACGTAGGTCTGATCGGTGACGGCATCCGCCAGGAAACGAACGGAGAGCACCTGGCAAGGAATCCAGGGGCGCAGGAGGGCAAAATTGTAATCGTTGGCGTCGGCGGAGTAGGACGCCGACGGCGACGAATGTTCGAGGTGCCCCTGCGGGAAATAGTAAACGTAGGAATTGAGCGAGGGGACTTTCATGGAGGAGCCGGCGATGGCACGCCACACGGACTCCTCCACATCAGAGGCGGCGGCAGTTGAGGAATTGGCCATTGCTGGTGCTGATAGAGCTGCCGCCTGTCTCTGCATATTGAATCTGTGTATATATATATGGAGAGAGAGAGAGAGCGGGAGAGAGAGTGTGTGTGTGTGTGTTTAGAGAGAGATAGAGTGTCTTAGTGACGATGAGAGAGAGAAGAGAGGAGTGAAGAGTGAGGCTGGGAAAGGGGGTATTTATAGTGCTACGAATTTGCCATTTTTTCAGGTTGGTATTACTGCTATTACTCTGCTGACGTCATAACTGTCTTTTAGCAATCTTGAATATATAGGCTATCCCACGCGCCTCTATCTCAATATTATTTTCATTTTAATTTTAATATTATTTTCATTTTCATTTTAAAGTGATTTTTGTAAAATAAAGAGGAATTCTAATTTATTTATAAATTCCTTGGTGCAGAAAAAAAAAATTCAAATCGTTCTTCTAAATTTGGAATGAGACAATTGTTGTTTATAGTAAAATTAAGAGATTTTTTTTTTGTAAGTTGAAATTAATTTTTTATTCATTTACAAATAAAGAATTAATTTTTTTTCTTCTTCCAGCGCGTGAACGAACATATGTTGACCCTGCAAACACTCATTTTTTCTAGATCATTGAAGATTTCTATAATAATTTCATGAATCATTGCGCTTACTAAAAAATAGTATACACGTCGTGCAAAGTTGACTTTATAATCGCAATATTACCTTTTTTGACATTTTAGAGCTATTACGGAAATTTAATCAGAGCGCGCTATAAATTTCAATAAAGTTACAATTATGAGCATTTTCCAAAAAAAAAGTCTGAGGCAAACGCAATATATTTTGTTATCCGATTACAATTTTTACAATCGCATTATAAATCTTTTATATTTTGACGCAATTACAAAAGTCTAACATATACGACTTGTAATACATAATTGGATTACAAATTTATAAATTTTATAATAATTATAAAAATCTAGAGTTGAAAATTTATAACGTACTAAATGCATTACTTAATTTCTGACTTTTGCCTTTGTTTTTTATATACATTTTATATTACAAAAATGTAACGTAAAATTTTAGAATGATTAACAAATCTGACGTAGCTAAGTTATAATTTATAGTCAACTAATTGTACGACTACAAAGTCTAACGCAAACAAGTTATAACAAATAGTCAAATTATAATTAAATATATTTTCCAACGATCACAAATATCTAATACGGATAAATGTCATTTGCTTATTTTCTATATTTGCATTTTGTTATTAAAGTTTAACGTTGATAATAAAATATTTAATACAATATTTTAATATATATTTAATAATTATAATCAAAACTTTTTACTCCTTTTCAATTGACTGATATAGTAAATTATTGAATTAGTACATTGAAATACAAATATTGAAAATAATAAATAATTTTTTTATTTTCTTTCACCAAAAATTGAATAAAATCAGGAGCGTATGGTTCACGGCCCTGTAGTGTGTCTCCTATAGGTGAAACGAAAACAAGAACCAAACATCTCACTCGAAATGACCGTAATACCCTCCCTTTGCAACAGAAAATGTCTGGCGTCACGTTTCTTTTACTTGCCACATCAGTAAAATTATCCCATACTCACCGGTGTAGTAGACCATCACACACTACCCAATCAAGATCGCCCAAGTGGAGCTCCATTACTCGAGGGCATAGAAAATGCTACAAACTCCATATTTTCTTATTATTCAACAATTTTTGCACCCAAAAAATGAATAAATATTTTGTATCTTTGAGTCCTTGCTTTTTCTAGTTTTTTATTAATTATAGTATAATTTTTTTGAGTATATAAGTCAATAAAATTGCACTATAGTATGTTAAATACTGAATATTCTAAAGCTTATTCAGTAAAATTAAGTCCAAATGTTATGTTTAATTAAAAAAGTAAAAGGAGGGGCAAAATTCACCAACTTTTGCATCCAAAAAATAAATAAATACTTCAATTACTTTATTATTACAGAAAAATTGGATATTGGAGTCCTTGAGTTTTTTTTTTTAAATTATAATACAATTTTGTTAAATATAATTTGTAAAATACTGAATATTCTAAAGCTTATAGTTTAGTAAAATCAAGTCCAAGTGGAGGGGCAAAATGGGAAAATGAAAAAAGAGCGGGAGACCAGGTGGAATCAGTTTAGAGTGTTTTATAGAGTACAACAGCAGATCACGATTAGTACGTGGACATCGAATTGTATTGAAAAAGTGCACGAAACTTTTGTGCTGTCTTTGACTGATATATCCCCCGTTTTTACTGCGTGTGTTGTGTGTATTCTGTGACCTGTGCTTTCAACGTTTCTCTCCATATATGTCGTGTCTATTTTTTGTTTTTAATCAAAATTCACATTGTTTATCAATCTAACACATGAATTATGCATTTGATACACTATTTATTGTCTATTTCCATATATGAAAATATATTATGTGTTTTCTCTATTTGGAAAAAATATGAGTATTTCATTGAAGTGTATATGACTTTTTATTTTATTTATTGTCTACTTCCATATATGAAAATTTATTAACTGTTTTCTCTATTTTGGAAAAGAGGTATATTTCATTGAAGTATATATATCTTTTTATTTTTGAGAATGTATAAGTTTGTTGAGGCGTGAAGTCGTATTTATATCTTTTGGTTTATTTATCAGGTTCGTTATTCCAATTTTATTATAACTATTGTCAATTAGTTTTGAGGGTATTATAAAAAACGTACTTTTATTTTTGAGACATTATCTCTTTAATGGGATGGATTAAGGGATATATGATTATAATAAATAGATAGAATTTATAACTTCCATTGTTTATAAAACTTTGAATGACGCTTGTAATAAAAAGAAGAAAGTTACAAATATCCCTAATAGAAATGACAATAACCTAGTTTAAGGAATCCCAAAAAAATTTTACCACTTTATATGAGAAAATATAATTTTTTTTCCCCTTCATTTTAATTTATTTTTCCTTTTACCATTTTTGAATAGTAAAGAGAGATTTGAAGGGAGAAAAAAAACTAATATAATCATGTTTAAAAGAATAAGGATGCTGGCAAATTTCCATAAGCCTCAGAACAATATTTAAAATTTTAATATTAGCATTTTTAATGACAAGATTGAACCTAAAGCTCACTAGCTTTGAGATCATTACTTAGTTTTCGAAATTAATATGCTTCGAAACATAAGTCGTAAAAAAATATTTAAAAAATGTAGGCAAACTCTATATCTTTTATTATGGAGAAAGTTACAGTTTCCAATATTTCCATTCAAATTTAAACGTAAGCTTATAAGAAATTTCGTGGGAATTTGGGTCTTAATTAGATATGTTTTACATAAGTTTTGACGATAATGACATATTGGGTTTTATTCATATAAGTAAAATTTTATTCTGTAAAAATACTATATCAATATAGGACAAAGTTAGAATTTCTGGTTTTTAGTCTAATTGTTTTAATCTTCTTCTTGTAAAAATAGTATTGAAAAGATTAAAAGAAAAAAAAATTCTTGTTTGCATTTGAAGAGAGCGTGTGGAATTTGCACAGGGGATGCAAAAGAAAAGGTTGGGTGGTTGGATTTCTTGTTTTATTTTAGATAAAAACAAAAGTAGGTTTTTTTTTTTTCGATTCAAAAAGAAATGTAGTATTTTCTTTTTCCACACTCATTTCTTATTAATACACCTCCATTTCTATATCCACCCCTCTTAATATTTTTAAATTTCTTATTTTACTCTCTGCACCCCTAAACTACCTATTATACCCCAGTGAATTTGAAAAAATAATAATAATAAGGCCTTTCTCAAAATTTCAGCAGCTCTTTCTTTCTCAAATTCTATTAAAAGAGAATAATTCTATTGATGTTGTAATCTCAAATATGATTATTGTTTTAGTTATGTTGAAGTCGTGGTGGACTATTTGAAGATGAATAAATTCATTATTCCTGAGATGAGTTTTCCTGATTTACTGAATTTTATGGATGTTCGATTAATCTCAATAGAAATTGTTATTAGTTGTAATCATCTCGAACACCAGTATAGATGTTTGAAAATAATGTTCAAACATTGTGAATCTGTTCGATCATTCTTTATCGAACAAATAGGTGTAATTTTATGTCACGTAAATAATGGCTGGGTTTGAAGCGTTTTATTGTCGGAAATGGTTGCAGTGATTGTTGGAAATGGAGGCGGCAGTTGCTGCGGTGGGTGATGATCTGTATCTGTTGCCGTGAAAAAGAAAGGAATGGATTTAGTGAAAAAGAAAGGATTGGATTTAATTCTCAAAAAAAGAGGGCATTTATGAGATTTTATTTTTGTTTTTAAAAGTGGGGTTGTATTAAGTCGGAACGGGGGTGTATATAGACTCACTCTTTTTTAGAAAAAAAAAAGGATAATTGTGGCATGGTTTTATGAATATGATTTAATGGGACGATCCAATTCACAACTCAAAATGATATATGAATTTGAGAAATAGTTTTGATTTGTAAATAAATATCAATTATTTTTTTAACATTAACATCTTAACAAATAATAATTAATTCATACATGTCATAAAAAAAAAATTAAATATGCCCCAACAGTAATTTTAAGTAGACAAGGAAAATAAAAATATATCAAAAATCATTTAAATAAAACTATTTTTTATGAAAAATTATGTTATAACTTATAAAAAAAAAAAGTTGTAATAAAAATCAATCAAAGAAACAAAATAGTAAGGAACATTTAATTTATTTTATTTCACAGAATTTCACATATACGAATTTCAAACAACAATGCACTTATTGATCAATCTCCCAATTTTAATCAATATTACTTTTGTCACAAGGGTTAATTCTTACGAAATTACCAAAGGATTCGGGGTAAACTAGATCTTTGGCTATAATTTCCATAAAACACATGAACCATCAAATAAACCAATGCTCACAACAAAAGAGAGAGAGAAACACAATAAGCAACAATCCTTTTGATAATAAAACACACTAAAAAGTCACCACATTACAAGAGTTCACAACCCTTCTTCACAATTCACAATAGCTAGAAGCTGAAACACTCTGCAACAGAATAATCAAGGATGAAAACCACACGAGCCATATCAATGGCATTATTATCACGAAGGTTTTGCTCACAAGTAGTTATTACGCAAGTACGAATATAGAAAACGGAAAAAGTAAATCATAGAATACTACGATTATAACTCAACTGTTCTTACTCCTCTTCAGATTCAGATTCAGCACTCTGCAGCCACTCCACAAAAGGCTTGACATTCTTCCAAATTGGGGAGCTTTTATTGCCACCATTGGAGCCCTTTTCATACCACCCAACTATGAACTCTTCTTCCAGCACATCATTGTCATACAATTGCTTAAGAACCAAAGCAACCTCCTTTACAGCCTCAGGGCTTGCTTTCCCACAGAATGACTCAATGGCGTGAAGCAGAACTGGCTGTGAACCCTCTTCCTGAACTGTAGCTGCGATGTAGTTTTTCTTCTTCACAACATCCTTAGAGAACCCTTTCCCAACCCCCTCAAACAGAGCTTCAAACATGGCATCAATAATCTGTTGGCGGGTACCAGACAGAGTCTCCAAGAAGGATTTGAGTTGGGCGGCAGAAGAACCCTTGTTTACAAACTCCTTTATTGAGCTAACAAGTTCATTTTGATCATCAGATTTGACACCATTCACCTCCCCATTAATGTTAGGTTTCCCTTCCCGTCCGGGAGAACTCTTGCCTGACCTTTTCTTATCCTCATTAGTTGAAAGCATGACCATACTTGCTGTAACAGCATTCAGCTGCTCTTGAATTGTTTGCCGAGCAGCAACCGCAGAAGTATCAGTCTGCCACTGGACATCATCATCACTATCATCAACAGCAGCTGCTGCTTCATTCTCATCCCCCTGGCTGCCTGCTGGAGAATGTTCCTCATCAGAGTTGTGGGATTTCTTTTTGCTAGACACTTTCGATACCGTACCAGAAGAACCCTTTTTCTTGGTAGCATCTTTCTTCAGTTTCTTCATCTCCTCGTCAGCAACCTCCCCTTCCTTGAGACGCTCTTTCTCAGCCCTTCTCATTGCTTTCTTGTCTTTAGATCCTTTCTTGGACTCTGGGGGATTTTTCAAAATGAAAGTTGTCAGTTTGTCCCTCATGTCGACCTCCGAGATAAAACCACAAGCAGCACACTTCAGATTGATCATCTGCGACTTTGTGATTATAACTTCAGTTTCAGGGTTCCCACAACCATAACACTGGACAAATTTTTTGATGAAGTTCTCCAGAAGCCCAGCAAGTTTCGCAGTATCATGAGCTCCATTGACATGGGAAGTTCCAGTCTTGTCATCGAACTTGGATTGAGCACCCAGCTCGCAGCCAAAATACTTTGTTGTGTAAGAAGCAGGCCTGCCCAAAGCCTTAGCAATGTCAACCATATTAACGATATTGGTCTTGATGCCATTGCCACGACCCTCAATTTTTGTTATCATTCTAGGCATCTTATACCTGTAGAAGGCATCATCCTTGTTCCCTGCACCAATGTTCTGCAAAGCCATATTTGCTCCTTGTGGTTAAGGGTTACAGTATACCTATCTTTTCAGTAGAGAAGTGAGGTGTCTCTTTCAACAGAAATTACTCCAAGATCGTACGAATTCCAGTGATAAGGAGCAAGCTGCATAAACTGGCAGTAGTTACAATGTGTGTTGTGTTCTTGGCTAGTTTGATGCATGCAGGCAACTTCAAGAGCAGAATTTCTATCCTTTTTTCTTGGTGAAGGACAGTACTCTCCAAGCAACCCAATTGATAATAAAAAGAGAGAGGCCTGCTCAGACATAAAAGAAGTTTCTGACTTGAGACACTCCACTTTTGCTGACTGCAATTACTGCAAGTCCACCAGTCAATACCCTGGGATGACAACGAACTACAGTATTAGAATTCAACACCAATACGAAAGATAATTGTACAGTAACATCAAAACAAAATAGTTTCCAAAATAGCAAATACAACAAGAAAAGCAGAATTCTATGCAAACCGAAAAAAACATAGACAACTGTTGCATCATAGTTGGGCAAAAACAATTTAACACAATAGCAGAAGTAACAAAAAATGCAAAATCCCGAGCTTAAACAGAGACAATGCATCAACTAAAAACATTAAAACTCACGCAGTAACATTAACAACAAAAGTGATTTACGTTAAGAGAATCTCTAAGATTAGAATATCAGAAATTCATGTGTATACGTTTATATAGCAACCAGATTATTACAAATTGAGCTATAGTGGAGCAAAGTTCAGAAAGGACAACAAAATAGCTAATACACAAATTCCAAAATTTAATCTAAAAACAAAACTACATACAAAATCCAATAACAGAAACAAGAAGCAGTATATCTATCAATGAATGAAAACTAGAGCATCCAGCTCAAAGATATAACCTTACGCAAAAGATATAACCTTACGCAATTACAAACCAAATGATTCATCTAAAACAAAACCAACTAGCAATGCCGACATCAACATTCTATATCAAGTTCACCAAATCCTACCAACAAAAAAACACAAATACAGACCCGATATTCAGATCCAAAATAAAAAATGAAATCCGAATCATCAAAAACCAACAAAAATTCTTTCCAAAGCCTCAGCTCCCAATCGCATCAAAAGTCAACCACACACTCCGACATCCAAACTTCAATTTCAATCCAACAATTGAAAACCGAAAAAAAAAAATCTCAATCCCAATCCAGATCTAAAACCCATCCACAGAAAGGCATATTTGTCATTAAAACCACAGATTGCATCGGAAAACTAAAGGATCCACTCGATAAAAACCACTCAAATCAAAACCTATACAAGACAGAAATCAATAAGAATTAAACCCCCAAGATGAGGAATCGAGATATACCTTACTTACGCTGAGGTGAGATGGAAACTCCGAAATCAGAAAAGATAAAATTAGGTATGGAGCAGGCGTATAAAGCGAGTGGTCGTGGTTGAATGGGGAAGGATGTATATATATAGAGGCAGGAGGAAACCCTAGTAGTTGTCAAGGATTAGGATTTAGGGCAAAACAAACCTCAACACCGCCTTTCTTCTCTCTCTAGAAATTTTTTTCTCTAATTTTTATTGTTTATTGCAAATTTCAATACGTCATTGATCTTTGTCATATTTAATTCATTGTAAAACTTTTAAATGAAACCAAGACAATTGATATTGTTAATTTGGAACTGAAATTAGAGACTAATTGAATCAAGGTGCAACAAATCTTAAATAGTTCACGAACTTTATATATTAAATTTATTTATAGTTCATTAGTTAAATCTTATCGGACCTGAATAGGACTGATGATTAATAATTGTAAATTAAATTATTTATTAAAATATTACAAAATTAAATACATTATTGAAAAATTACACATCTTCAATCAATTTTATTCCATCTAAGTATTAGAGAAGTAAAAAATTTAAAGTTTATGTTGTTATTTAGATATTTCACGAAACCCATAATGATGTAATTTGAACATCAAAATTTATATTCATACAAACCGTA